>VWZV01001280.1:0-291147 GCA_013397155.1 Irena cyanogastra
GCGCTGTCGGGCCGGGCGGTGGCAGAGACTGCGGAGCGCGCACCCCGAGCCAAGGCTGGGACCGGCCCGGGCAGGGCCAGGATAGGATGGGGAGGGGAAAAAAAAAAAAAGCAGTGAGTGCTGGAGCTGAGAAAGGAGTTTCCGCATCATTTGGGAAAATGCAGCGGTGCTGGAAATACTGTGACAGAGACAAATGCTACTGGTTGCCCAGCGAGATTTTTTCCACCGTGAGTCTGTTACATTGAATATATGAAGTGTGCTCATTTTCCAATGCCTGGGCAGTTTTTAAAGTATAAGTTTGAGTACTGGAACATTCATAATTAAAGTTTCTGGAGCATTTGGGGAGTAGTTCCCTTCTGTAACTTATTTTAAAATATGGTAAAGAATGTATCTTGCAGAAGGTACATCCTGCAAGTATTGGAATGGGCTTGCTGGAGATCAAAATCAGTGAGAAAAAGAAGTGGTAATAACACAAGATAGTCGTTCTTTCCTCTCCAGGACAAAGTCTCCTATGTGGAAGAGACATTTTTCATTTGGTATTCAGGTTCTTTATTCCAAAAGGATGACATTTATTCTGTATGCACACACACACACACACTGGGAGCTCAAGGACTTGGCTTTTTTGTTGTTTAAAAACAAGATGACTGTTTTGCTAATCTGATTATGAATCTGAACCATGTGGGCCTGTTGAGTGGGCTCTCACGGCTGGTCTGGGTGCTGATCTCACTGCAGGGAGTGGGATGGGAGCATGGGGAGGAGCTCACACCATGTGCATCCTCTGCAGTTTGGGAGAGCCCTAGGAATGCCTCCTCCAGCCATCCCACAAGGAACTGAAAACATGCTGCATGAAAATGCATTTATGTATCATGTCTTTGGATATACAGTAACCATGATATATAGTGACAGCTATTGAGACCAAGAGCTGTATTAATAGGGCATGGCACTTAAATGTGATTATGCAGTATGACCTTTTGCTGCCATCCAGATTAAAAATACACTCGAGGCAGGTAACAGTATTGTAATTCCACTGGAAGAACTAAGCCATGCTTTTCAAGTTTTCCCTAAATCTGCTTTTTCCCCCTTTTTTTCCAGCAGCTGCTCTGTGTGAGAACAGAAGCAGTAAAAGGGGCATGTGCCTGCCTAGCACTTTGGAACGTGAGTTTGGCACAATAAATGACACAAAGGGAGGCATGTGGATGTGCTGTGGGAGTTGTGTGAGCACGGCAGCATTCCCAGGTGGCAGCCCCCCTTCACAGCTGGACATGTCACCCTTACAGCTGGGGGTGTGATCTCCTCTCCTGGTCAAATCCTGGCACCAGGACAGCTCCCCTTCCTTCTCCTGCCCCTTCCCAAGCATCCTCTGAGTGCCCCTGCACGAGCTCCAGGACCATACTTGCTCTGGAGGTGCAGCGAGGTGGGAACGTGCCCGGAGAGCTCTGGGCTGAGGAGATCCATCAGGGAATGTGCTGCTCTGCTTCATCATTTCCATGTGTGCTCAAGTCGCACAGAGTTCTCAGTTCTGATGACTAACTTCTTTTCTTTGTGGGAAGAAGCCAACTGACAGCTCCTCAGCCCCAGCCCCAACCTTTCTCTTTTTTATTGCCTTTTAACCACGCTAGCTCTGCCTTTTCCTGTAATTCATAGGCCACAGTGGCTTTCCCTTGAATCAGGAGATTTTTACAGACGATTTGGAGCAGGCAGAGAGTAATCTCATTCCTGCTCATGGACTTGCCACATGTGCCTCTCTTGGAAAGGAGTGGGCTTGCTTTTTTTGTAGCTTGGATGTCTCCTGGTGCCGTGTGTTTCAGGACCTGATGATCAGGCTTGTGGGAGAGGAGAGAAGCAGAGGTTAATGAACCTTTTTTAAGTGCAATAAAAGATCCATGTGTGCAGAGTGGCACAGGCTGAGGATAACCCCAGACTTCTTGGAAAAGATCAGTGCACCAGTAGTTAGGAATAACTGGGAAGCATTGCAAACCCTGGAAGTAGAAAGGAATTGCAGTGGTGGCTGGGGAGGGGATGGAAAGGACAGTTCTGTCGTGGCACGACGTTCCTGGCTGGGTAATAATTAGCATTGACTCCATGATTCCAGAAGGCTGATCAATCAATCCTTTATTATTATCCTGTACTGTTAAAAACTCATTGTCCTTACAGACAGACCAGATTGGTCAGTTCAATCCAAGCACCATCACCAGTGGCCAATTAAGAAATCACCCTGTGGTAAACAAATCTCTGTAACACATTCCACATGTTCACAACAACAGGTGTAGCAAGTGAAGATAAGAATTGTTTATCATTCTTTTTCTGATTTTTTCACAGCCTTCCCCAGGAAAATGCCTGGGAAAGTTGTGCCTTGCTCTCTGTGGCCACACAGTCCAGCTGGCCTTTGCCAAGCAGTGATGTTCCTGCCCTTGCTGGCTTTACCTGCCTTGTCTGTATTCCACTTTGGACTGTTCTTCCTTTCTCTCTTTCACCATTTAGTTCTTCTCTTCCTCTTCACACAAACACATCTCACTCAATACATCTCTGTTCTGCCCATGGGCAAACAAAAGGAGATGTCCTGCTCTTCTTTCCTGTTCACTGTTTGTATTTCTTATCTAGTTTCTCTTTGTATTCAATTTTATTGTTGTTTAATACCATAAATCCTGGTGGCACTTTCCTTGTGTTAGTTGTGCTCCTGACATCACGAGTTCATCTGTGCTGACCTCGGTATGAGGATTGCACCATCACAAGAGCAATAAACCCCAAACAAAAGCATTTTTTTCAAGACATATCATTGAGATCATTAGATAAGCAGATTGTGTCATTACCTGCTCAATCCCAGAAGTGAGACAGTTACTTGTGATCATAAAAAATCTGTCATGGATGTTTCTCTGTGACTTATTACTGTGGAGTATTAATGTGGTGTGATATCCTCTCTTGCAATGGTTCTTGCTCAAGAGCTTGCTGCCGTTACACCAAGACTTTCTTCTTCCCAGCTCCTTGTGGATGACATCATGATATAAATAAAATTTAAAATGGAAAAGACTGGCAATTGGAAAGGCCGAAGTGGGCAGGAAATGGAAGAAACCACAATGATAAGCAGGAGGTCAATGGGTAGTACTTGATAAGTTTCTTCTGTTGGGACTGGAAGGTTTTTTTTCCTGTGAAATGTGAGGGGTTTGTGGCTGCAGCATTTGAAGCTGAAGTGTTCTGTAGATGAAATGCATGTGGAGAGTCAGTGTGGACAAAGGAAAAAGAAATCTTCATGCAATAAAGTCTTCAATCGTTGAGCACTCACTATAGCCTGCGGATGGAAACAGACTGACCTATTTCTGGTTGGTTTAATTAGCAAGGTGGGAAAAAACAGAGAGTGCCTGTGCCTTGGCTGCCTGTCACCACAGCCTGTGCTGCACAAATGCACCAGTGCCAGGCAAACAGGGCTGGAAGGCTGCTCCTCACTGCCTGCATCCCCTCGGTCTGTGTGCGTGCCGTGGGCCAGAGCCCGGCCTTGGGCACCATGGACCCCACCTGGTCCTGGCCTATCCTGGATCTGTCCCCAGTGTCTTCCCATCCTAGTCTGAAGGGCTGGGCTCCCACTTCTGGCCCCTGAGCCAGGGTTCTTGGTGCAGGGTGCTGGGATGCCTATCCTGGGGCTATGTCCAGCGTCTCAGTCCCTGTCCCCAAGCTGAGCATCCACATTCTCTTGGCCTCCTACCCCTTGATCTGGACAGCTGAGCTGAGATTCTGGTGTCCAGTTCCGAGGTCCCTGTGTGGGATGCTTGGTTAAGGTGCCGGTCCCTGTCACAGAACCACGGACCGGTCTGGGTTGGAAGGGCCCTTAACGCTCATCTCATTCCGATCCCCTGCCCTGGGGGCACCCAGGTGTCCTGCACCTTCCCAAGGTGCTCCAAGCCCTGTCCAACCTGGCCTGGAACACTTCCAGAGACGGGGCGGGACGTCCGGCGGTGCCGCTCCAGGAGCTGGCTCCCGTCCCGGGCTCACATCGCGACTCTCGGTGCCCCCTCCCCAGGGCCGTGTCCCGGAGCCCCGCGCGGGGCGGGNGGGGGCCAGTGGGCTGCGTTGGGCTGGGGTCTGGGATGGGCTCGGGGTCGGTTCGGGTGGGCTCCCCTCGTCTCAGCTCGGTTCGGTCACGTTCAGGCGAGCTGGGCTTGGCTCGGTTCGCTCCCATTCAGCCGAGCTGGGCTTGGCTCGGTTCGCTCCCATTCAGCTGGACTCGGGCCGGGCGGCCGGTTCCCCCGGGGTAAAACCGCCCGGCCCGGGATGCCCGTACAGCCGGGATGCCCCCGCCGGCCCCGGGGACCACTCGCCCTTCCCCGGGGCAAGTGCGAGCGAGCCTCGGGCACGCTCAGCCCGGCGCTCCTCGCTCCGAGCCGGGCGCGCTGAGCGAGCCCCGGGGCGCTCTCCGGGCGGGCTGCGGGAGGAGCGGTGCCCCGAGCGCGGCTCCGCTGCCCGGACAGCTCGGCAGAGACGCGAGGGGTCCGGTGAGTCGCGTTGCCGCTCCCGCAGGGTCTGGCTCGGCCAGGTTCCACCTGGCAGGTGGCCCCAGTGACCTTGCCTGAGGGTCAGGCTGCCCCGCCGATGCGAGGGGGCACTGACTGCCGGTGACCGGCGGAGACACGGGCATCAAAGTGTGTCCCTCGGTGCCTCTGCCTTGGGCGCAGCTGCGCCACGCTGGTACGGTCCTTGGCTGCTGCTTGTGGGGCGAGCTGACAGCCTGATGGTAACAGAAATAAAGTTCGGAGACCGCTGTAATCCCCTGCATAGGGAGGCAAAGACCACTGTGCCAAGCCGAAAGCGTGTGCTTGGGAATGAGACCCAGAAAAGGCATCTGGGAACAAAGAGTAAAATCCACCTCGGCTCTCTGCAGCCGCTGCTGAGGCTGGAGCAGGCAGTGAAACAGCTCGGATGAGGAGAGTCAGCCTGGGTGAAATGCTCCGTGCTTCAGACTGGTTGAGCTAATGCAGGAGCAGGGGTCTCCGGGCCGTGTGTTTCTTACCTGAGCACACCTAATTTTGGAGCAGGGACAATCTTGGTGCTTTGCACTGTGCGCTGCTCGCCGCGGTTCCCAGGTGTGGCTGGGCACGGGCGTGAGTGCCACGGGCTAATGGGAATTCTGTCCAAAGCCTTGGCAGCATCAGGATAATCATCTCTTCTGTGAGAGATGTGTCTGTGTCTGTGGTGAAACTCTCTGCTCTGCTGGAATATGCTGGGATTTGCTCGTTGCTCTGGTGTGTGCGCCAGCAGGCAGTGCTGGGAGGCTGCACGGGAAGCCTGCTCGGGAAATCTGGATGAGTTAAGAGCCAAAATGTCAGCTCGGGTATACCCCAGCTCTGGCTGAGCCAGCACCCTCGGAGGAGCAGCCAGGAGCTCTGGGGTGATCTTTAATAAAACATCCACTTTAGTCTTGTGCTAGAACAAACCTTCTCCATGTCCTGCCTGCCCTGGCTGAAAAGTGGTTGGCCCTATTGACCAGTAAGAGCAGGATGGCAAAACAATGTATGATGGGCCATCATTCCCAGCTCAGCTCTGGTTTCAGGAAATCTGTCTTTATATCACCATCCAATGCAGTAAAATTGCTTTATTTGGGCAATCTGAGGCAATTTGTCCACCAGCGATGGTTTTAATGGAAACTTAATTTCTTCTTCCAGCAGTAGACCTGTAATTAAGTTACAGAGAGCTCATGATTGATGCTTTGAAATGGGTGAAGGAATCTGTTTCTTCAGGCTTATGTTCTCCTTCACCATGTGGGATGGAGCATTTTGGATTGCAAATCTCACGGGCTGTGTAATTTAGGTTTACATACAGGGAGGCTGGAGGTGTGTTAGGGCATCACATAGCAGGTTTTATGGCAGAATAGTTTGTCTAGCATCCGTCAGATTTTGCATCAAAAATTTGGAAAAGGGAAATTTATCACTGTGTTGTCTGGAGTGTTCTTTGGGGAGAAATTTACTTTGCTGGTACGGGAAGGATTCTTGTCCTTGGTTTTGCCTGTGCTTGCTGAACAGTCTGGTGCTGTGGCGGAGCTGGGTTTAGAGAACAGGATCTGCTCTCACAAAACAATGGCTAAAGATGCAACTTAACAAATTCAGCTAATGGAATCAGGCTCCTTCATCTCATAGATGGAGATCTGAGTATCGCTTTTTACTACACTGCTATTTTGGTTTAACCTCTAGAGATGATGTCTGTTCTAGGAAGAGAGGGATAAAGAGACTCTTAGTAGGGCTAAATGTGTTTTTCTCACCTCCGTTGGTGAAAGGAATGAGCTAATGTCCTGGTGACAGGAAGACATCTTTGGGGGAAGATGGGGAGGGGGGAAGAGGAAGACAAACCTGAAATCTTAAATGGCTTTTGATTGCCGTGAAGTACTCAAGCAGACAATTGCTGGGATTACTACATTGACAAAGCATCCTGGTGAGCTGAATCGCTGGCACAGCCAGTGGAATGGGAAGCTGCTAGCAAGGCATTCCCGGGGTGGCAGCGTGTGCAGAGCCTTGATACCACGCTGAAAGGAATCAGGGATTCAGAGGCTGAATACCTCCAAATTGCTGCGGCTCCAAGGCCATTTACAGACACGGCTAAAAGGGACCGGAGCGGAAAGCATTCGCTGATCCTGGCTGCTGTGAATCCAGATAGGGTCTGACGGGAGGGGAAGCAATCCACTTCCTGAGCATCAATCATGAGCGAAATGACCACTGCAAGGCAAAACAGGCCTGCTGGATTTTCGGGAGCCGCCGGCTCTTTGTAACAGTCCTGCTTTTGTAGCCTGTGAGGCAGGGAATAAGCTTTAGATCCACAGGTTTTCGGAGGGCAGATTTGCGGCCTCAGCAGTGACGGCACTGACAGCCAGGTTAGCAGAGTTTCCCTTGCAGGAGGCCGGTGAAGTGCAGCAGCAGCAGGAACCACGGTGTCACTTGGAAGGACAAGAAGTAGTAGGAAAAGAGCTGGGCAGGAAGGAGTTAAAGGGATGCCTGGGGTTCAGGGAAAGTGCAACAATATGTGCTAATGGTTTTGCAGTTGAGGGGAGTTGTCCTAAAAGAGCTGCAGGAAGGAGAGGATGGGAATAAGCAGTCTCCCAGAAGATTTAAGTCTGCTGTCTCAGGAACAGAAATATCAGGCAGTTAACCCATTTTTTTTTTTTCCCCGTTTGCGTAGCAACTAGATTTCCTGGGAAACGTGGCAGGAGAGGGGTGTGAATGCAGTTAGTGGCGAGATGTCAGCGCTGGCCTTTGGCAGCATCTCTGCAGGAGCACAGCCGCAGCGCTTCTCGGTGTGGGACCGTCCCCACGGCACCGACAAGTGCCACGAGGAGCATGAGTGATGCCCGGGGCTGGTGCCGAGCCATCCCTGCCCTGTGGCACAAGGATGCCCTTCGTGCTGCCTCTCTTGGTGGTGGCTTACAGGAAGCTGCGTGCATTGGAATCCAAATACCTGAGTGCTCGGAAGAGCTTGAGTGAAAGGCAGCCAGAAGGGTTTGGGAGTGGGGGAGTTTGTGTTATCTGCCTGAGCCCCCACTTAGACCTTGTTGTGCTGCTCCTAAATTCAGATCTGGCCCGGTCTGGTCGCTGGTGAGGAGATGTGATGGATTGTGGAGCTCCTGCCCCTTGGGAGGGGGCCCTGTGGAGTGACTCTGAGTGTCGTGCCAGCACAGTACGTGTTTTCCTTCATGTGTGAATCGTACCACAGTGCTGCAGCAGTGAGAACTCGGTGTCCTGCTCAGGTACCCTCCACCAGAGACACGATGTCCTTGGCATTTCTGACCAGTAACCTAAAATTTGTGAGGATGTTTAAGGAACGGTATGAGAGAAACACACAGAGCAACTGTCATTGATTGGGGAGGGTAAGTGAAACAAAGTCACCTACACCCCAAAATAACCATATGGCCCGAAACTCTGAGGCACTTGGGCTTTGCTCTTAGCCTGCCCCACTGGCTGTCCGTGTCCCTGTGGGTGATGGATCCATTTCTGTCCCTGTGTCCACAAGGAACGTGGATATGCATGGGCAGAAAACTAGCATCACTTAAAATTGGAGTTTAGCTCAAAGGACTCAAAGAGCTGTGGAAGCTGGTTGGGTTCTCCATTAAAGCAGTCCTGCAAAAACCTGAAAGGAACTTTTCCTCAAAATTCCAATTCTGTAATGCAGATCTTAGTGGCAG
Source organism: Irena cyanogastra (assembly GCA_013397155.1). Lineage (NCBI taxonomy): Eukaryota > Metazoa > Chordata > Aves > Passeriformes > Irenidae > Irena > Irena cyanogastra. Next base: position 8,156 of record VWZV01001280.1, read on the forward strand.
AGATCTGGAAATTTAAAAAAACCAGCTTTTTTTTGGTGACCTCCCATATATTTATTATCTACAGTACCATGTGCAGGAGCACATGGTACTGTAGATAATAATTGAGCTCAGTTCTCCTGTCTAAGCTGTGGTTCATTGCTTCCCCTGTAGCAAATGTTCTTGGAAGAATGGGACCTTGAAGAACAGTGATGCCAAACTAGCCCTAATTCAACATGGAATTTAGCTGCATTCAAGACATCAGTCTTTTATGTCTGTTGTCTTGCTGAGTTCTTCACAAATTATGATTTTCTTCAGTATAATTACACAAGATGACTATTTCTCAAAACTTTAAATGATTTCTCTGATCTCCTCTGAGGGAAACTTCCTGAGCTGCAGACAAAAACCAAATACATTTTTTTTGTCAGTCTTCAGCTTGAGTCTCTACAAAGAGAGCACTGTCTGCATAATGCCACTGACTGTGCTTCTGCCGAGTCTGCAGAGCTGATAAGCAAGATAATACAAATAAATAATAAATACTGGAAACTGAAGATAAAACATTCCAGATCTGTGCTGCTCCTGCTGCAAGTTGTGCTTTTAAGCTTCTTTTAAAATGAAGAAATAACTTCTGACAACATTTCAAGACTACAGTTGTGGTCACTTTTTAGAAAATACTGGGGGTTTTTAGCACTCTCGGTGTGTACAAGGTTTTCTGTATTTCATGAGTACCTGGGAGTCAACTAAAAAGATAAAAATCTTTTCACCCAGTTTGCTTGTGACTTACTTAGCCTAGGGTACACATTGGCTATCCAGTGTGCAAAACTGGGTGAAGGAGAGATGGTAAAATTGATTTGGTAGCCACCGATCATGGAGCATTACTGGACTCATGTCTTCTTCTCAGAGCTTTTTTTTCTGAGGAAGCATTACTCATTTAGTTTGTGTTTGTTTAATTTTCACTTTGATTTCCTTGTCAACACAGCCTTCTGGTTTGTGGAGTTGTGTGCCCTGTGCACTGAGAGAAACCAGGTCACAGAGCACGGTGCAGGTTTTTTACCTCCTGGGCAGGGTAATAGAGAGCCTTGCTGTCCTGATTCGTGCACATCCTCCTGCTTAAGCAGCAGATTCAGATTACACGGGGGAGATGAGGTTGGGATCTGTCAGGGTTTTTAAATGACCCGTTCAGTGCAGTATCAGTTGTATTCACAGGCTGATGTTTCTCTGTGGACAGAGTGGAAATGGCTTTGGCTGAAGCCCTCAGTGATGGATCACTGCAGCCCAGGTGGTCTCTGCAGGTGCAGATGCAGGAGTCTGGTGGCAGAAGTGTTGTGTCCATGTGTTCTTTGAACAGCTCAGGGTGACAGGGCGGAGGAGAAGAAGGAGGTTGTCAAATTTCAATAAACATATTTTTCTTATTTTTTTTTTTTAATCATCAAACATACAATTCTTTTGTAGATACAATCTGTAGGTCTTATATTGGAGAAACCTTGACCAGGAAAGTGATGTCAGCTGGTGGAAGGTGGTGTTGGTGGGGAGCTGTTGGGATGAGCTCTGTGCTAAGGAGCTGAAGGGTCAGGTTGCTGCCCATAACATGAGAGCAGACAAGGTAAACTAGAGTGGAGGTGGGAGGACTGTCAAGAAATGTAGGTTTTACATAGTAAACTACAGAATTGGTGGTGATGGAGCCAGGTCTGATTATTTGCAACATTGGATAAAAAAGTTAGAAGCAGCTTTGATCAGAATTCATCCCTGCGTTTATCAGTCCTTAGTTGCTGATAACTGGGGTCAGAAAAACCAACTTACACTTTATCTCACCCTGTGTGCTTTAGCTTCTTTGGCCGAGTGCAGCACCACGTTTCCTGAGCAAACTGTTCTGCCTGTATTCTGTCCCCAGAAAGGGCCACACGAGCTGTGGCTTCGACGTGAGGAGCAGCCCGTGGTGACTCCATTGTCTCAGCCTCTGCCCGAGCCTGCTCGTGCTGACACAGACACTTGGGCTGTTTTTCCATGTGGGAATGTTTCGTCCCTTTGGGTTCAAACAATCGCTCAAAGCCACGGTCACAAATAACACGTTGAGTTGTCTCATTCTACAAATTGTGTTGTTGCAGGAGGTGAACAAAGGCTCAGTCAAGCTGTGCTGGTGCACGGTCGATGTGGTTGACATGAGATCCCAAGGCTGGAGTGACATTGTGGTGCTGACCCAGGCCACACAGGTCCTTGGGATGTGGATGTTGTTAGGGCACGGTCTTTCTGTCCCCTTGTGCTCTTCACACATGCAGGAATGTCTCTGTTTTACCCCTGGTCTAATGTGAAAGCTAAATATGGCTCATATGGAAAGATGGGCTCAAACTGGCTTTGAGATGAGGGGATTAGCACAATAAGAAGAGTGGGAATCAAGCATGCCAGGGTTTATGGATGTGCATGCATTTTGTTCCCTTTCTGTTGAATGAGAGCTCTTCTCTTGACAGTAATTAGTGGTTCTAGAGGTGAGGGTACCTATTTGGAGAGCAGGGAGTAAATTTAAACTGGGAATCAACAGAAGGGCTTGATGACTTCCAGAAAGGAGCTAAAGCTAGGAGTGATAGGAGACATCCTGTGTTGCCCATAGATTATGGTCGTGATAAAGGCAGATCTTTCAGGATATGCAAAGTAAGTTGTTTGTTTCTGAATAAAAAAGTAAGTAAACAGAAATTTCCATAAGACTTTAGGTTATAACTTCGAAGTGGTGGTTGTCTGCAGGCTGTTCTGGGTCCACCCAAAGCTGTGTCTCAGTGGATGAGCTGAGCTGCATTTCTCAGTAACTCCTTCTGTCGTTTCTTTCTGTGACACTAAAATTTAAATGCATCTTTAGTGAAGAAAAGGCTTTTAAGCTTTGACTGGGAGTTGATGTGGGAAGAGCTGTGGATGATTCGTATGTGGAGTGTGGGTGTCAGAAAATAAACAGCAGAACTTCCTTCATAGTTAGTGAAAGTTCAGGATATGACCATGTCTCCTTTTAAACCGGGCAGTTCTCAGTGCTTTAACAGGATGTGATTTATAACCAGAAGTACTGAGCATTAATTGCATCACTGATGATTAAAGGCCTCATCACCTCTGTTGTGAAGTCAGTGGCAATGTTTCCATTTGCTTTACTCTGTGCTCTTCTGGGAAGCTTGGATCTAAACTTTTGCTATGAAACACTACCCATGGCAGTAAGAAATCCAGGAGACAAAGCTTTTAAAGTAATTGGATGATATTCATTACACACAGTGGAATTAGTGAGAAAGTGTTAAGGTGTCAAAGTTGATGTTTAGGTAGTCTCATTAAATACCTGTGCATTTTCTGATGGAACTTAAGGAATAATTCTCCTGAAGAATTTTTACATTTCAGGCTTTATATGATAGCTAATTCTGGAGAATTTCAAATTTCAGATGGTCTGTGCTGCCCAAAATCTGCTCAGGTGTTGGCAAGAAGCCTGTGCTGAGAGGCATCTGGTCAGAGTGACAGTGATGCATTGAGGGAATACTGTGTCCTTTACCTTGAGAGTGTTTTCATATCAGCTTTAGGTTATATTCTGAGTACAATTGCCAAATAAAATAATAAATTATTCTCCCTGTATATAAAAAGGGGCAAAACCTGTTGGTTTACCAGCTAAAATAGTTTTCTGTGAGTTTCTGTGAAGGGTATGTGATCTCTTACCCCAGAGAAAATCTCAGAAAATGGTACTGCAGCTTAAAATTAATAATTTTTGAGGGCAAGGCCGTAGCAGTTACGTGACTGAAAATCCTCCCTGGAGGAGGCTGTGCTCTGCCTTGAGGAATCATCCTGCAGCTCTTCCTGCTATCAGTGACCCAGTTTGCCCACGCAGATGGGTTGGATTTGTCAGAGAGGAGCACGGAAGGTGTGGAGCAGATGTTGCTGTGCTGCTCTGCACAGGAAAGGTTCCTCTTCTATGCTGTTCCTCTCCACTGGAACCTGGAATGAAGTGTCTGGAAAGCTGCTGGAGGTGCAGGTGTTGGGTGGCACCGTGTTATTGTGGGAATTATGAGTTTTACAGGCATCTCTTAGAACTTTGCTGGTACGGACAAAGCCACTTGAGGTTGCTTCTGCTCCGTGCTCTGTGCTTTGCTTCTCCACACACCATCTGGAGAAGTTGCTGTTTGGTTGGTTTCCCAAGGGATGCCGTTTCCTTAAAAGTTCATGTGAATTTACTCTCTGGAAGTCTGTATTTCTGAGTGCACATTTGAGCTTTTGGGGAGGCTTAGAGGGAACGGAAGGTGGCTATGATGCTGAATAACTTGCAGGGAAGCTTTGGAAGCAGTAAATTCAATTGTGTGTGAATTGTTGGCCTATATGGGCTCCCCTCTGTATTCTGTGATCAATAGCTGATAGTGCAAATCTGGATGTGCTTAAGGAATCTTGCTTCCCACTAGTGAACTGCTGCTATTGAACTATTTTCTAACATATGGAAGTGCAAAAATGGTACTCAGATGCTTGTCATATCAGAATTTTGTGTATGTTGTACCAATTGCTCTGTGTGCCATGTGAATGTCCTCATTTGTGTGGTAAAAAATAACCTTTCAAAGTGTTCAAAAAATAAACTCTGTAAAGCAGGTGAGCCATAGTCTGTGGCAGCACTCTCTGCCTGCCCTGGTTTGCATATTTAATTATTCCTTCTTGTCTTTTTCAATCTAGAACGTGGTCCAAAACCATTCCTGGCAAGGTCGAATTCTTCTCCAGCGAGGGTTCGGACACCTCTATCCCCATCCCCGTCGTGCCCCTTCCAGGTGTAGACGACTCCTACCCACCCCAGAAGAAATCCTTCATGATGCTCAAATACATGCATGACCACTACTTGGACAAATACGAATGGTTTATGAGGGCCGACGACGACGTTTACATCAAAGGGGACAAACTGGAGAACTTCCTCAGGAGCCTGAACAGCAGCGAGCCCCTGTTCCTGGGGCAGACCGGCCTGGGCACCACGGAGGAGATGGGGAAGCTGGCGCTGGAGCCGGGCGAGAACTTCTGCATGGGGGGGCCGGGGGTGATCATGAGCCGGGAGGTGCTGCGGAGGATGGTGCCGCACATCGGCGAGTGCCTGCGGGAGATGTACACCACGCACGAGGACGTGGAGGTGGGGCGCTGCGTGCGCAGGTTCGCGGGCGTGCAGTGCGTCTGGTCCTACGAGGTAAGGACGGGGGGAATGGGGAGGTGTCTTCTGTGGGAGGTACAGGGGAGGGTTGTTGTGCACAGCGGTGCCCCCGCCTCCCCCTGCGGCATCGCCGTCCAACTGTATGGTTTCTACGCTTTTTGTTTCCTGTGAGTGTCATCCTTGGAAAGACCTACAAAAATTTGGAAATGCGGCAGTAAGGAGAGAAATGGAGGAACATTTGTTATTAATAACAGATATTTTTATTTAGATAGCAAGGGAATAAGCTTAAATTAAAATGGCCTCGAGTGCCTGCAGTCCTGACTGTCCAAGCCTCTTTTGTCTTCTTTAGCCGACTGCATCTTAGTGTCAGCATGGAAAATGGATGATACAATTACCGTGTTTCTTACTGCAGTTGAAATGTGTGAGGCTGACAGATGTTTGCCCTGACAGTGACAGTTTTTTCCCCAAACTGGAGATGTCTCATGGTGGCTGGCACTGTAACCCTGCATGCTGAGCTGCCTCCTGGCAGCCCAAATCTGTTGCTGCTCCAGGCACCCGTTGGCAGCCCCATCCTGCAGGCGCCTGCTCAGCAGGTCCTTGACGTCAGCAGAGACAAGCCACCACTCTTACCAAAACTTTTGGTCTGCCCACACTGATGTGCCTGTAAATTTGGCATTTTGAGGAACAAAAAATTAGAGAGCCTGCTTGTGGCAGTTTCCTGCTGCTGTTTGTTGGGAGCTGGCAGCTCCTCTCCGGGTGCAACAGGGGCTTCTCCTGCCTGGATGTGCTGGGCTCCTTGAAGGGAGTCCTGGGTGTTTACAGACTGCCTGGTTGGAAACACCTGCTGGGCTTGAGCTGCACTTTCACCAGGGTAAATGCTGCTGGATCTGCCTTAGAAATATGGGAGAAGTTGAAAGCAGAAGAGAGGTTGAACACTTTGTCTCTGTGCACATTTATGACCTTACGCAACTATGGCTTTGTCCTGGCATGAGATGTGGTGAAGGGGGGTTCTTCTGCCTGTGGGACTGGAGCTGTGGTCACGGTGACAGTGAGGTCACAGACAGTGGCAGATACTGCTGCTGAGCCACTCTTTCACTGGTAAAGACTTGGGTTTAACTTTTGACACCGAGTTTCTGCCCCCAAAAGCTGTTGCCTTGTTTCAGTTCACAGTTCAGTGAAGCCTTGAGGAAGGGAAAGGAGGTTTCCAGCTGCAGTTATTAATTAATATCTTTTCTGCCTGGAGATTTTCTGGACTAACAGTGCCTCTCCACATTCCCTGCTTTCAGACCTGGAACTAGTTTATGTTTTGCCAGCATTGTGGTTTAGCCATTCATAAAGAGTCAGTAACTTTTTCCACAGTTTTTAGCAGCATAAAATTTTTACTATAGACATTCAGAGTTGAAATAACTTCTGCTGTGAGTGCCTGTACCATCTGGCATTTGATAAGTTACTGAAGGTCAGCACTTTGGTCCTATTGAAACTGGCAAAGAGCCCCTAAATTGAATACAACCAAATGCTGGATTGAAATAACCAACGATAGCACACAACTGCACTGGGAATGCTGTCTGACAGAAATAGGTGGGGCTTTCTCATAATCAGTTTTGTTTGATGAACTTCTGTTATTAGCCTTAATGCTGGATTCTCCTAGGTGCCATGAATTGCTTAGAATTGGTTTGTGTGAAGTGTGTAAACTGTTGGGTGTTCAGAAGTAACCTGTGAGTGTGGGATGTTAAGGCTCAGCTGTTAGGAGAGTAGGAAGCATTTCAATGATGAAAGCACACAGCTTCTGCAAGAAGTAGGTCCACTCTCATTTAGTTGTGGCTTTTCAATTTAAATACCTGTCATCTTTTTTAATCTGGTCCTTGTATTGCCCAGATGAAATGTGCCTGGTATTTTATTTCAGATAAAACAATAGCTGTATGAAAAAACACAGCTGTTGCAACAGCTGTGTTAGGAATGCTTGGTGTAAAAGTGACATTTTCCAGGTCTTGTACCTTCATGAACATCAAGTAACAGGCCATTGTAAGTGAATTGTAAAATGTTGTGTTTCACTGAGCTTCTGATGGAGCAAAAAGTTTATCTGTGCCTGCTCTGCTGGGGCACAGCCACCGCATCCTTCACAATTCCCGTCAGAAGAAAAGCTGTGACAGCACAAGGCTGAGCAGACAGAGCAGTGTTGGCCTTAGAAATCCCAAGCCTCAAACTTCTCCTTTGCAGCCTGCACTTCCTATTCTGAAGAGGCTCAAGTGGCAGCACAAGGGAGGAGTTCAGGTCTCTGCAGTCACCCCCCAGCTCGCTGGGTTTCGTTTTAGCCTCTCGGGCATGGAGTGCCCTGCTGGTCCTCACCACGGGTGGCTTTTCCCTGCACTGTTCTTGTGGTGGGCTCCCTGCCCAGAATCGTTTAACTCATCTCCATGACTGTCACTGCCCCCTTTCTCTGATTTTAGGATCCCACAATGTCTTTACTGTGCTACTCATCTTCCCTGGCCCTGGTTCTAGTGGTGTGCCCGAATGCATCACCAGGCCCAGCTCTGTGTGGCTTTTCTGCTCGCAGCAGTTTGTCTCAAAGCCCCTTTTTTCCCCCCCTTCCTGTGTTCCTGTCACTCCTCTGCTCTCTGCAGTGCCTCTCAGACCACTTCATTAGAGTGGCATTGGTTATTGCCCGTTTCAAGACTTGCAGGGATTTGTTCACACTCTTCCTGCCGTCAGGAGCTTTTCAGTGGACACAGCAGAGGAATTGACACCACCATTCTTTGGACTTCCTGTGTCATCTCAGCCCAGAAAAGCAGCAGCATGTGCAAGGCTGGGGACAACTGCAGCTCTCTGGGCTCTGGGGAGCTCTGACCCACCCAGGCTGCTGCTTTGGGAGCAGTGTGCAGCCCACAATGGATTTTAAGCTCCTGTGACCAGGCTCAGAGCTGTTATCTGACACAGGGTGAGTGAGTCACAGATGAAACATGGCTGTTAAATGTAAGTTCTTTAGGGCAAGGATTATCATCATTGTAAAAACAAAACCCAGACTGTTGCTGCTGTTTGACAAACAGATGTAAAATTCAGTGCTCTATAGGGTGGAGCAGCCAAAGCCAGAGACTTTATGCAGCAAATGATAAGAAAACAGTCATGAAAAGAATGGAGCTGTGAAATCTCTGAAGCTTCCAGAAGGGAGCTTGAGAGTTCATGAAGAAATATAGAGTGTGGTCCTTTTTCTTGACGAGAACTAAAGGCTTGGAGTGAACTTTCTCAGAAGTGGTTCTGCATTTCTGTGAATATTGGTACTTTAGACTGCTGGCACATTGCTGGGTGTTATTCTCAGGAAAAGACTGCCTACTTAAGTCTCCTTCCTTCTCCCCTTTCCTCCCACCAGTAGTAGTTCTTCCAGTCCATCTCATGTGGATCACAGGGACATGGAAGTTTTGTTTTCTCCTACACTGCCATGTGGTGCCACGCAGGGTCTTGGATTTCAGCCTGAGAATATGTTCTGGTTTTGATGATCAGCTCTTTTCATTTGTGATTTAAATCATCCCCAAAGTATTGTTGATATCAGTTTTGTGTCTGATATTTCCTTTAAATGCACCTGAATTACAGAGTCACCACTGTGTAGCTTGCTGTTGTTTCAGCCTTGTTTTGCAGCTGTTGCTGAGTATTGTTCTAATTTGTGGTTAACAGCTTCACAGCTTTATTACAGGCTCTTTGTAGCTGCTAGAAGTCAAGGCAGTGCTGATGTATCTCATTTATTTCTTCAGTATGAAAACCCTTGTGACACACCCTGCTTTCAGGTGATACCAATTCCTTCCTCTTTGTCCTCCAGTGCAATAGTGGATAGTGGATCCTGCAGTGGATCCAGTGGAGCATCTTTTGCTACCTTTGGCAGGTATAGATAACCAGTTTTGTCTGTTTCATCTCCTGTTCTGATTGAGGTTGTGGGAGAAATTAAGTGAGATGCAGCAGGTGTGTCTGTGTGGAAAAAGCAGTGCTTTCCTCCAAACTGCAGCAAGAACTCTAAAATGTCCTGAGAGGAGACAGGATTTTTTACAATACACATGGAAAGGAAGGTATGACAAGGGCAGCAATCACACCAGGAAACGTGAGCAGCGAGGAAGAGCAGGTCCAGCCTTCTGGGTGTTGGTGAGGGGAGAAGGTAGGGCAGTGGTGACCAGGGGTTGCAGGGGTCTTTGGGAGAAGGGGGGTTTGAATTAACATTTTGTGTGGTCTTTCATCTGGAGTAGTTGAAGATAATTGCTACTCTGAAATTCACTGCAGTTAAGAAAGTCCTTAAAGTGCACATTATATCTGCCAAGTACACTGGCAGTGCCAGAACATACCATTTCTTCTGGGATGGATGTTCCCAAGGGCAAAACTGAAGTTTATGGTTTTCTGTAAGACAATAAGAAGTTAAAAAAAAATTATAGTCCTGCAGTGATTGATCAGGTCTGAAAGAGGTGCTGCTGATAATGGCTAACCTCCAGTTCCTTTGTTTTATCCTCTGCAAAAACCTTCTCTCATTAACAGAAAGGAGATTGATCCTGTTGTGGATCAATCCAATATCAGAAAATAACTTAAGTATTTGAGAACCTGCTGGGTGGTGAGTGACACCCAGCAGAGAGCATGCTCTCAGAGCAGGGCAGGATGGGGTGTGTGAGGAGCTGCTGGGGCAGGGTGTTTTGGAGCACCTCTGTTCTCTGCAGACACTGGGTGGGTTGGACTGTGGTGTTTGGTTGTTCTTGCTCCATGAACCTCTCCTTGGACTCTCAGCCAGCAGATGAAAGATTTGTCTTGTCTTTGTGGTAGGAGCTTCCAGCAGCACTCCTGAAATCAGACATTATTATATGTGTGTTAAGTCCTGGCTTCAAAGCTTGGACATTTTCTGAAGTCAGAGCCTGGAAACTTGGCAAGCCCTGGCAGCACAGACACCTTCTCTCACTGTATGTGCAGCCCCCTGCATCTCTTCATTTCAAGAAACCTGTGATGTGAATTGTGTGTGAGAGAGGGAGGGTGCAAGCATGCCCAGAGTTTTAAGGTGGGTGTTTATAAACCATCTTTCCTCCAGCACTAAATTCTATCTTCGGAACACCTCAGCGATGTCTTTTTGGCTTCAGATTAAGATGTCAGTGGGTGGCCCTGCATTCTGGGGATGGATGGAGATTGAGCTCCCTGAAGGTAATGAGGAATGGCATTTTGTCAAAGGACAGACAGGTAAGACTAGAGAAGAGCATTATCTGGGCAGGGGAGGTGATGCATGGGGCTCAGGGTGAGACTGAAATACATGACTGATGTGACAGGGAGCCCATGACAACAGTGGGGGAGGCAGCTTGGTGTGGCCACTGTGATCTAATTTTAGTGTTTGCTGAGGAGAGGAGCAGAGAGGTCAAAGGAGAGAGTAAAGGCTGCAGACTGGGTCTGTGAAACCAAGGTGTGGCTTAGGAGGATTTGGAAGATTTAGAATTGGAGACAGGTCTCAGGACTGCAGCCAAGTCCTGACCTGGCTCATTCACTTCAGAAAACAACTGAGTATTTGAGAACCAGATATTCTAAAGAGGGAGAACTTGACATTACTGAGTGGTTTCTTACTGACTTCTGAATGCAGGTTGGCCAAGGTTTATTCTGTGTTGTAGAAATGAAGAACAAGTGTTGTAACAAAACTTGAGTCTGGGTCCCACTCACTCTCTGCAGAGCATCCTTGTCAGAGAAGAGGGCTGGGGGATTCTTGCTGACACAGAGAGACCTTTCCAGGCTGTACAGCCTGTTTGGGACTGACCTAGTTTTTGTGAGCACTTGGTTAATCTGTCCTTAGTTAGCTGGATGACTTGACCTAATGCCTAAGCTGAGGGCTGCTGAAATGAGGACTTTGGTGGTGTCGTGCAGACTCTTAGGAAGCTTCAGCCATGAATCCGGCAAACAGAAATATTGCTTTCCCCCCATTACTCTTGTCTTGGAGAGCAGTGATTTTGTTATAAATTAGGATCTGTGCAGCCTGTTGAGTTGAGGGAGACATCAGGATTAGTTGTTATCTTGAGGACAAGTCAGGAAAGGCTAATCCTTCAAAGCATGACAGGACAAAGAACTCTAAGGAAATAGCTCATCATGCCAGTTTCTTAATTAAGGCACTCAGAAGGTAGTTGAGGGTTTGAGTTTGTTCTGTTGAGCAGCAGTGGGGATAGGCAGAAGGAGGTGAGTCTGAGACTAGAAGTTTTCTATTGTATATTTTTCTTTTAAACTGATGGGAAAGCCATCCTGCTTTTGCAGGGTAAAATCTTACTTTACAGCTTGCTGGAGCTGTGAGATTCTGGTACTTGTGCTGTGATCAGAGCTGCCCTGCCTCTTGTAGGGGAATCCCACCTGACTGGAGACCTTGGAAGGACACTGTTAAATTCCAAATCTAATCACTGTCAAACCCAATAGTACCTTTGTAGTCAGTTATCTCCTATGGGTCAATGGTATCTGACCAAACATTGAGCTGGCACATTTCCTTTTCCATTTTCTTTGCTGCTTATTTCTGTTTATAAAAGATGAAGGTGGGGGAAATAAACCATTTCATGGATATCTCTGTATAAAACCAGAATCTCTGTAAGTGTCCTGTGTGACTAGACAGTGATAAAAATAGATTTAAAAGTTGTCTTTCTTGACTGAAGGGGACATAAAATGTCAGCTGGGGCTCTCCGTATGGAAGTTTTTAGCTGATCTCTGTGTAGAGGGTGACTTGATGCTTGGGGGAGGGAGGGTTAATTGTGTTAATTTGGAGAGAATATTTGCATTTCTCCCCTCAGTCTATTAAAACCAAGTTCTGTGAGCAGCTTAAAGCACCAGCAGCAAGGAGGTGTCAGAGCCTGTGAGCATGGGAGAGAAAAGCCAGACTTGTTTGGTGGTGGGAAATAAAAATGAAGTGCTGATGTGGGGAAGGGGCTTAATATAAATTTAGCTGAGGTCACCAACAGCAAGGTAGGAAGACACAGCTCAAATGCTTTAAGTGCTACCTGCCACTTGGAGTACAGTGTTTTAAGAAATACTTGATTTTTTTTCAATAAAAACAATTGAATTATCACGGAGCAGAAACAAAACTCGGATTTTTCAAATGGATGGATACGATGGGTCTGGGTGTAATACCTATTAGTTACTTTTAAAAACCTCAACAACCAAATGTAGTGTAATAAGATCGTTTTGTTTTGAACTTGCAATGAATGAGCACAGATAATTACCCAGAGCTGTTCCAGACAGTGGTTGTAGCCACAGTGGTGTGTAGCACTAACCTGCTAGGAAGGGTTTCCTTAATGCTTCGGGAAAGAACATTTCCTAGCAGGCTGTGTGCTGAGACACCTCCCTTGCTCCCTGGGCTGACAGTGTACCAGGGCACTGCCTGAGGGTGCATTTGTGATCTGTACAGTCCCATTTTCCCCAGTTCACACTGGGTGCAGTCACTGGTCTGCTGCCTGTGCTGGGAGAGATCCCAAAAAGAGCTGTTGACACCAGCTGACTCCTCACCCTTGCCAGTAACTCCCAGTTCATCTTTTGCTTCTCCAAAATTCCCTGTCCTTGATGAACTTTACGGTCCCCCAGTGCTGACGAGGCAGAAAATGGCATTTGGGGCTGCTTTTTCCATAGTTTGCATCTGCAATTACAAATGAGAGCTGTCTTGAGTCTCCCTGTGTGCTGTCCCCGAGTGTACCTCACATGTCAGGAAAGAGATTGGCTTTTTAGGCTGTGCAGGGGAACTGCTGGCCCCTGGATGGGCAGGGAAGGTGCAAGATGACAACCTGCAGCAGTTTAACCTAGCTCTGGCTGTGTCTGGTGGCCCTGGGGATGGAGGAGTCTGTAATCTGACTTCACAGAGGATTAATTGCCCTGCATTTGTCTAACCTCATTTCCTGTAGACATCTCCCAGCTCCAGAGCTGCTGTTTTGTATTCTAAACCCATCTGATTTGAAGCAGAGAACTCAATTCTACTTTGCTGGACTGTTACACCATCTTAATTGATCTTTAAAATGCTTAAAACAATTTTGCACTAATTTCCTGTGTTAAAAGCTTATCTGGACTCCTGGTGGTGTGAACTTTTCATGGTTATCAGCTGGAGACCTCTTAAAATCTTGCCAGAAATCCCTGTTGCCTGAAGGGTGGGGATTATATTCCTGCATGCCTAGGCCAAAATGACCTTGATGTGTCACAGTGAAGTTGGGAACTTAATTGGAAAAGTTTGGGGGACTAACTGGCTTTGTTTTCTTAAATTTTAGAGTTTCAGCTAAAAGTGTATTTGGGAGCCCTTGCAAAACTGAAAGTTGAGTTCTTGTTATTTCTGGTTAGTTTTTTTATGTGAAAGTGAACTTCTGCTGGTACCCTCAGTGAGAGCAAGTTAGTGGTTTGTGTCTTGAGCAAGTTAAAAGTGGTGCTACAGTAATGAAACAGAAGTAAAAGTTGTGACAGATTTTTATGGGGAGACTCTTGAGAGCCCATTGAACTTCATACCAGTTACTTGCAGCTTGTGTGGTAATGGTAACTTCAGGAAAATAATCAATGCCAGCATATAATTTATATTGCTGTTAGGGACCCAAGCTAACAGGGACCATTCTTTTAAAGGCTCTTTGAATAGGAAATGTCTGTTTATCCATTTATCTCTTGTCCATGCTTCAGAGTTGTGCCTTGATGTGAAGTATTGGTGGTAGGAGAGCCATTACAGTGAGCTGCCTTTTCCAAGTGAGCATGGAAGCAGTTTTCCCTTTTCACAGGGAGCTTTGCAGCCTGTGTGATGCCATTTTTACCTGAGCTGTTGGCAGGGGCTCGCTCCCAGGGCTGCAGTGCAGATGAAGCTTCAGTGGTCAGCTTCTGTGCTTGGTGATCTGATGTCCTGGGAGCATTGCCACAAACAGCTTCTTTTGGGTCTGTGCTGGTTTATTCTGAGAGCACGTGGATGTGAGCCCTGAATGTTTGTGCAGAGCTGTGAGAGGAGGCTCCTGGAGCCAGTGCTTTGGAGTCATTGGCTTAGAAAGGTTTAGGAAAAGGCAAAGGCACGACGTGCTCTTGTGTAATGAAGAGAGCACAGGTAGGGTCATGCCCACTGGATCTACGTTCCATCCAAGTCCCTGGGTTTAATCCTTCCTGCTGAATGGCTTTAGGGAGCTCCAGCTGAGTGCTGTATTTTTGTTCTTGGAAGCAGTCTTCAGAAGCATCCGGTACTCTTTGTGGATTAAGCACAGGTTCTTACACAGAGGCTAGGATTAGCGATGAAATAAATGGGAACCCATGGTTTGGACTTGGCCAGCAGTTCATTAGAAAGCAGAAAAGGGTGGTAGAAAACTGCCTGCAGTTCCTGAAGTGCCTCTGTCACCTTCTTTCAGCTGCAAAGAAAAGCGTGTTATCAGAAAAATAAAGGAGGGCATTACCAGAGAGCTCCTCTACCTCAGGGCTGCTTCTGAGGAGGCAGCCAGCACTTGGATGCTCGCCTCTGTCCTCGTGGCTGTGCTCAGCCATGTGGCAGTGCCTTCTGAAAGGCAGGCACAAGTCTGCTCATGAGCACTTGTTGCCTGCTCTCGTTCATGGTTGCCACTTCAGATTGGTGCAGTGGTTCAGAAAGCTCCGGGAGCAGCAGCGGGGTATTAGTGATGGCTCCTCTGCTCATGGGCCTTCAATGGGTGTAATTACTTGGCAGTAACTTCTTTAAACCTTATTTGAATTAAAGCTACATGTTTTGGCTGGTTATGTCACCACTGTATTAGTGAGGAATGCAGGAGAGAGTGCTAGTTTGCATTAACTGAGCTGCTTTAATCCTTTGTAACCATACTTTTTATTGTGTGTTACTGTCTTGCAGAGAGAGAAAACACTTACCCGAGGGACAGCAGAATTCTCTCCTTAGCATCTCTGCATAAGGGCAGTGTTCTTTGTCCTCAGAAGGACAAAGTTCTTGGTAGATGGGTTGTTGAGAATTAACATTATGTGTAATTCTGCATAGATATTCAGCAGGGAACTGTCTGTATCCAAGGTCTGAATTTTTTATGAAGCTTTTTTCCTACAGTCCCCCTCAATGTAAGGGTGCAGAGTGGGTTAAATGCCTGAACCAATTTTTTTAATCATTTCCTACACTCTTCAGACCACATGCTTGAAAAAAAAGTCTTGTCCAACATGAGTGACTCAGAACATACACCTCTCACATTCATTGTCCAGGTCAGTGAAAATGTTGTGCCCTTGCATGTGTATCTTTCCTGTCCTGACAAAAGAGAAATTTACTTAACCTTATCACAGATGATTTGTCAAGAAACCTTACGCCCACCTTACCTTACCTTGTTTGTTTAACCTTATCACAGATTTATTAACTGGCATACTTGTTTTTATATGCTTTCCTTATTGAAGATACTTCCTAGCATCTTTGGCCAAGGGGAACTTTATTTAAAAAAAAGCAAACAGCCAACAACTGTGAGACAATAGCAGATTTAATCTTCATAAAGCAGCAGGGCTTTTGCTTCCCTGGGAATGTGTGCTAACTGTGGCTTTTCCACGTTTTGGACAGAGCAATTTTTCTCTGACGTTTTCAAATTTTCTTTTTTCCCCCCTCTCTCTGCTTCCCTGGAGTTGAAACATGCATTGCAGTCGCTATGAAAGCCTTTTGTAGTTGCACTTTTTCTTGCTGTGTTTTACTGGGCCCAACTGGAAGCCACTTCTGATGCTGTGGAATAATGTGTTTGGCCGAATCCTGAAGTTTGCTGCTGCTGCTGTGTGTGTTGTGCTGAGGAAGAACCGTCCACACGGTTTCTTATCTTCCCTGGGCCAAAAATAACACCGCGGCTCCTGCGGCCTTGAAGAATCAGCCTAATTCCAGAACTGGAAACTGGGGCGAAGATGAAAAGTGTGTTTCAAAATCTATAAAATAGCAGCTGGGTGCTTAAGCATGAGGATGAAGAGCTTTTGTCTGGTGGATCACAAAGGTTTGTGATGGTATTTTGGACTGTTCTGCAGGGACAGGCCTCTGCTCGATGGCGGGCTGGCTCCGCTTTAAACCAGGCCGTGCAGTTCTGACACGGGACCTGCCGGCGAGGGGGATGGAAGGTGAGGGCAAAATCGTCTTCCTTGTGGCTGCAGAGTGGCTCCTGCAGGTCCCTGCCATGGGCCATTCCTCCGTGCTGCCGTGTGCCATCTGCCCCGGGGTCCCCGGTGCGGGGAGGTGTGAAATGTGTAACCCCGTTCATCCTGCGAGGCGCGCGGGCCGGCTCGCACAGAAAATGCCTTGTTTCTGCTCAGGCAGCACAAAGGCTCTTTTATGGCTGCTTGGCCCTACATCTGTCGAGGTGCCTCAGACTGTTAGCACTGCTTACTGTTTGAGGTATGCAGCTCCCAGGCTGTGATGTACAGTGATATGTTGTTTATATGTTGCCTCCCTTTCCTTTTGAGGATAGGGAGCTGTGCTGTGTCCTGCCCTGAACAAAGCTGGTGTTAGTTATGGCATGGAGCGGTAGCCTGGAGATTTTCTCTTTAAAAGCAGACTGGAATCCTTCTGTTTCACACTTCAAATTAAACACCTGAATTTGGCAGTGACAGCAGGACAACAGAACTTTCTCTGGGGAAAAGCGTGTTGGATTTCTGCTCCAGAGACAAACCTGGCTTGAAAGACACTGTGTGCACCCTAACAGAGGCACCCCAGTCCTTCACCAGGCACCTACATGGAAAAAACCCCTGATTTCTTGAAATTTTTGAACTTTATTGCAGCCTTTGGATTAATTTCCCCATCTTTTCCCTGCCTCCACGGTTACTTTTTTCTCCTGCACGTGTCCTCATGCTTGTTCCACAGACACTTGGCTGAAACCAGTCCTGCCCAGAAATGCACACTCATCTTCTGAAATGCAGGGGAGGGAGTGAGAGGAGGCTCTGTAAACTGACAAAGTCCTGGTGATTTGGGAATCTCTGAGTTTGTCTCCTGTGGTCTTTCAGAATCTTGAGGTTTGCCATCTCCTGTCTCCTGTGTTTGGTTTTCTAAGTTGGTTTCTTTAACCCCACAAAGCTATCTGACAGCTCTTCAGTTCCATTCCCAAATAACTTTCTGATGCTGTCACTGCTGGCTTCTTGACTCAAACTAGAGCTTGGGTGGAAAAACAGCTTTTCATCAAATTACCATGAGATAGGTCTCGTGGGGTGGAGGAAGAGCACGAGAGGGATGTGCTGTTTCACGTTAAGCTCTTTTGGTTTGACATTGATCTTTCTTTCTGCTCCATTAGTGTGGATAAATTGTGAGATTTGGTAGCTGAGTGTGGCAAAAGGTGACTCGGGGCGCGTCCATGGCACTTTACACCATGAGTCTCTGTCCCTTGAGAGCAGCAGCTCTGCCCTGTGCTGGCCTTGGTGTCGACACCCAGCTCTGCCTTGGAGCATGTGCCTGTGCTTGCTCCCCTCTCCAGGGAGTATTTCTTGTTGAAGATCTGTTTTGGCTTTGAAGATGCATTTAGGCTTTTTTGTGGCCTGTTTCACAAGAGGGTGAGAAGTTACTTTTCAGCTTAATTTTAGACTGGCTGTCATTCTCGAGCAAACTCGAAGTGTGGCTTTGACCTTGCTTGCAGGGAAGCTTGGAGGAGCCTGATTCCCCAGAACATTGAGGGAACTGTTACCCCGGGTCTAGAATTTTGTGCTTTACCATCAAAGGGCTTTGCAAACCTTTCCCATGCTCCTTCCACGCTGGGGAAGAGCAGCTCTCCCTGCATGGCATGGGGTTATCCCCAGGGCACAGGAGGAGGTGCTGTCAGGGCAAGGTGTAGAGTGTAAGAAGTCCTGACTCTGTGTCCTGCAGCCAAACCACACCTTCCCTCCCCTCTTTCACCAGTCACTGCAATTAAAATTCCACCGTCAGGGCTGAAGTGAGGTGAGGCAGGAGCAGGCTTGTTCTCAGGAGGGAGGGGGAGAACCAAATTTTCTGCTGCAATGGACCTTTTCCTAGAGCAGGATCAGGAAATGTCCCCTCCCCACCTGTTTAGGGGCAGAAAAGTCGCAGGCAGAAATGTCAAAAACGATCAGCATGGTGTGCTCTGGTTCCCAGAGGGCATCAGAAGGAATGAACTGAGCTGGGAGCAAGGAGCTCTGCAGACAAACCTGCAGTTCCCCATCAGCCTTTCTGAGCCGTGGCCCAGGGCAATCACTGGAGGTGATTTTCTAATAAAACTGAGGGAGCCCAGCTTGCAGGGGTGCAGATGAGACTCTTCACTGGCACCAGGGAGCAAAGTGGAGCAATGGGAAAAAACCTCTTGGAGGTGAAAGGTGGTGAAATGCAAGAGAGCCAGAGTGAAACCCAGGGGGGATCTTATTAATGTGCTGGAGCCTAAGTAATTTCAAATATTCTAAACAGAGGTCCTGTGAGTAGAGATATGAGTGAACCAGATTCCTTTGGCATTTGCAATATCAAGCAGGCTAAAGTCAGTGCTCTTGTGCAACGTTCTGCTAAGTGCTTCTGGAGCAGATGTTGCTCCTTTTGTAGCTGCTGCTCCAAGTGAAGCAGTTTCTTGCCAGGTAAATCAGGGAGCTGTGTACAGGTGCTCACCTTTGCAGAGGACCAACAGAGGGGCAAAATTTGAGGTGGGAAGTGCTGAGGAGGAGAAGGAGGAAAAGCAGCCCTTGCAGATGTTGAAGGAACTATTTCTTTATGATGATGTGAAACTTAAATGTGCTTAACCTTAGCTGCAGTTTCTTTGAGAGGAGAGAGAGCTGGGTGTGTGGTGGGAGTGGGCAGAGAAGGACTGAGACAGGCCTTCAGAAAGGAAGTTAGTCTAAAATAAATGCAGGTAAACAAAAAAATGTTACAAGGTACAAGCTGAGGAACAACCTGCTGTTTTCCCTGGCTCTGGCTGGGACAGAGCTCTAATCCGTAAAGCCGGAAATCATATCCGATGGGCTACAATAATCTTATTTTTCCTAGACGTAGAACTCCCCTGTGCCTGTCTCCCCTAGGCAAGGTGGAATACCTGCCAAGAAAGCAACATGCTGTGAGCCTCAGCTGCTTCCACGTGCCAGCAAAACCATCGTGCACAGAAGTGACAAGTGTGCTGCTGGTGGGATGTGTGCTGGCGTGGCATCCGAGTTAAATCCAAGTGGGAGCACTCGTGCACCTGACTGATGGCCAACATAGCAAAGACACTGCACTGTCTGAATTGTAGCTGCTGTAATTTCATGCCTAGTTACCATGCAGAACAGTCAGCTCTTTACAGGTCTGAAAGTGACTTCTTAGAGTATGTTTTCTTCCTGTCCAAGCGGAGAGCGTGCAGTGAGGAACAGTGGCTTGAATTTTGTTTTCTTTGGTAGCCAATATAACGTCACTGGTTGTCTTTGTGTCTGCCTCTCTTTGTGTGGTGGGACAAAAAAGCCGTGTCCAGTTTGGGAATGCTGCCAGTTTTATCAATATGATGATTATATTCAGAAGAAAGGAGCTGCAGTGGTTCTTGTGGTGCCTCGATAGTAAATAATAGTAAAATATGGCTGTCTCTTAATATTCTGGTTAGACTCCCCTGGTTGCCACACACTGGAAAGCACCCCTTTTCATGTAGCTGTGTGCTCATGCACTCTGTGGTCAGCTAAAGTAAATGTGTGTGCTGGAATGTAGCACAATCACTGTAAAATATTCCACACCCTGTTCATGAGCATTGTCACTTGGATGATGCTGTTGCAGAACTGGGTTTTTCAAAATTTATTTTTAAATCTTCAAGTGTTTGATAGAGTTGCTGCAGTCCTTTCTAGAGGCTTTGGGGATAAAACCATAGCTATAACTTTGCAGCTTGGAAATATCTGCACAGACTCAGTCCTGCACCTCACACCAGACAATAATGAGCACTGAAAGCTAAACTGAGCCCATTGATATGGTGATGATCAGTACTTTTTTCTTTCTGATTAATATTCAACCTGTGTCTTCTATAAGGTTTCAAACAGACCATGGGATTGTCCATTCTCCTCAGACCCAGTTGCCCCGTGGATTTGAGCGTGTCCTGCCAGGGAAGCTGCTGGCACCGTGTTCTGTTAGGGCAGTGTCCCTGTTGGCCTGTGGTGCTGTGGTTGTGTGGATGATCCAGTTTGGGTTGTTTTTCATTCCCTGACAGCGGGCCTGGGCTAGAGGTGACAGAGTGCAGCGTGGAGAGAGCTCCTTCCATGTTTGATCCACTGCAGCCTGGAGTCTGTAATCCCACAGGGGCTGCTGTGCCTCAGCTGGAGTCTGGGAGCTGTGCAGGAGGTGCAGAGGGCTGTGTGCTCCAGCCCTGGCCTTGGAACACTCACGTGCCAGGGGACTGGAGAGAGGAGCAGTGAGTGGCAGGACACACACAGTGCTCACTGAGTGAGCAAGAGCAGAGCCACGTAGTTTGAGTGATGTTTTAACTTGAAGCAAATTCAGTTTACACAGACAGCTTGGGAAAGAGAGAACTTGTCTGTGCTTTAGGAGAGCTCCCTGGCTGCTCTGCCAGCTCTCATCTGCCCTGTTTTCCTGCCCTGTCACCCCCAATGTGGAGTGGCCACATTGGTTCTCTCATGGGATCAGGAGCTCACTGGCCACCAAAGGAGGCAGGCCAAGAGGCCAGCAGGCTCTCAGAGGCTGGGGATGAGCTGTCCTGTGGCTCTTGGACATCAGATGATGTTTGAACGAGGCCGTGTAGCACTGGGAAGGCCAGCACCCTCCATCTCATGCTGGCTTTTGCCAGGTGTCCTTTGAGGACTTGGATGTACAGGTTAACCAGGCTGGGATGGAAAATCTCCCAGGTGTAACTGTGGGAAATGCAGTTCCCACCTCCCAAAAGGGCAAGAGGAAGGGTCTGTATCAGGTAGCCAAACACACCTTCCCTCCTGCCCCCAGCACTTTGGCTGAAGGTCAAAGCTGAGAGCTCTGCTTTTCATGCTGAGGTAGCCAGGGAAGCTCCCAGCCAGGTAATGTCAGTGGAAGTAGAAATTCATAGGAGCTGAAGGGAAATAAAACACAAGGGCATTCAGAGAGTGCTGAGGCATGCTCATCTCTGGATTGTGCACTTCAGACCAGAGCTGCTGCTGGGTAAATCCCTGCTTGCCCAAACCACAGCAAATTTAACAGGGTTATAGTTTGGAGAGATGATAGATCACTCTGTTGGTTTCTCTGTCTTCTATATGTGGGGAAATGCTGGAAGAAATGGGGATTTGCACGTGTAAATATATCCAAATAGATCTGTGTATGTGCTCCCTGAAGGGAGAAGGTGTCCCACAGTCAGGGATGGGGAGATGCTCTCCCAGCAGTTCCACATCTTCTCCCCATGAGCTTTCAGGAGCTGGAGCTGTTGGAAGGAGCAGGGAAATGAGGAGGGAGAGGAGTGAAATACCATGTGAGGCCCATGCAGCCTTTATTTCTCACTCTGCAGTGAAGATGACCTTGCTGGCTTGATTGCTTTAGGTTTGCTGCAAATCTCATCCACTCAGCAAACTGCCGGAGGGAGCTGCTGGCAGTGTCTCCAGGTAACAGTAATAAAACCCAAGTGATTATAATATTATTTCATTTGTGACTGAATGAAATGCATCAGGGAACTGCAGCAGAGCAGTTGTTGGACAGGGAGTGTAGGCAGCTCTGCCTTGTGGGGAGAGGGGAGGTCTGGGGAGTGGCTCAGGCTTCCCAGCATTCTCCATAGGCACAGCTCAGGATGTGAGCTTTTTTCTCCTAGAAAAAAAGATTTCTAGGAAATGCAAGACGAAGTGGTCTTTGTTTGGACTGGCCACACAATCCCCTCACGAGCAAACACTTTATCATGCCAGTTAGGCTGTGATGAGTGATGTATTACAGTGGCAGGCTTGTTGCTCAGTGTAACTGCTACTGCCTTTATGGCCAGAGAAAACCAGGCAGAGAGCTTGCTTGAAGCAGCTCAGTGCTAAAATTGCTGTTACAGCCCTTTCAAGGGAAGTCCTTGTGGCAGAAGGCTTTCACATTTATTAATTATTCTCATTTCTCTACCTTATGAAAGACAAGTAATTCCAAAGAATCAAATCCAGGTAAATTTTTATTTAATGAGGTAACGTTATAATGAAAGGGAATCTTGTAGTTATACAAAAATGCCTTAGAAGTGCCTTTTGTAGTTGTAAAATGCAGTGAGGGTATTTTTTTTTCTTGCATTCCCCCTCCTCCCCAGCAAAACCTCACTGAGCACGTCTGGACAATGAATGTTCTTTTGTAGGGATGAACACACAATCTCAGAGGTTAAATTTGCCCTGTAAGATGTTTGCACTCACATAAAGCTCTTTTATGTGTGACATTTCCTGCATATAGCAACCAGCTTCAAAAAATGGGTGTTTAATGAAGACTTAACTTCACATAAGCAAGGCTTGAGTTACCTTTTAAAAATGTCAATGTCCCACCAAAGCCCTTAATACTGTCCTCAGATTGCTCCCAGTCCCCTCCCTCACCTAGTTCTGGGCTGTCCAGGACTTCAGTGGGTCCAGCTGGGCAGTTCTTGCTGTTGTGAGCCTGGGAATTGCCCAGAATTGCCAGCCTGTGATAAAGCTGCATCTTCCTGTGCACCCAGAGGTGCATCCCACTCCTTGGGTAGCACAGGGGCCTCCAGTTTGTAAATTATTGGAGAAGTCTCTCAATTGGGCAGAACTTCATCTGGGCAGAAACTCAGCACAAGGCTCTTCTCAGCACATCCCTCCCAGGAGAGGTGCATTTTGTGGGTTTTTTTTTTTTTTAATTCCTTTTATCCTTTCAAGACTGTCACCCTTAGGACTTTACAGTGCATGGAGCAGACCTTTTGTTTCACATGGGCAGATGCATGTCCACTTACTGGCTCAAGTCACTCCTCTCCATGCGTTTAGTTGCCTTTTTTCTCCTTTTTTCACACTTTTTCTTTTGCAAATAGACTTTGGACACTGCTTTTAAAATTATGCAAATTTCCATCTTGACTGGAAGAGGCTGACCACTGAAGCTGCCTTGCTTTTAATGCTATTCAGGATGTGTCTTTTTTTATCTCTTCTTTTTTTTTTTCCCTTCTTCAGTCAAGTCTACAAAGAATACTCTGTTTTATGTGCTTTACATGTATGATTTCTTCTTAAAGGACGACTCATTTCCTCTACTTTAGAGGTATTTTCTTAAATCTGTCACTTCCTGTCTCTTTCTTTGCTGTCTGATTTGCCAGTTTTTACATTTTTTTCATAGCTGTTCCGCTCATTAAATGCTCAAATCCTTCGGGAGTTGCGTTTTGCCCAGGCGAGTGAAACTTCTTTTTTATTCTCTGGCAAGAAACATTTGACGATTAATTTAATTGCTAAATTGGCTTCTAAGCAGAAGCAGGCTTGGAAAACTGAAGGGGAATTAATCACGCCTGGTTAACAGAAGGGATTGAAAACGTGAAGGCTGCACCAAAGACGTCAGTGAGAGCCGGGGTGCGCGGCAGCTAACAAGCTTTTAGTGTTTTATCATACTTTTTTTTTTTTAAATTTCTTGCTGGCTTTTGCTGCTTTTTGCCTGCTTGAAGAACAGGCTGTTCCCTCCCAGGGAGAGGGGAAAAGCTCAGATCCACGTGCTCGTGGGATGTAGCAAGGCTTTCATCCATCACCTGTCCTGCAGCAAAGGGAGCGTCCCCAAAAAGCCTCATCCTGACAAATGTTTCTCCTGAACTTTCTGCAGACACTCCCAATCAGTTTGGGTTGAACTGTCTTTAATGTACAAACAATTGGAAGTTAATTCTGCTGTAGGAAAATGCTCAGTTCAAAACAGCAAGTGCTGTATCAGATGACATTTAAGATTGTATTGTAAAAAATACATTAACACTGAAAGTGAAATATAGATAAGTTGCAAGAGGTACTGCTAAATAAGACCTGGCATAAGGTTGAATTTTCCTCTGATGTAAATAAGTGTAACTTGATCAGGTGGCAAAGTGATGCTGATGTACATCAGCTAAAGATCAGAAATCTTGTCGATAATTACATACAAGTACTACTATAAAATACTGACATCTAAAGGATAGGGTTCTCAGTATTTTATTAGAACAAATTGAATCTCTGTTGAAAAGGGATTCCTGTAAGGGTGAGCTCAACTTCATGGCACTCCAAAGGCATTATTACAACTTCTGTAATTACCCAAAATAGCTGTTCTGTACATAAGATTGGCATGACATTAAAGCCCAGTGTCTTGGACTTTTACAGGACTAGGCTCCAATAATGACTCTTCCATTATCGAGCTGGGAATCTCCCTTTGAAATGCATAAAATCCTTTATAAATACTGGGGGTGGGGTGTCAAGCCATAAAATGTCTGATTTTTATTAATCGTGAGAGATCTCCTGTTGGTGGGAAATACAGGGCCTTGCACATACTGTGTCTTGGGGGAAAACATGGGAATTTAGGAAGAAAATTTGTGTTTGGAGAGGTAGGAGAAGCAATTTCATTAAGGGTTTTCTGTTTTACCCGCTGTCTCCATTGGCAGAGGGAGGGATTAGCATTGTTGTAGCAATACCAGGTTTGATGTTTGGAAGTTAAGTAAAGTGGAGGAAAGAGAAATTACAGAGAAATGAGAAATTACAGATGTGAAAATTGCTCCTACACAGGTAAAACCACTGAAGTTATTCCATACGTTAATAGGTGACATATCTTGTAAAATGCACATATAATACTAACTTCTACAAGATGCCTGTAACTCGAATAAACACCTTCCTGCAACACCTAGATAAAGACATTGAGGTTTTCTGCATTGTTTGCCATGCGTTAATTTAGACATGCAAATTATGACTGAAGAATTTGATTTCCATAGTACAGGAAGTATTTTCTGAAAAACAAGCAACCCCAAATGGTATCTGTGTTGTACTGAACATGGATCTGTGCTTCAAAAATCACTTTTTCACTGGTTAAACTGGCTCCAGTCAAAAATCTTCAGCTGAATGTTAATTATTTTTTCATTTGTTTTTCAGTAAACGTTAACAGTCTGGGAACTGCAGTCTATTGATCATTTTCCCATGATTTATGTAGTAGTTGAGCAGAGCAAATATAAATCTGATTAGTTTTGAGCATTTTTGTTTGGTTAGGTTTATCAGAGGTTGTAAGGTAAATGAAAACACAGCTGTAGTTCATGCAGTCCTGCCCAACTGAACAGTTTGGTACTTACACAGGTGATTAAATTAACAGTATCTCGTGCACACTGGCACATTAATTGATATTTAAAATGCCAGAGCTGTAAATACACATTATTTATGCACGTGGTTCTGACGTACCCTCGTGCTGAAGGGCTGGTAAAGTGCTGAGCAGCTGGTAAAGGCTTCAACCTGTGGATGGGAAAAGTAACACAAAAATATGCAGTGAACCTGAAATTTCCTAAATGGAAAGGGGCAGGGTAATACAAAAGAGTAATTGGACTTGAGATGACATCTGTAAACTTCACTTTTCTCCTCCCTTGAAATCCTAAGGGAGAGCTCAGGACTTCCCTCTTGCTCATCCTGTAGTTGTGTTCTAGACATTTCTCAGCCACTTTTCAGTGACTTTTCATTAGTCCCTTGGGAGTTCTGGTTTTTTCCCTTTAAGTTGTAGCCAAACAGTGTCTTGCCCTAGGGTCAGAGAAGAATACCGTAGTTACACTGTTAACTGGTTCCTTTACATCTAGGTTATTGTTTTACAAATCTTTGTAATATTTTCGTGGGTCATACCTTGGCTCCTTTCAAAGCATGGCATTACTCTTTCCTGTGCACAGTCTGACTGGGGTTTAGGTAGTTTGTTAGGGTCATCTCCTCCACAGACTTTAATTCCTGGTGCTTTTCAGTCTTTCCCTGCAACCAGATGACTTGTGGACCATTTTCATTTTTGCCATGGTGGATTTGCACTGCTTCACCTTTGTGCCTTGCACTGAGAAGCAGCATTTAGTTTGCTTCAATCTGTTTTCCTCCTCTTATTGCCATCCAGAGGATCTTGTGAGCTCATTTAACAGCCTTCAACCGCTACTCTCTACCTGTTAGTATTTTTCTTTGGATTCCTACCATCCTCTGGAGCATTGCCTCTTACTAATTGAGAGCTAATGCTAAGTAGGGCAAACATTGTAAAGAGCAGCTTTTCCATGAAGAGCCTCTTTAATTGCTGGCAGGAGAGGGTAATATCTGTAGTGTTTCCTTTCCCTTTGCTAATGCAGGTTCAAGTATTGCCCTTCCTGCTGTATGTGAAAGCACTTTGAAAAAGGTTAGTGCTTTGTACTTGATGGTAGTGATTAATGAAGCTTCATGGCATTCAGGATTATTTTTGGTATCAGGTACAGAAATGGACATCTGGCTGTGTGTATTTCAGCAATATCAGCCTTAAGCTGAGCTTCTGGGATGCTGGTGATTTTCTGTTTGGTTTGGGAGAAAACATTACTTGGACAGAACGGACCAAAGGGACCCTGTTGTGTTAGAAAATGCTCAGGAATGCCAGTGGCTGCAGTTCTTACCTGGCCCAGCTTTCTCAAGCTCCAAACCCAGTACCCAGTTGTGTGAGCAGGTGCTGTCTCTTGGTTTTCACCAATGGATCTTGTGCTTCCCTCCTCCTCCTCCACGTCCTGGAAACATGAACTGTTCAGTGGAAAACTTCCCTGACCAGACTGAGATGTTAAATATTTCTGTCAGCTGGACTTCAATTCATACATGGGGCTGGGCTGGTTTTAATGAGAATGCCTCGTCTTGTTTCTCTGCTCTTCCATCTCTTTCATTCTGCTTTGTCCTTTGCAGCACTCCAAAGGGCACTGCAGCAGAAAGGGAATACCTGAACAATGCAACGTGAAGCCAAGAGCTTTTTATATTTAATATGCTTTCTTAAAAAGATTTGGCCTGGGGCTAGCTGTGTGCAGGTGGGAAAGGTGGAAAGACACGCCTGCTTTTTCTACTGATGTCTGAAGGTTTAAGGGCAGTTGTGGGGTTGTTTGTTCTTCTGGTGATCAATAATAGTGATGGATTGGGGTTTCTGGCTCTCAGAGTTTTTGTAAAGTTTGTCTCCTCCCTCCTGAAGGAGAATTTTCCATGCTTTGAATGGAGTCACATGGCTGGTTAATCTGTGCCTAACTGCATTGATGGGGTTTGGACTGGTTAATCTGTGCCTAACTGCATTGATGGGGTTAGGACTGGTTAATCTGTGCCTAACTGCATTGATGGGGTTTGGACTGGTTAATCTGTGCCTAACTGCAATGCTGGGTTTTTGGTCTGGAAAATTTGTGCCTAACTGCAGTGCTGGGTTTTAGACTGGTTAATCTGTGCCTAACTACATTGATGGGTTTTGGACTGGTTAATCTGTGCCTAACTGCATTGATGGGGTTTGGACTGGTTAATCTGTGCCTAACTGCAGTGCTGGGTTCTGACCTGTGGGTTTGGTTGGAAAACCCCAGCTGGCCTCAGCACTGAGGCTTGGGCTGCTCCTGAGCCTGAGAGGCCTTTCCACTTAGCCCAAAGTGGTGATGGACCTGGCCTGCTGAACCAATCTAACCTGAAATGGAGGCTCATTAAAATCTAGACACTTCTTGAGCACTGGCATGGCAAGAGAGTAAGCACTTGCAGCCTGGCAATTTCACCCAGGCTCCCTCAACTTTTTTCTTTTGTTCAAAATGTGATTTCATGGGTATGTATCAGTATTTAGTTCTAAGACAGCAGCTTTAATTAGGCTTTTGACAGAGACAGAGGTACTCCTGTAGTAGTTTATGAACTTTCCAAGAGTTTTGTAGACACTTGGATGTCACTTATTTCAGAAGTTGAGGAGTGTGTCTTTGTAGAATCCTTTTTTACCTCTGATGTTCAAATCATCTTGCCCTTGAAGCTGTAGGTAGCTGGTGTTCATTCCAACCCTGCACTGCTCATTCTGTTTGTGTTGTGGGTTTTTCTTCTGTATAAAAAGGGGAGGATTTGCTAGTTCATCATAGCTGTTAAATTGGGGTCATGGAAGTGAATATTAAAATTGAAGGACTTTTCAGGTGAGAAACAGTTTTGAAAAGTGAACAGTTTAGGAGTTGTTTCCTAAAAACTTGTTGTTAATAATGGTTTTTGTAGTTGGAACATGGTATTTTTATAGTATTATCTTGATAATGTTCTCCTTTTTCCTGTGCCTGCAGCCTTGAAAATAAATAGTATTATATTATTATGGAAACTTAAATAGCAAAAAACTCACCTAAATTTTACTAATATTTGCAATTCCATACACTTTTCAAAATCCTGGAGTTTTAAGGGCAGAATGAAGTTACTCTGTGTCTGTAATCCTTTTTTTTACTGACAATTATGGCTCCCACAACAGAATCAGACATGGAAAAGGGATTTTTGCAGCAGGGCTTTGCCTTTGCTGTATCTCAAGCACGAAGATAAGCATGTTTATGCTTGAACATGACGACACTATGGAAAATAATTGTTGATCTGATTAACTCCATGAGAGGGAGTTTGCCTTCCTGTGCTTGCTGGGTATTCACCTGCCTGGGGCAGTCAGGGCTGTGCCACAGGAGCTGCTGCTTCATTTCCCCTCTGCAGCCACTCAGAGCATCCAGCAGGTTTGGACAGCAGACAAAAGACAGGCCTGCAAGAATCCCTTCTGCATGTCAGACTTTGACAAGTTTGTGTGTCTAAAGAAGCTGGAAGTAATAAAAGCTGAGCAGAAGAGGCTTCTCAATACTTTTAGGAAGAACCATGTGTGGCTTTTTTTTTTTTAATGCTGCTAGATTATTTTGTTGGTTTTGTTGTTGTTGTTGTTGTTGTCTGTCTTGGCTGATTTTTTTTCTTTCCTGCGAAAAAACGGATTTTTATTTTCACCTCTTTTTCTTTCAATCCAGGCATTCAGAAAACCTGAAATTGAAATTGGCTTGTATTGATGGCTAGATAGAGCTGAGAAGCAGACAACTGGAATTTCTCTCTCAGAAAGCAAGTATTCAGTTAAATAAGTAAATCCCCCTATGACAGTTTAATCCTAAACTGAGCACAGAGTCTCATGCAATGAAACAAATGTCTACAATATTAGGGAGGACTCTCAGAAGCCTCGTTTAACTGCTGGAAATAAAGACATGTTAACGTGCTGCTCATTCCATAAATATTTCCCAGTTGTAAGCCGTAATGGGCAAACACATTACCTTTCACCACAGTGGTGATTCAGATTGGCAGGATTGCTAAAGCATCAGCATACAAAACTCTCCTAGAACGTGCACCCTCCTGAGCTGGTGCCTTTCCTCAGTCCTTCACTTTGCCACAGCTGGAATGCAGAGCTCGGGGCAGCAAAGCCTGATGCTGAGCCTCTGTAGGTCAAGCTTAGGGGAATCCCTTATTCCCTGCCTGGACTCCATATTTTGAAAGGGCCTGTGCTTTACAAATCCAGTCTGCACACCCACCACATTAAAGGATAAGGTGTGGTGGAAGGATCTGTATTTCCTTGGGTTTTAATCTGGTTTTTGTCAGTGTGTAGCCCCGTTTCCTCTGTGTGTCCCTTGCAGGTGGACGTGTTTGTGCCTCACCTTCTGCCTTGTGCTGTCTCTGCTCTGCCTGTACTTGCCTGGAGCGTGTCACCTCACTTTTGGCTTGTTAACTTTGGAGGTCAGGCAGAGGTTGGGTTTTTTGCTGGATTTTGTTGTTGCTGTTGGTGTTTTCTTGGCTGCTTTTTTCTTTTCGTATTGTTACCAGGCCTCATGGCTTCTCCTCTGGGGTGAGAGAGTGCCTTTGGCCATCCCAGGACTATAAATTATAAACAGAATTGTCTTTAACTCGCAGATTTTGAGCAAATCTTTCTTGGAGTAGCACTGGAGGTGGTGATTGGAGCTGAGGTTGGTTGTCTGTTGAGTGTGAAGTTCTCACAGCTGTCTGGCAGAGCTGTTTGCTTGCTGCAGAGCCTTCTTGTACAGTTGGCTCAGGTTCTCTGGTAATAAAGTATCTTTTGACAAGTTATTTTTCTTTTTTCCTTTCTTTTTAAATTTTTTGTGATTATTTTTATTTCACCCTTTTCTGACTCTAGCACGTGGTTTCTGGTCCTGCCTCCATGACAATAAAATAGAGCTTTTTTTTTTGGCAGTGGGCATTTCTGACTTTTCCCCAAATCTCCTAGGACTGGGACATTGTGCTTGGTTAGAGACAGCTCTGCCCAATCTGTAATACCACTTAAACAGGCTGTCATCTGGCTTATTAAATGCATGGGAAAGCAGTTTCTTATACCTGTCCAGTTTCCATTTCCAATTTCCATTCCATGGAATGGACATTTCCCATAAGTCATACAGGAATTTTATGACAAAACCTTACCTAGAGCCTATTTTGGACAATGAATCTTGTCTTTTAGCTTGCCTCTTTGTAAGGGATTGTTCATAAAATGCTAAAGACTCTCATTTAAATTCATCCCAGAAGTTCTGCGTGCTGAAGAAATTTCAGTTTATTCCAGACACTTATCAGGAGGAGACTCTGGAAACAGAAATGTGTGTAATTGGATACGTGCACAGAGATCCCTGCAGGGTGTGTATTTCAAACTCTCTTGTCTCTGCTGTTAATAACAGCCCAAAAGGCCTCAGGCATCTATTTAAGGCTTTTTTACTAAGGGGTGCAGTGAAAAATATATATAATTTAATACAGTATTAAAATGCAAGTCACATGCAAAATTGACCTTACTTATTTAAGGTACTGTCAGCCTCTAAGTCCTCCTATTTGGTCTTGGTTTTGGTTCATATTTTTTCAGGGAGGGATGGAGGCACTGAGGTTTAAAATCCCTCTTTAATTCATGCCTGTCCTGCAAGCATTTGACAGTGCTGAGTCTCCCTGCAGATTGTTTTTACCTGGCACAGGTTTCAGTGCTGCTGGGGGGCTGCTCCCAGTGCAGCTCCAGCCCCTCCTGGAGGGTGAGCACAGTGAGAGGAGCCTCAGAGGTGCTCTCAGAGCTGCAGCTTTGCCTTTTGCAGGGCTGCCCTGAGCTCTGTGCTCTGGGCTGGCCTTTGGGCACAGGCTGGGTGCCCAGCACTGCCTAATGCCAGGCAGCCTCTCCAGGTCTCCTTGGAGTCACAGCCAGCTGCTTGGCAGGGACATCAAACCCTTCTGAGAGCTGCATGGCTGTGGGGTGAGACACAGGCATGGGCACAGCTCTGCCTTCCCTTCCCTTCCCTTCCCTTCCCTTCCCTTCCCTTCCCTTCCNTCCCTTCCCTTCCCTTCCCTCTGTCATCTCTGCTCCTCCAGCAAGGAAATCAAGGAGCCCCTTGTCACAGTGCTGATGTTTTCTGTTTTCTTGCAGCCTGAGCTGCCCAGCCCTGCCTCGCTGTTGGAGAGGATTCCCTGGCAGCAGCAGCATTTGCTTTTTTTGGGGTAGGGTGGCCAGATTTTGGGAGTGATAGGCCAGCAGGGTGTATCTGTGTGTCTTTGGTGGTGGTGTCTGTGATGTGAAACCGTCCCAGAATGTCAAACCACAGAAGGGACACATCTGGTGGCACCTTTTATAAGCCTTCCAGTACCTGAAGGGGACTGCAGGAAGGCTGGAGAGGGAGTTGTGACAAGGACATGCAGGGATAGGACACAGGGGAATGACTTTAAGCTGAAGGAGGGCAGAGTTAAGTTAGATATTCAAAAGAAATCTGTTACTGTGAGGGTGGGGAGGCCCTGGCACAGGCTCCCAGAGAAGCTGTGGCTGCCCCATCCCTGGAAGTGTCCAAGGCCAGGTTGGACAGGGCTTGGAGCAACCTGGGATGGTGGAAGGTGTCCCTGCCCATGGCAGGGAGTTGGAATGAGATGATTCTCCCAACCCAAACCATTCTGGGATTCTCTGCTTCCATTAAATGTGACCTCTGGTGCAGATCCTTCTCATATCCAGCAACATCCTTGGTGCCACTCATGGAAGAGCCCCTGGCTGTCCTTGGTGGTGCTTAGGTGACATCATTCCAAATGTCCCCAGTGACAGACAATTCACAGGCTGTGCAGTACATACAGAATGGCTGGTTCAGAAGGCCAGAGGGGCAGCTGAGGTGTTCCCATGCTGGAGCCACCCCTGATGGTCCTGCAGTGCACAGGGGCAGCCCAGGAGTTCCCAAGGCACCTTCCACTGGGGTCCTGTTTCTCCCAGCACAGCTCCAGGGTGACTTTTTGTGCATTCCCTTTCCCATGCTCTTTGGGATGACAGCATTCCCAGTGTGTCATGTGTGTGGTGACAACCTTGGTGAGCACTGCTTCCTCCAGCCCAACCTTGCTACGAGGAACAGAAAAATGACTTCTCCTGTGAAGCTGTTACCAAAATCCTTCAAAATTGCAAGGATACATAAAACCCTCTAACACTGTCTTTTAATGTTAGCAAGTCAGGCACTGCTTTATTCTTGGCCAGGAGGTGTGTAAGTGGCTGACAAAATTCTGGCCTCTACACAGACATGGATACAAAACCTTTTCACCTATTTATACTTTGTTAGCAAACAAAGAAATTATTGTTCATTCTTTCTGAATTACATCATTCTCGTTCATTAATTAGTATTCCATCCTCTATTGGTTATTGATTTGTTGCTGTTTATGTTAATTAGTCCATATTTTTAGTCCTTTTAATATCTTTTTTTTTTGTATGGACTTTCCAAGACATACTGAGTCTTTGTTATTATCTTCTTTATCGTCTGTAAAATGTCTCCTAGGCTTTGCTAATTGAAGCATGTTGGAGTTAGCTTATCAAAATTTAAAATTTCAGTAATTTTCCCAAGCTGTGTTCCCCCAATAGCAGCTTATGACATAATGACACAATTTGCTAAATGCTGGCTAAAAGTGATTTAAGACTTTAACACAGCTGCTTATCGTTAATTAAAATGATTAATTAAAAAGTGTAATAGAACCATTAAAAAATTAGAAAAGTTGTATAATTCCCAAGAAAGCCTTTAAAGTCTGGAGGAATGGGCATCCTCCTGGTGTTCCCTGGCTGCTGGGCTGGGCAGAGCAGCACACTGGCAGCTCGAGGCTTGGGGCATTCCTGGCCCAGGACGTGCTGGTGAAGGACATGAGGCTGCAGGGAAGCAGAGGTTGGCAGGGGATGACACTGTACACTTTCCATACATGGATTTAGGTTTTCTCGTTGTTTAAAGAAAGGATTTGCAAACCTTTTGCTGTGTTCAAGCACACAGTCCAAAGGTGCATTCATCATCTAACGATTTAGTGGTGAAGCCTTGACAGTTTAAGTGTACAAGTGAAGGGAGTTTAGAGGAGGACCAAGTTTTCTAATTTTTTTCTAATATTATTTAGTCTGAGCAGGAAGGTTTTCAGGCCAACAGCCCATCTTCAGACTGGAAAAGAAGACTTAGATGTTGAAAGCTTGTCAGTCTCTTTGCTTTCCCAGCCCCTCAGGCTCCTTGTTTGTATCTGTTGGACTAATAAAAGGTATGACATCTCCTGAAAAATGTTTCCTTGCTAAACATTTAAACACATTGGTTTGGATTTGTCAAAACTGTCTGGACGAATTAGGCAGGTTTCCATAACACTCCTGAACGGCCTTTAAATCATGAAGATGGATTTTGGGAATGCTATCCAACTTTTTTTTAAGTGGGTGGTAAAGTAGTATGGACAGTACAGAGGCCTTTAATGTTTCAGTTATTGAAAACTTCTCATTTTGAAGTCTAGGTGGTGTCTATTTAGACACTAGTCCTGCAGCAGATGTTTGCTTTGCTTTTCTCCCTGCTAATCCAGCCAGGCTTTCTGGTTCCTGGAGCCTCTGCTGCATCCTAACCTCATTTACCTGCAGCTCTCGTTATGCATTTCTGCAGGAATCTCTGCTTTATTTACTGCTGTTGTCAGATGAGCCCATCAGACTATTTATTTTTCACTAGAAACTGCACATTCCTGTCTTTGGGAAGCACTGAGATGTCCATAGCCAGCAGCTCCTGGTGTGCCACAGTCACTCTCCTCCTTCACGAGGGGATGTGCCCTGATGAGCATTTACTGCCAGCTCACTCAGTAATTGCTCCAGAGCAGATTCCTCAGTGAAACAGCTCCCAGAACAGCAGGGACAGACTGCAGGGGATGGGACTGCAGCTGCACCTGGGCTGGGGCTGCTCTGCTCTGCTCTCTGAGGGGTGAGGGGCTGGGCTGGGCTGTGCTGGGGTGACCATCCTCTCCTTCAGAACGTGAAACGTTCTGGTTCTGGGCTGTTGGGTTTTTAGTGTTACCTGGCAAAACTTCCTTTTGATCCCTGTTTGTCAAATACTTTCTGCAGGTGAACCCAGAAGTGCTTGCTGCTTTAAAGATCATGAAACCATCCATGTTCCTGTTTCAAATTCTGCCCTTTACAACAAAAAGCATTTGGTCATACTCACAATGTGCAGGGAAGGAGGAACTTGGGGAGGTTGGTGCAGCCCTGGGTTTGCTCCCTTCCAGAACTGTGCTGCAGGAGAATTAAAGGCTCTGAGGAGCTGCCTCTTGCTCCTGCTGCATTTGCTGCTTTTTGGTATTAACAAGCAATCTTTGTCAAAGTGACAGTGTACCACAATCTGTGGTGCATGAGGCAGCTCAGCTGACTTCTTTTTTAAATTACTTTTTTTTTTTTAACCTGCTGAATGAAGACCTGTATTAGCTGGGGTCAGGCTTACCTGGTGCTTGTGAAGATCTGGCTTTTCAAGCTCTCAGTGCTCTGCTTTTCAGTGGCATTGCTGACATTACTGCCTTTTAAAATTATTTTGGATCTTTGGCAGCCCGTGGACAGATCTCACTATTTTTTTCCTTCCAGTGGGTAGTTCCAGGCTCACAGATAATGGTTCCTGTGGGTGTCTGCAGTGCAGGGTGGTGTGAAAGCAGGGCCTGAGTGGGAAGGTGTGAGAAAAACACTTGCTGGGAGCTTTCTTCCCAGAGTAAAACTGTACCTGGGAGCTGAGCCCAGGCATTTCAAGTCAGCCTGGGTGTTGCTGTCCCACCAGAAGGCAGAACCACCCCGTGACTGCAGCAAGTTGCAGTGTTTGAAGAAGCTGAAGGCATCTGATTTTTCTCCGGCCGCTCCTACCGGCCTCTTTAGAGGCTTCCAGCAGTAGGTTTGTCCTTGAAGTGACATTTCTGCAAGAGTTGGGTTTAATTGTAATTCTTCAGTACTCAGTTGATTTGTTCAGTCCCCAAACCTTAAAGGAGCACTCTTTAAACTGGCAGGAACATTTCTGTT
Source organism: Irena cyanogastra (assembly GCA_013397155.1). Classification (NCBI taxonomy): domain Eukaryota; kingdom Metazoa; phylum Chordata; class Aves; order Passeriformes; family Irenidae; genus Irena; species Irena cyanogastra. Next base: position 43,252 of record VWZV01001280.1, read on the forward strand.
GGTCTCTGTCCCATTGACTTCCCATTCCACACAAGCCTGCAAGTTAAATATGTAGGGTTTATAAACTTAGCCAGTATCTCTGAGGAAAATAGAAGTTGGTGCCCTGAATTCGGTGGTGCTGAGTATCCTTCTAAGGTAGAAAATGAAAAAGGTGCTCCCTTCTCTTTGGCATCTAAGACAGAGCAGGGAGATTTTTCATGGGAACATCAGAACAAGGTCCTTTGGACTGTGCAGTCTTTCCTCTGAAATCATCTTGTATTTTTTGGGAAATAACGGAGGATTTGATCTTCACTTTCTGAAGCCCTTGACCCAGAGGAGTTTGGCCTCTCCTGCTGCCTGCAGTGTCTGTTGTGATGCCACGGGGCTGGGGTGTCACCACGGGAGGCTGGTGGCAGCTCCCTGCTACAGAGCCAGTTTCTCTTTCTGCTTGGATGGCTTTTTTATTTTTTGAGTCCCTGAACTTTGCAGGAAGGAGTGACTGTAGGAGTTCAGTGGAAATGGCAAATTTAATGGTTTCTAAAACTAGCAAGCATCTTATTTCTTCACATCCTACCCTCTGTGGAGGTTTCCTGCTGGTACTGTTGATGACATTTATAGCTGTTGCTAACAGGGAAAGGGGGGGGGAAGAGACTTGTTATTTTTGCTGTCATAGATGTACTCAGGACATCAGCTTTAGGAAATTGGAGCTGGAGAGCTCTCTTATTAGCTTTTACTCTTCCTGTCCTTTCCATGCATGCTCCCCCAAACTTGTTTGCAGTATTCTGCAACCATGAAGCATTGAAGAATTTGATTATTCATTTTAACCATAGCAACTGATTTACATGCACTTTCCTCCATAAGAGCTAAAAAATTAATTCTTTCCTTGAGCAAGCTGCTTTCACATCTCAAAGCCACTATACAACTCCAGAATTCAGATTGTTTCAAATGTGTTAGGAAAAATGAAACATTCACCTTTTGTTGTAAATGGAAGGGAATAAAGTCTTCTGCTCCCTGCCTTGGTCTTCAGTATCCAAATGGCTGCTAATAGGATTTTTCCACTTCTCAGCTGTCTGTGCAGCAACTAGAAGCTCTGTGCTCTTCCCCCACATGGGAGATATTCCAAATGTTTAAAATGGTTTGAGAATGAATCTAGAAGAAGCCTTGTAACAGACCGGTAGAGCAGGGAATAAATGTGTAATGTTTAGAAATGCAGCATTTGGTGCACAGTGTTTTTTTTTATAAAAACAACACAAAAGACTGAGGAAAATTGGCAGGGAAAAGGAGACTGGAGATCACAGTTCCTGCATGAAGTCGTGTTGAAATCTGCAGGCTCTCTTGAAATAATGAGTTCTTAAAGAGAGACCTCCTCTAGACCCTCACTTTTCTGTTCTCTGTGCATCTTGCATGACCCACATTTTTATTCCATTTGCCATGTCACAGCACTTACAGGATTTTGTTCTATTGAAAGCAGTCATAGAATCGTGGTCTGAGTTGAGTTGGAAAGGACTTTAAAGCTCACGGTCCTCCTTTTTTATGTCTGTGGTGCTGAACTTTGTCTTTACTAATAACAATGCTGTAGAATTTGGAAAGAAATCTTTTCTTCTTGCCTCATTGCCTTGTAGTTTGCCTGGTTTGGTTAAGAAAACCATGTTTTGTTGTGTTGCTGGTGTGTATTTCCAAGAAGTTGTATAGAAAGGAGTTCAGTTCTGGACACTTGTAAAATCTAGGTAGGTTTGGCTACTCACTTGAGAAGATGTCTTGGGGAAGGAAGTGGTTCTGGTTTTGAGCTCACCCTCTCACCCAGACAGTACAATTTCCTTAGGGGTCTCACGCTTTTTTTTTGATTCTTTTCCTCAAATTAGAATTAGTGCATTGCAAGGACAAATTGCTACTTTCCCCCTATCGTGTCTTCCAGAGACCTTGCTTTGTTCATGCTTTAAATATTAATATAAGGATTAATTCCTATGGTAACATCATGAAAGTCTTCTTTTGGTAATTACTAAAGGTAACACTTCCAGTTTTCTCACTGTGCTGCTCCTGAACCTCTCCCTAATCCCCTTTGACTCAGACTGAAGGTTGCTTCTGAGACCCTACCACGATGAAAAGGAGGGGGAAGGAGTGACCCAGCTTTAAAATTTGATTCTTGCCAGTTTTCAGCCCAAATCATTCCAGCACGACAAAGGAGGAATGATCTCTTCTGCTGTGCAGTCACAGAAGAATAAAATTCTGTGTTTGAGCTTTAAATGGATTTGCTGGCATGCACTTACAAGATGTTAAGGCTTTGACAGAGGCAGCTTTTATTGAAAGGAAAAGGAGAGATGTGGTAGTTTGTTTGGCTTCCCTTCACAATTAGGTTTTGGTAAAATTACCTTGATTTTGCCCCTCCCCTTTTAATTTTGTTACATGTGCAGTGAGAAATCAAATGACAGGCGTGTGCAATTGAGTTCCACCTTTGGGGAGCAGCTTTGGGCTTGGCTGTATTGGTCAGCTGGTGCTCTGCACTCTGGTGAGGGAGCTGAGCATCCCTTAAAGTCGTGGCAGTTTATGATTTTAACTCTTTTGTGCCCAGAAACTGAGATGTCTCAGGAAAGAAATGCTGCTGTGCTGTGCTCTGGATCTCTGGCACCTTTGTGACAGGGGCCAGCACGGTGCTGTGCCCTGTGTGTCCTTCTTACTGGGGCAATGGAAGGACTTGAATTTTTAATCACAATAATATAATTTGTCTTGCTTGCAGAGCTCAAAAGGTTGTAATCATCTCCGAGAGAGCGAATGCAAATTTGAAGTGAGACAATTTAAGGCTGTTTGAAGGGTTTTATAACGTGCTGTCTCAAGCTTTGATTTGACTGGCCCTCTCTTTGTTACCTTCCAGTTGCCTTTTAAGCCTGCAAACAGTAATTGCTGTGCTAACACTGTCATTACATGTTGTTTTGCAGTGTTATTTCCTCGTGTGCTCTTCCTTCAATGGCTCAAAGCACATTTAATTACGCCAATTACAACGTTAGGCTGATTTTTTGATCCATATCTGATCTGAACTTTGTACTTTCCTTACCCCAAGGAAAGGACCTTTCAGGTGTCACAGTGGTGGCACTTTGTGACAGCTCAATGCAAATGGGTGAGGCTCTGGGCAGACTTGGGGGTTTGTGAGTCAGCTGTTTGCGTGTGGATTTTCTGGTGGGAGTGCAAATACGGGCTGGGGTGGGGGGAATTGATGTGGAAGAAGTCTTGTGACTTTACTGGGTTCACACAGGTCGTAGGGCACTGAGTGGCTGGCTGGCAGCAGCATTGCAGACAGGGACGTGGGGTCCTGGTGGGCACAGTGAGTGTGCTGATCTGTCACAAAGAAAAATAAAATCATACCTGAACTTGCAGCCAAAGCAGACAGACCAGCACTTGACATTTGTGGGGGTTTTTATTTTATTTGTAAGTATCTAATGTCTTCCTGGGCTAGCTCAGTAGTTGTTTAACATGAACACAGTAAGGGAATCACGATTTTTTTTCTCTCATCCATCTTTTTGGGATGAGTAAGAGCCAGTCAGTTGAAAACACCTTGTTTTAATGACTAAAATGTTAGATTCTCTGACAAAACTCACAACTGTCCTTACCTGTTGGATGAGTCTGAAGTTATGGCTGACAAGCATCATTCCTCCTTCACACTCATTGATAGCATCTGCTAGTGCATCTATGGTTTCTGTGTCCAGGTGGTTGGTGGTTGAGGGTCTGGGGTTTGGAGAGAGGTGGGGCTGCTCAGCCTGGAGTAAGGAGGCTCAGGGGAATCTCAGCAGCACATATAAATGCCTGGTAGCGTGCTGAAGAAGATGGATCCAGCCTCTTCTCAGTGATCCTCAGGGGCTGGGGGAGAGGCTCTGGGTCCAAAGTGGGATTCAGGAACTTACATTTAACCATAGAACTTTGTTACTGCAGGGGTGTTCAGCCATGGCAGCCAGGTATCCAGAGAGGCTGTGGAGTCTCAGTCCTTGGGGACACTCAGACCCAGCTGAGCAGGGTCCTGAGTGACCAACTCAAGCTGCCCTCCTTTGAGCAGAGTGGTGGAAGCTGATGATCTCCAGAGATCCCTCCTGGCCTGGCTCTTTCTGTGACACTTACTGCAGCTTCTGAAATGGCTTTTGGATGGCGTTGGCCGTTGGGTAAACCGGTGGAAAACGCAGCCCTTTTGCAATCCTTGTGCAATTGGTGGTTGCTTGTTGGATGTGCCAGTGCAACTCCAGCTGCAATTGCTCACATGTATCAGAGAGAAGGAGTCCAAGCTGCTGGCTCATAAAACATTTGAGACTTGGGGCTGTTGGCTGCAAATTGGGCAATGCATTCACATTGGGGTTGTGTGTGGTAAACCTCTATCTGTGTAATACAGGGGTAGGGAACCTTTTCATTGCTACTGGCCCAGTAAATGTTTTCAGCACTTTTAACAGGCCACATCTTGACACGCACTTGTTGCTGTCTGTATTGTGCTATGCATAATAAACTAGAACAAATAATATGGCTGAGAGCCATATGTTCCCTGCCATTGGCTTACTAGGACAGAGATTTTCAGAAGAGATTTAAACCTTTGCCTTCCTTGTACGTGTTGCCTTGCTCAGTCATCCCTGCTCCTGCCAAGTAAAACTGCTCTTATTCTTGGGGCTTGTGGTCTTGAGGTGGAGGCTGAGGCCTTACAAAGTTACAGGTCTGTCATTCTTTTAACCCCATAACACACAGTTTTTCCCCATCAAGCTGAGCATTTGCGTGTTCTGCACTGACACACCTCATCCATGTCAGCACAAGGACACTCAATGTTTGCAGGGGAGAGACCCCAAATCTGCCGTCATTAATTTTAACTGTTGCCTCAAGTGCATTCATATGCAACTAGAGCAGTATCCAGGAGGTCATCCTGCCATCCAGGCAGAATTACAGCCTGGAGTAAATAGGGCTGATTGTGGGAACTGCCTTTCTTGTAGGGAGACATCAGCATAGCAAACAGCTTGATGGGTGACTTTCCTTTTTTACCTCCTGCAGTGCTTTGAAATCCTGGGTGGCCACTTGCACTGTCAGCATCTTCCTTTTCTTTTGTAAGAAAAAGGGGGCTAAAAAGAACTTTAAATAACTGTTGGTTCAAGGAGCCATAAATGAGAACAAAGCACTTGCATGGAGATGTGGTGGTGCCTGGACCTGGTGCATGGGAGCCCTGAGAGTGACATCCTGAGGGCCCTGGTGTGGGCTGGAAGTGAAAACACATCCCTTTGGGGCACTGTGGAGCAGCACACTCACTGCCCCTGTGCTGGGCTGGCACAGGGATTTTGCCTTCAGTGCTGGAGCATTCCCAGCAGAGTCCCCCCTGGAAGGCAGGATGGGTGCCAGGGGCCACCAGGGCTCCAGAGCTGCAGCTCCCAGCACAGCCTGCCTCCAGCTGAGCCTGTCTGAGAGCGCAGGAGAAGCTGCAGGAAAAGCAGACAGGCATCTCTGCTTGGAGGAGGTGGAGGGATGTGCCCCCACCTCCATCCCTTCTTCAGTCCTTCCTCTCCAGCTGTTTTGGGAGGGCTGGTCCATGACTGCCCTGGGCTTGTAGGGTGCCAGCTGAAAGGGTTGGGCTGGGATGGGGTGTGGGATGAAGCTGAACCATCCCGGTAATGGATGCAGTAATTTTCACTCTGCTTTCTCCCCCCGCAGCTTCACTTGACACATGAATTATTAACCATTTAAAAGGAAAATCCCCCCCTTCTCTGTTTTAGTTGAGTTTAGTTTCACCTTTCTCAGCAGGTGAGCTAGCCCCTGAGAGCAAAGGGGCTGAGGTGGTGCCTGCTCCTGGCTGTGCTCCTGGGTGTGAAGCAACCACAGAAGGCAGATGTGAGGTGGAGCAGCAGCTCTTCACATCCCCCTTAAGGTGAACAACTGTTCTGAAAGAAGTCCAGTTCTTTCTTTTCCTAAATTAATGCAGAAAATAAGGAAGAGCAGGGCTTTGTTTGATGAATCTGATCATTTCAGTGGTTTTCCAGGATGCCATGCTTTGTCTTCTGTTGATTAAATGCCTATTTATAGGGAGAAAAAACCCATTATGGATTAAACTGCCCTGCTTTTTTTCTGATTACGTAAACACCAATATGTATATAGTCTAAAAGTAAAAATGTTCCAAACTGAACTGTTTATAACCCTTAGGCTTTAAATATATTTAATACCCTTGCAGTTTTAAGCAAGAAACAGCACTGATTCGGGGCAAGAAACTTGCTAGTATTGTCATGTTGCTTTTGCATCTTTAGTGGCTGCCCACCAATAAACTTAACATCATCTACACCTTCAAGGCAGGAAAATGCTGTTGCCCAGATTTTTGTGCATTTATCTGTGTGCATATCTATCACTTCTTAAATAAGGAAAGCATATGACAGGAGAAGTGGTTCAATCTGGTGTCACAGATATCACTATGGGTTTAATGTGTGTGTGTGTGTGTATAAAGTTGGGAGCCTGGCCAGCAGGATGAGGGGATTTCATACCATCTATGTTTGATACTGCTGAGATACATCTAAAATAGTATCCCCTCAGCTCAAAAAGGTCATGGAGAAACTGCAGAGGGTTTAGCAGAAGATGGCCAGAGATTCATGAGTCAGAGATGCCCTCCAAGGACGAGGTGAGGGAGCTGGCCTTGCTTCCTCTGGTGAAGGAGCTGCAGAGTCATCTAAGAGCCACCTACAGCTCTTTGAGGGGCAGATGTGAACGTGATGGAACCAAACCCTTTGTGAGTTTGGGCCACATAATGGAGCTCATGGGGTTCAAGGCTGTGCCAGTAGCCCCAGTTCCATCAGGAGCCTTCAGAGGTCCTTTGTGATCAGAGCTTCGTTCGTCCTGTGAGGAGCTCACTCAGACCTCAGGGCAGAATGTGCAACAGCTGTCTACCACTGTGGTCTTGAAGCAAACAAAACCTGACCTGGCAAGCCTGAATGTGGCTTTGTTCTGATGTCTTCTGAGTGACTAATGCCGTGAGGAGGTGGGAGGGAGGGAGGGAGGCACGGACGGGGAACATCTGGGTTGTCACGGCGCGGCCAAATCGCCTCCAACGCCGGCGCTGGGTTTGGCCACTTGCACCTCCTTAATGTGAATTTGGTTCTGGTGGGTCTAACGTTGCATTTTGTTAAAGACTGAATTGTGGTGAGCCTTTTGGGGGTGGGTAGGGTGGATCTTCTCATTCTGATCTGGAAGAATGTCACTCAGGGGCCATTTGTAAGGGGCTGAAGCAAGACACGTTTCCTGGGCTCGTCGGCGTTGGGCACAGCTTTAGGATGTTGTTGTCTGCGTTGAATTTTTAGGCAGGAGGTGGCGAGGAAGTGAAGCAGATCTTCTCACATGCAGCATAGACACTCCATTGCAGTCCTGGCAAGAACTCCTGCCTTGTGAGTGATATTTAGTTTGACCCTCTGTGCTGCTACTGGGCAGAGTCTCCTGTGTGTGTCAGGTTTTTAGGTTGACTCCCATGAACATTTTTCAGCACATAGCAATGCACGTGGTCAAGAAGGTGTCTGCTAAGGATGTGGTTTTGCCCTGTCACAATATTGCCTGAGGCAAAATAGTTTCATTTAGGGTTTATCAGCTGATGTCAAGATATCTGGGGTCTGGCTGCTTTCAGGGATCAGCTGCACCTCATTAACTGACAGCTCCTTCTCCCCTTTTGGCTTGTGGGGTAAACTCTTCCCTCACAGGATATGACAAATTTACATTGACTCAGTGTGATTTTGTCATACTCTGTGGGAAGCAGTGGGCCCAGAACAGATTCTGCTTCTCTTGAGATTTTCCAGCAAAGATGTGTAAATCTCTTTTGTAGCATTTCCATTGCTTGCTGTGGCCCCGGCCGTGTCATCTTGGACTCCTGGCTGTGTCTTGGGTTTCCAATATGAAACCAATAAGCTGACTTCAAACTGAATATTTCTGGGGGGGGTAAGAGTATGCAGAGTTAGTGTACATCTTGCATTAATTAAAGGTGAAGTTGTGCTTGAAAATACACTAGTCAGTGGCACTTAGACTGTAGGAAGGCAGAGCTTGGAGGCTCGCCATGCTGCTTCACTGAGCAGTGGTGGTGAATGTCCACATGCTGTCCAGTCTGGTCCTGATGGCTTAATTTAAGGCTCTGCAAATGCTTGTAAGACCTTCCTGAATGTGAAATAACACAGTGGAGCAGTGTTGGCAGTGCTGTTCTGCTTTGGCTTCTTTTTGACTGGTTGGCTTAAACTGTCCTATCCACTGTCGTGGCTTTTTATGATTCATTTTTAGAAAGTGCAAGCGTGGAAAGCTGTCTGCCTGGCTTACTTTGCTGATGATGTCCAAGATTTTCAGTAGCTCAGATATGACCACGGTCTTCCTTCCTTGTGTCTGAAGGATGGCCGCCAGATTGAGGAGCAGCATCATCCCTCTGACGCACATCCAGGGAAATCCGGGAGCTGTCTGCTGGAACAGCTGCTGGCTTTTTTTCTTTTCTTTTTTTTTAAGAGGAAACCAGAAAAAAAATTAAAAAAAAAAAAGAATCCCAGGACAAAATTGAGCAAGAGCATGCGATATTTGAGCCACCGGTGCACAGACTGATTGTCTCCAGCACCGCCGGAATCAGACATTTGATAAGCAAGTTGGAGCAGCACTTGGGAATTTTGAATAGGGTTGAGATGTCCTAGTTTGTGAGGAGTCTTCTCAGGGTTGTGCCTGTGGGCAGATTATTCAGAATAATGATTATTCAGAATTTGAAACTTGCAAATCGGGGAGGAAGGGAAGGATATGTACTGAGGAGCTGAATTTTTTATTATTTTAAGTGGAAAAATTCGAGTCACCATGCTTTTAATTGCACGTGGTGCATTTTAATGTGTTTCCATCAGCTCATGTTGCTGGAGAGAGTTATGTCCATGCAGAGAATCCTCTTTATCTTACCACTTTGTCCAGAAGAAAGGGTTGAGTGGCTGATCTAGTTCCTGTTAAAATCCCTTTGCTGTATTTCTGGGGAGCAGCCAGGCAGCAGAAAGCCCAGAACAATGTGAGAGCAGCAGTGTGAGCCTGTGCAGTGCTGGGGCGAGGGATGTCAGTGCTGCAGGAAAGAGGGTTTGTGAAGTGAGTGATTAAATCAGCCACTAGCACTGGACTTGCTAAAAGCAAAAAAGAAAAGTCACTTCCTCCTCCTTAACCTCTTATTTCTGTCTCCTACATCAGCCCTGCTTAATTATTGCTAATGAGTATCAGGGAATTTAAATGAGAGAATTTCACAGAGTCTGTAATGAAGTCAGCAGTTGGACAATAGAGGAATAAAATCTCTAATTACCCAGACTGGGAGCTGAGCTGTGGTAGTATGGCTGAGTATTCAGCAGTGCTGCATTTAAGATTACGTGTCTTTCTGGACAGATCTTTAGCTTAACTGGCTCTGTGGGAGGTGACAGGAATCAAGCCAGAATCCTATAGTATGCAGAATAAGTCATGCTAGGAATTGCACATGCAGCTTCTGTTTTAAAGGGGCATTTTGTGAAGCATTTTTAGGATGGAAATGTTTGAATTGGTGGTCAGCGAGGAAATAACGTGGCAGGGGATGTCACAGGGGTGATGGCAGAGACACATCTATAAAACATTGCAAGCGTGTGAAATGCAGCTTGTATGTGTGTTCTAGCATGTGTGGTTTGAAAGGTTTATGGTCCTGGAAGCTGCATCTCTGCACTTCTTCCAGTAAAAACTCACTCAGGTGAGCAGTCTAGACAGAGGTGATGGAGGATTTCCCTCTGAAGAGGAACCCAGGAGAAGCTGGAAGCTGGAGAGAGTCTAATGGGAGAAGACAGAGCTTGGGACTCTTTTTGCTGATTTCTTTTTTTGTTTTTAATACTGTAGTTAGCCAGCAGTCCATCCAAAAACAGTTGGCTGTATTAATTCTCCCTAAGTGAAAGCTTTACATGGGTGTAACTCTTTCTTTTCTTTGGCAGCCAAAACATTTTTATTTCCAAAACCAGAAAAGTCTGGGTTTTTTTTCTTTCGGTGCCACTTCTAGGTAATGGAGCTTCAGCTAACCCTGCACTTACCGACATTTTAAATTAAATTAAAAAGAAAAACTGGGGGAAAAGGGACACAAATGCAAGCTGGGAAAGTGGGACAAGGGCAATGCTGCAGCTGGCTGCTCAGATGGATAGCATGGAAAGGGCATGACATGGTGGGGGATGTCGTCAGAATGTTTGAGAAAAAACATGTTTTAAACCTTCCAAGGGCAAGCTTTTAATGGAGCGCCTTTTAACCCCTAAACCTTGTTGCTGCAACATGCTGATCTTCCAGAGATCTCCACAGGGTTAGGAAGGATTATGGCCAGATAGCAATATTGGCCTTGGCAGCCATGCTACAACAAAAATGTGCATCAGCTGTGAGCTTTCCTGGGCCAGGCAGTGAGTTAAGAGGGCTTGGGAGTGACCATTGCAGCACAGGGATGATGCACAGTGGAAGTGCCTATTCCTGGGAAGCCTAGATCCAGGTAGGTCTGGACCTGTGGGCTGCTCAGTGCTGCAGGTGGGGCTGTGCTGCTGACCCAGTGAGTGTCAGGAGGTGGGAAGCAAGTTTAGTGCCCAGAGTCATGGGATGGGTTGGGTTGCAGGGGACTGTAATGACCAGTAATCCAGCTCCAACCCTGCTGCCATGGGCAGGAACACCTTCCCCTGGGCCAGGCTGCTCAGATGGGGCAGTAGAGGGGCACCACTGGAGGTGCTGGTTCAGTGTGAGCTCATGTTGGACACAGAGACCCCACAGAGAGCAGAGCTCAGCTCAGGAGTGAGCAGGTGCCTGTCTTGTGACTGCTCTTCCTGATTCTTCCCCCTTGATTTCTCTCCGAGAGCTCTCCTGGGTCACAGGAGACTTTGCTATTAGAGCAGCTCTTCAGATCATGTCTTCTCTCCTTGCCTGGTGTTGTGGTTTAGCCCCAGCCCCATACAGCCCTGGCTCACTCCTCCCTGGTGGGACAGAGGGAGTATCAGAGGAGTAAAAGTGAGAAAACTTGAGGGTTGAGATAAAGGCAGTTCAGCAGATAAAGCAAAAGTCACGAATGCACACAAAGCGAAATAAAGGATTCATCCCTCTCTTCCCATTGCAGGCAGGTGTTCAGCCATCCGCAGGAAAGCTGGGCTCCATCATGCCAAACAGTGAATTGGGAAACAAATGCCATTGCTCTGAGCATCCATCCCCTCCTTCTTCCCCCAGCTCTGCGTGCTCAGCATGATTCCATATGGTCTGGAATATCCCTTGGGTCAGTTGAGGTCAGCTGTCACAGCTGTGTCCCCTCCCAGCTCCTTGTGTCCCCCCCAGCCCCTTTGCTGGTGGGATGAGGAGCAGAACAGTCCATGACTCTCTTAAAAACACTTCTCAATAGCTGAAACATCCCTGTGTTATCAACCCTGATCCAAAACAGCCCCATACCAGCTATTATGAGGCAAACTAACTCTCTCCCAGCCCAAACCAGCACACCAGCATGTCTGGCAAGGGATTTTGTCTCCTTTCAGTCATGCTGCTGGGGCTCCTGCATCGAATCTTTCCTGGCACCTTCCTTGCAGTGTAGCTGGAGACATTGCACAGGTTTATGGATCTATACCCAGATTTCCAGAAACTGGCAGTCTTCTCCTCAGCTGTGTGGTAAAAAAGCCTGGAGTTGGGAGTCAGAGCCGAACCAGCAGATCCATTCTGAGCAGCCGTCGCGTCCCAGGGGTGGCAGGTTGGTTTAGTCTGTTAAAAATAAGTTTGTGCCAGCTCTGTAGGGAGTGAAACATCTGAGTGTGCAAGCTCTCACATGGAACAGCTCACACAAAATGTGCTTTTTAAACTGCAGCATCCTGCATTTCTCCTGTCCCCCAATCCAAAACATCCTCTGGGCTCAGCAGGAGGCTTCCTTGTAAAAGAGGACTGAGTGTTTGAATGTGACTTCACAGCCACAGGGAGGGAGCTGATGTGGGCTTGTGTGTTCAGCGTGGAGCTCCTGTGATCTTTCTTGTATTTTTTATAGTACCTAGAGGTTTTTTTTTTTAATGCAGGGACTATTTCCCTTCCTGATGTCCCTGGGAGCTGCAGTGGGTCCCTGCAGGGCTCAGCTCCTTTCGGAGCTCCTTCTGCCAGGGGTGCTGTGTGTGGTCAGCAGGTCAGAGATCTGGGAGCTGGAGGAAGTGAATTTTGTGTTTGGGAGCTGAAATACTTGAGGAGAAGTAATTGACCATAATCTGAGAGCAGATCTAGCTATGCAGAGGACAGCTCATCACCATGTTCACAGTAACAGGCTTGTGAACGGAAATGGAGCTGATGGATGTTTTCTAATTATTCCCTTGTGTTGCAAATGTTAGAGAGCCAGCTTGAAATCTCTGCCCAGAATTCAGAGCCTTAATTTGTTTGACCTTTCCATTGCTGCAGACACAAGGCTCTGTGAATTGCAGTCATCTTCATTAATTTCTCTATTGTTCTGGGGATGCAAATGAGTGTGTTCTTCTGCGGATACCGCGTGGAAGGAGGAGATACAGCTTGGTGTTGGACAGCAATTCTGGGTGTTCCAGGGGGATGCTGAGCCTTGCCTTAGTGGAGGGTGATCTTCCAGACAGGTTGAGGGATGTCCTGGCTGCCTGGAGCTGGAGTTGTGTTTAAATCCACTGATGCAGGAGAGGTTTCTCTCCCTTTCCATGTCTTTCTTAGCAATAACCAGCTATAGCCTTTGTAGACATCCATTCTGACAAAGAATGGTACATTTCAGATAACATATCTCAAGGATGTAGAATGCTCCAGTATCATCCTCTTGGCTTGAAAATATTATTCCAACTAATCAGCCTAAAACCCCTTTGAAAGCCCATGTGTGTTTCCCACTAGTTTATCAGGGAGACTTTTTAGGCTGATTTGCTCTCATGTTTTAATGACCAGAAGACAGAGCTGCAGGCAGATGGATGTCCTGGTACCAAATGTGTGTGTCTGTGAATCACCGGTGGGTGCAGCAGTAATTTTTGGTAAGTAGGAGGCAGACAAAATTGCTGGTTATGATTTGAAGTCTTGCCCACAGCAGAGCAAGCAAAAGGGATGAATTAGAGACAGGAATAGTAGCACAGCCTTTTTTTCTTTTTGTGTGCAGGAAACCTCAGAGCATATAATAAACTATTGCCATTTTGATTACCAAAAAAGAAAAAAAACCCACCCAAAAAAACTGAAAGCAAAGATAAAATAAGAAAAACCTCAAGCATAATGTGTTTGCCAGTAATAAAAATACAGCCCAGAACAAAAGGCTGCAGAGTGGTTTTTTATATCTTGTATTCAGTGTGCTGGATTGAAAAGAAATTGGCAAAAGTGTATTTTTAAAGTCCCCACCTCGCTTGTAGTTTCTCCCAGGAGGAGGAGTTGCCTTCGTGGCAGCCAGCAGGAACAGCGGTGAGTTTGGGAAATGACATAATTAGGATAGCATTAATTGCTCTTATCAGAGGATTTATTTTACAACAGCCCTTTAATTCAGGCTGCCCCACCAGAGTTCAGTGCACTCTGCAGCAATGTCTCTTTTAGTCCTGGGAGCTGGGCCTGGCCGGGGACTCTCCCAAATCCAGAGCTGCTTTTTGACTTCAGTGAACAAAGAACCATTAAATTACTCAAACACAAAACTCCTTCGGGCTGTTCTGCCCGGTGGGACTTGTTTGAATCCTTATAAATGCATTGAACTGACATTGGCACTTTAAGTAAAGCCTTTCATGTCCTTTCTATATAATGAGTACAGACTTGGCCACAGCCAGTAATCTGCTTCCTTCTCTCATCCCTTCCCTCCCCTTCCCCCTGCTTCCGAACCTGCTGCTTCTCATTTAGGGAGGCTCATCCTGCTGTCTGCTGAGCTTCCCACATCTCAGCACAGCTGAGGCATCGTGTGCTCCTGGCAGCTCTTCTGACAGGGGGAAAAATTGGTACAGAATGCTGGTTTTCTCTGGACACAAATCAGGCTGAATTTTAAAGACAGTTTGCTGAGTTTTGGTGCATTGCACTGATGCATTTTCTCACTGTCTCAGTAAGCCCAAAAAATTACTTGTTCCTTATTCTCTTGCTGTGGGTGTGGGAACATAGCACCTTTCTAGCACTGCTGGGATGTGGTGGGGCATGGGGAAAAAGCTAAAATTCTGAGTCAGCATTCCCTCTCTGCTGCTCTTTTAGACTCAAACCAGGAGTTTTTTGGTGTCCAGCACCAAAACTCAGAGGATCCAGCTGTACTGCACAGCAAAGTGCCTTTCAGGGATGTCTGGCCCAGCTGCTGTGCTCCACCCAGGGTAATAGTCTAAGCAAAGCAAAACGCTGCTTAATCCCAAGTCACTTCTTGTGCCCACAGCTTAACTCAGACTTCCTGCTCTCCAGTACTGATCCTTCAGGGCTGAGGCTTGGATTGCTCCAGACCGGCGTCATTACTGAAGCGCCATAAAATGTGCAACCGGCCCAGCCAGTGCCAGGAGGAATCTCGTGTCCCTGCAGCTCCAGGGGCGTCCCCATCCACGTTGATGGGGAGGCTGTGGCTGCTCTCGGCCGGTTCCTGGCAGGGTTTGGGGGCTGGCTTAGCACAGGGCTTGACAATGGATTTTCCACGGGGCGCACACACGGCCGTGCCCGGAGCCGGCTGCCGCCCGGCCGCTCCTCGGCAGGAATTTGGACGCTGCGGTTGGCAGAGGCTGCAGCACTGCAGGTCTGAGTCTGCTGCTTCTGCCCAAAAATTGGAGCAGGGACGATTGGAAAAGCAGGCCAGCTTGTAGAGCACTTGCCAGGGTCGTGTCCCCCCTGGACTTTGCTCGTTTGATCTCGCGTGCACAGCAGGCTGTTCAGTTTCTCCCAGGTGTGCCCGTATTAACTCAACAATTTCAGCCTAATCCAATTTTGCTCTGGAGGGACGAGGTTAATTCCTGGTCATCTCCACAGACAGATGATTGATTAGGGGAGAGATGCTTAAGTGGTCCTAAGAGAGAGGCATATCCCACACTGCAGTAGGAGAGGCTCTGGGGGAAGGATTTAGTGTCCCATCTGTCCTGGGATAGGAATTGTTCTTGACACCAGCTCTGGTGACCTACAGTGACCTTCACCATGGATAACAGGCCAGACCTCTTTGAAAAAAGTCTGTATCTTCCTTGGGACTTGATCTGGTGGGAGATGCTGAGCAACTTCTTAGAGCAAAGCCCCCATCTCCCCTGACCTTCTCTGCTCATATCTTTTGCTACCAGAAGTACATTTAACAGCAAACCTTCCCTGATCTTGGTGGAATCTTGCGTGTGGACTGTGAGTGGTAGGGACAAGTGGAGAAAGATAAGGGCAGCTGTGTAAGGTAATGAGCTATATGGATAATTTAGGGGTTCTGGTCCAGACAGGATGGTTGGTCACATGTAAAGCAAGTGGGATGCTCTGTGCAACAGCTTCTAGAAACTTTATTTAAAAATATTTTTTTTTTTTTTTAAAAATAGGCTTTAATCTGATTTTTAGGTCAGAGCATTTGGATAGTAGTATATAATCTTGGCCACTTTTTTCATTTGGGTGAAGCTGTTCAAAAGTTCAGCCACTTTGATAGTGTAGTGTCCTTGTTTTCAGCTCTTGGATCTTCTTACACCTTTAAATCAATATGGAAGTCCATTTCCATATTGTCAGATAGTAACTACCCACACCTAGTGGTCAAATTTGGACTTTCTTTGTAAGTGCCTTTCCTGCCTTGCTATTCCTGCTTTATCTATCATAAACCCTCCAATGGCCAGTGCATGTGGTGACAATTCTTTCCTGTGCCAGGCACTGAAGTCAGTGTTGGTCTGTAGAACGTGCTTTTTGAGTGTGCTTTGCCCGATGGAAGTAGGTGTCAACAGCTCCTATTTCAGTTCGTGTTAGAGTTTTTGTATTGACTGTTTTGCCATCTGCCACTGCTGTCCCTCACGTAGCAGAGGCTGATTCTGCTCTCCAGGCCTGTTCTGAGGTAGGAAAAGTGGCACATTTCTGCTGCTGAGTCAATGGAACAGTGACACACAGCAGCACTGCTCTGCCGCGTGGTCCAGAGAGCATTTCAAATGGAATAAACCCTGCAATCCTGTTAAAACCTTGCCAAAACACTTTTCAGACTGGATAAGTATTAATAGCAGGCTGACATGAGTTTCTTGTGGAGTGTCATCTCTGGCTTTAGCCACCTTGGGCAGGAGGATCTGTGAGCGATTTCTAAGCCAAAATTTGTGAGGCTCTTTCTCTCCTTAGTGGGGGAAGGAACTGATGGTCAGATCTCCAAATGATATTTAATTTGTTCCCTGTTTAAGCCATCGGTCCAAGAACAGAAAGTCTGTGTTCCCAGATCTTTTAGAAGAGTCACTCTTACAGGATAAGGTTGCCAAGTCTCCCAGAACTTTAATTATTATGCTGTAATTCCATCTGCGACCTTAATAGCGACGATGTCGTGAGTGGTGATCTGCTTTCGTCCTCCTTTTGCATACCATGGGCTGATACACGAATGTTTGCATTTTTGGCATTCTTGATTTTTAGGTTTTTCTCTTAAAACGAGAAGAGAGACTGCGTGAAAGTCAAAAGAAGTACAGTCAGTCGTCAGTGCAGTCGAGGTAGAATTTGCTCAGCTGCCAAAATGAGGTTCAGATATTTTACTGGGTGACACAAAATAAATGTTTAATTCATAGTGCATAGCACTTTAAATAAATATCACTTGGCCACCCTCTAATGAGGATATGCTTGACCATTGACACCTCGTATTCTGGCTGTAGTCTCTCTCACTAGTTTTTATGGCAGGCTGTACTTGTTTTAGAAAAAGCAACATTCAAAATACAATTCATTCAATCTTGTCTAAAATGGGTCTTCAGTTTTGTAACATCATGTTTGAAACCCTACATTTAAATTGCTGCTCGTAAACAGCCTTCAGGATGCAAACTGAGCTTAAAACTGAGTTTTATGGAGCAATAAAATGCAATGTCATATACTAGGTGATGGCAGCATACAGCTACTGTCTACTTTTGACTAAGGACCTAAAAATTTCTCCTCCATTTTGCCTTCTTGAGAGACATTTGTTTATTCCCTGCATCCCATGCCATGCTGGACCCACCTGCATTCTGTTTCCTCGGGGTGTAGCCTGTGCTTGACGAGGGGAGCAGTCAGTTTGTGAGCCTGGCTGCACGAAGGAAGCAGAAGTTTGGTTAGTGATTATTCTTCCTCAATGCTTTTTGTTGCATAACCAGAGCTGTTTCTTGGACAAATCAGCCAGAGGGTGAAGAGGAAGGGGAAAATCTCTGAGAATAATGGAGTGGCTGGAGGAGGCTCCCCCTGCTCCTGGTTGTAACAGGTGGGAGGGCAGAGGGAGTAGAAGGAAAACATAACCACAGCCATTGTAAATACAGATTTCCTAGGTAAACAGGGATTTGTGGAGCACAGATCTCATCCACTGCAGTGAATTATTTGTTGCAGGTGTAGGGAGTCCCTTCTGCTCTCTCCACAGCTGCTGTTTCTCACCAGGCTTTTGTCCTTTTCCTTAGAGTTGGGCATCTGTGATTTGGGGCAGCCTTAGTTCTTAAGGTATTATCATGTTAGCACTGTGCTGTTCCTTCTGGGAAGGTAGGAAGTTAGGGTTAAATGAAGGTAGGAAGAATTCAGGGTCAAATGAAGGTAGGAAGAAGTTGGGGTTAAATGAAGGCAGCTGAGGGGGAGGCAGCTCTTGCCCACTGCCGAGTGCTCGGTGGGGCCGTGGGCTCCGGCAGCTTCTCAAATCAGTTCTCCCCTGGTTTATGTCAGCAGTGAGACCCAGTTGGTGCTGATAAACCTTTGGCTGTTTCAGTTTTGCTGAGGAGGGCTTGGCAGGAGATCACACACCTCTCCCAGCATCTTCCCAGACTGCCTCAGCAAAGGGGCTGCAGCTCTTCCATGACATTCTTGGATGGAAAGCGCTGCCTGTTCTGCTGAGGAAAGCTGCTCCAGAAGCTCACTAGCACCACTCTCCTGCCTTCAGGCACGGCTCTTCCTGCTGCTTGTGTTGCTGCCAGGACTCAAACATCAGGGAAACCAGAATGTTTGCACTGTGAGCTAATCTACTCTTTAAAGATGTTAGATAATGTAATAAAATAGCTCAGCGGTGCATTGCAATTACCTTTCACATTTCGTCATGCTTCGAAAATTTTTGTCTTCTGAAACTAGGCCTGTATTTTTAGTACAGTGCAATCAAAAATGTCTGGCCAAGAACCTGATATAATACCTAGGAAAATGGAAATATTTCTTTAAGTGTCTTCCAGAGCTGTGGTTTCCGCTGAGTATTAAACTCCATTTGTTATGTCCTGATTACATACTTTGGTCTGGGTGATATATGGCTTGGTTTTATAATTCTATATATATGGACAGTTTGATCTCTTCCTTGTATTTTTAATAACAGAAAGCACAATGTAGACTTTTATTTTATCATGATGTAAGCATAATTATTTAGTGGGCAAGAGAATCAAGATTACATTCTTTTGCTTGCCACTGAGGCTTACAGATTTATTATTGTTTTGTTTTTTTCTTCATGGTTATGGCCAAAAGATTCATGCTATTCAAACCTAAACCATTATGTCAGGGTAATGGTTTCTGTAACTTGAAAGTGAAGAAAGAAACCAAATCTGGAGTTGGCTAAGTCACCACTGGGTTTGGAGTGGATTTGACATTTGGATTTGCTATCATTAAGTAGTTGCATGAATTAGTGCATCTCTTACAAACCTGCATCATGATTCACAGAGCTCACTCCTCCTGGCATTCTGCAGCATTCAGGGCACAAATTATTAGCAGTGGTCTCAACTGCTTTCATAAACTACAAACTCTTGCTGTCATCTGCTCTTTTCCAGTCTCCAGTAGATCTCTTTTCCTGTAAGGAGATTTCCCAGCTGGCATTTATGGCACCACTTCCTGTCTCAGTGTCTGTGCAGGACTGCTCAGCTCCTGCTGCCACCTCGAGCGAGCCATCAGCTCTTGTAACCACACACTTCTCATGTCCTTGAGCCATCTGATCCCTGCCTAGCTGCTCTCCTGTGAACACAAAGCAAGCCCAGAGCAGAGCAGATAAATGTCCTTTCAAGGCAGTTCCAGTCTCAGTTCCGGTGTGAGTTCCCTGAGGGATGAAGATGAGAAGGATGTTGTGGGTAGGGTTGGGTTTTGATGTGGGTTTTTCAATGCTGTGGGGTTGTTTTACTTTCCCTTTACTTTAGGCTTTTGACAAAACAGAGAGGCTGACATTTCATGGCTTGAGTGGTTGCTGTCCCGTGCAGAGTGGGCAGGAGGGCAGCGCCACAGGAGAGATCCGACATGCAGGGAGCCCAGGAAGCTGGATTTCCAGGGAGAGGAAGGTTTTCCTTGGCAGAATTCTTGACTCGTTGCAAATGACATTGTACATCTGCTAGGATGATGCTGTTACTCAGCTAGTGGGTGCCAGAACCTGGACACCCATCCCTGCTGCCAGGGGACAGTGCCTGCTGTGGTGGGAGGGCAGGCACCGACTCTGCCAGGCCCTCACCTTCTGGCCACGTCACTCCAGTCCCAGCCATAAAACCTCTTTCTCAGAAATCCTCCAAGTGTGAAATCCCAGTCCTCAAGAACAGGCAGCCCTTTGGTTGGAAATCAGCCTAAAGCAGTGAGCAATTCAACATATTGTGTAAATCTCATGTGTTTGTGTCCTCACCCCTCCTAAAGGAAGCAAAGAAGTGTCCTTGGGAGTTGATGGATTTAGTGGGGTTTGTATGTGATTTCTTTTAATGTGCTTCAAATTAGTCACAGTGCTTTATTTCCTAGGCTTCATTAAGCCTGTGGTCTGACCATATTGTGATAGTCACTCCTCCCAGTTTGCTCAGAACTAGTTTTAATATCCGGATATAGATTTCTTCAATATCCTGCCATGCATTTTTCGGTGCTTTTCTGGATAGTGCTAATACTAAACAGTCTGTGATGCACCAGGCCCCTGAGCTGCATTTTAAGGTCAGCATAATGCTTTCCATCTCTCATCTTTGCGCAACACAGACTCCTGTTACGTGTTGAGGTTTTTTTAGGACATAGAGTACCCAAAAGGAGGTTCTTGCTTAAGAAATACTATGAAACAACACAACGGTGCTGCAGACTTGCCCTTGTGGTCTGATCTGTCCTTCTCCCTTCTGCTCTCCCTCTGTCTGTGCTTCTCTCCTTTTTTATCTGTGAGAAATACCCACGATGCACTGTTTCCATGGAAAACAAATGTCCAGGAGATCATCTCTCTCTTCTTCTGGCTTAAAGATCTTTAGAAACAAATGCCATTCCAGAGGGGAGAATAAAAGTTCTCTTTTGACAGTTAGCTGAATAAAAAGGTGGCACACTGAACAGATTTGGCTCGATTTGTCACCTCTGTTCCTGTGCACTACTGAATTAGCTGTTAAAATTTCTGTGAAGGGAGGAAACAACTATTTTGAAAGTCAAGTGGCCAAACTTCTCTCAGAGACAGAGATTTGTTAGTTGCTTGTGTGTATTGAAGCACTTCTGGACCAGGTGTAGATTTGCTCTCTCCAAACAGAAGAAAGAGCCTTTGAACATATTATCATTGCCTTAAAAATAAAAAAAGAAAACTCTTGCCTCAGGCATTTGACAGGAGGCCAGACCTCAGAGGACAGCTGAAGACAGACAGACAGGTTTCTAACATCTGGTTTGGGTGGGTGGATTATATTTGACTTTGGCATTCACATCAAGACGAGGCAAAGGCAGGGCTTGCTGAAGAGCACGGTCCTGCAAGCCTGCACGACATTCCCTGGCTCTGGATGGGAAAACCCCAAACAGGGATGGGCAACACAGCCATGAAATGGGGGTGAGAATCCTGGGGTACATGCAGAGCTCTTTCTGTAGGCTTTAGAGAAAGGTACTGCTGGGTTGGGCATCCCAAATCAAGTTGTGGCTATGAAGGATGTCCCTGACAGATGTCTTTGAGCAGAGTGAGAGCTGTCCTCCCACCCAGAGCCCTGGGGGTGCCTCTGGGCCCTGCCAGATGAGCTGTGTTGAGCAGTGCTGCTCTTTCAAGACTCAAATAATGTGTCAGTGCCCACCTGGCTTTCTGACACAAGGTGCAGCCCCCAGGACTGTGTCAGCAGTGGATCCCTCTGCCACCAGCTGAGCCTGTTCCCAAAAGCTTGCTCTCCACAGAGTTTTCCAAGCCTGCTGTTGGCTGGGAGTTGGGAGCACCTATTTGCTCGTGGGGCGCACGTCAGAGCCCGGATTAGCTCAGCTCAAAACCGCACTGAACTCGGGAACAACCTGCAGTTCAGATGATACAAGGATATCTCGAAGAGTGCTGAGGAAAGGGCAGCAGAAAGTAGTCCTGTGTGTCCCTCTGAAAGCCCCATTGAAGGGCTCTGGCTCCCTCGTGGCCGTGCCTTTGTGGCACAGCAGAGGAACACAGTCCCCATCCATGCCCCCTGCCCTGCCCGCCCGCCTGCCTCGAACCGCGGCGATTTACAGCACCCCGAGGACACCAGGGCCATTTCAATGCAGCTTTAAGCTGTCAGGCTGTAAATTGTCTTGGTTCAGGAGCTACTTCAAAGCAGCCCAGGCTTCCTGCAGCAAGGGGAAGGCTTTTTGGCAAAGCCAGCAGAAGTCATTTGCTATTCATGAGTCAAATCCCTGAAATGTCCTCGATCAGCAACTAAAAATGGGTCATAAGAAGACAAGGCATTGCTGTCTGCTGAAGGAAGCTGCAAACTCCACTGGCCTTCTCCATCTGTTGGCTGAAGCTCCTTCTGCATTCTCAGCAATGGCTTTTCCTCCCTCCCCACCTTCCTCTGTTAAGCACACGTGAGGTTGCTTGAAGCAGCAGGACCTTGACCCAACAGGCAAACCCACCCAGGAGATCTCCCGTTGCCCCTGTCTCCCACATGAGTGGAAAAATGTCAGTGGAGTATGGGAAAGTCACTAATGAAAATGATAAATTCCTCCTAACTGCCTGGTTTCCAAATCTGGAAAAGCTGCAGTGGCCAAGGGAGAGGGAAAGGAAACAGCAGCTGGGCGCAAGCTGAGTCTTGGCTGCAGGCTGGCAGCTGGAGGGATGGAGGGACCAAGCCATGGTGGCTGCAGGCAATGGGCACAAGTTTTGGAGCCAGGTCTGCTCTACCAAAGCTGCACCTGTGGCAGCTTGGTTGCAGCCAGCAGAACAAAGTGTGCTCCAGGTTGGAAGCAAAGAAGACCCTAGAAAGACTCAAAAACTCTTTGCATGTGTGGCTCATATTCAAAAGAGAGTTCACTTGTGTTGTGTGATTAGCAAATCCTTCTCCAAGCTGGGGAGTATTTGAGACAGTGTTATTTTCCCTTTCCATTTCTAATGCATTTACATTCAGCATAATTGCATTTATCTGCATCCACATCTCCTGTTTTCATTTAGAGCATTACAAAGGGAGCAGTTGAATATTCTTTTTGTCAGAGCTGGATGATGGATGGTGAACATCAGCAAGGCTTAAACACCCCTGTGGAGGTGAAGCCCTGGCTCTGACAGACTGTGTGTAATGCAAGAGGCACTTGGTTACAGAGTGCTGCAGAGTAACACTGCTTGTTCCTTGTCCAAGCTGTGCCAGACAGCAAACTTCCAGAAAACCTCAGACCATATACAGTTAGCCAGCAACACTGTGTGAAATCTTTAACCATATTTGAACGAACGGGCTGACTTGGACACGGCCAGGAGGGAAATGCCAGTCTGCCTGACAGCTCGTTTTAATAATGAGAAAGTTGTTCCACTGACAGGAGGACAATAAAAACTGTGGCTGCCTAGAAAGATGTTGCCTTCCTTCTAGTTCTGAGCATATGTGAAACTGCAGAGGAACGGGTTGGTCCCAGACCTGTGCATGTGCAGCAGTGCTTTTCCCTTCTTTCAAAACCTTTTCCCTTCTCTCACTCCTTTTCACTTCTTTCACCATTTTTCTTTCCAGAGTGTTGAATCTGCACCCACCCTGCCAACCCTATCTAAATGAGTAATTAGGAAGTCACTGCTTTCTTCTAAAAAGTGACTTATTTTAAATATATTATCCCTTGTGCTTCAGCAAAGCAAGCAATAAAAATAGGTGACCTTTGTAGTTAGAGCTATTAATGCACAATTTATGGTGCTTTTGGGTTACGGAGCATGAAAAGCAAATTCTTGAGAGATTTATCAGCCCTCTGAATAGGGGAACCTCACCTGCTGATCCCTTATTGATCAAGGAGCTGTGTCTTTTATAACCAAACTGCTGTGTATTGCACTTATTTTAGATGGCAGAATGTTTGAGGCAGAGACCTTGTCATGGAATGGTTTTGGCAGTGCCACGTCTGCGCTGGATGATGTACATATGTTTTCCAGTGATGAGACAAAGGGCAGATTTTGTTTTTAAACTCAGCACAGAAGAGCAGGAAGGCTGTAAGTCGTGCGTGGTAATGGTGCAAGCACTAGAGAAACCCTTGTGCAATCATCATCTCACTGTGGAAATTCTTTCTGCAGCAGCTGCATTACTGCACGGTGCTTGTTACCATCACAGCCTCCTAAAGCTCTGCTATCCCCAGGCCAGGGCTCAGCTGTGGATCCTCGTGGGCTGACTGAAACATGTGGCTTCTCCACATAAAACAAGGGTTTGTGACTCCCCTCCTTAGAGCAATTGCTAAACAATTCTTTGGGAAAAAAAAAAGTGCATGCGTTTCATATAGACACTTGAGAACAATGCTGTGCAGCTTTGGTGAGCCCTGGAAGCTGTCACCCTGTGCTGCTCCCCATGTGAAACAAGCTGGTGATTGAGTCCAGGCCCTTGTAGGCAGTCTTCAAACCAGCTCCAGAAATGGTGGCTCTGGCTAAAAAACCAGATTGAAGATGAAGAACGGCTCGGAGCTCGCAGGCGGGCGAAAGAGGAGTGAAACCCTCTGCCTGTGTCACAAACATTATGTCTGTTCTGGGCACTGGTTCTGTGAGAGGTCTGTAGGGAACTCCATAGCTTGTTCTAGTTTTCTATCAACAGGAGTAAAAGGAGATTTCTTTTAAATCCAGCTTAATTTGAGTTCCTGCTTCATTGCTGGATGCCAGGGAGGGGTGTACTGAGATGAGCTCAGCTGGTTGAGCATGGTGCTAATAACACCAAGGTCATGGGTTTCATCCCAGTATGGGCCATTCACTTAAGAGTTGGACTCAGTGATCCCTCTGGGTCCCTTCCAACTCGGAATATTCTGTGATTTCTGTGACTGTGATTACTGCTGACAGCAGACCTGAGCAGGAAACCCAGCACTGCCTCGCGCTGCCAGCTCCCGCCCCGCTCGGAACAGAGCAGTGGCAGCCACGAATATCTCAGCATGAGCCTGGAAAAAGCAGCTGGAGAGCACCGTGTTGGAGCACTCGTTGAAATGCAAGCCTGGAAGAGAGATTGCTGTGCCATGCAGTTAGCACAGTCATTCACCATCACCTTGTCCTTGGTGCTGTTGCAAACCAGGTGACACTGGTGAGACACGAGCGGAGCCGCATTGGTCCAGCGGGACCGAGTGGACCGAGAGCCCTCTCAGAGTGTTACTTGAATGCTGACTGGTTCTGTGTTTCAGATAACCCCACCAGCCTGAACTGGTGTGCAGCTGTCACCTCCTAGGGACAGGCCATCAGCAGTTTGGAAGGGGCTAAGGTTTCAAGAGTTCTTCCTGAACAACATCCCTTCTTCCAGCTGCTCGCCTGGCAGAGGCACAGCGCAGCAGCACCCATGGAGTGGCTGTTGTGGCATCTGGGAGGAGGGTTCACCAGTAGAGGAATTAGAAATGTTACGTATTCCCAGTTTTCTGTCAGTTTTCATCAGCTGATACTGATGTGGCTGGCAGAGAAGTGCTTTTACCATCAGTTGTTAGGAAAGCATAATGCAGATGGATTTATAAATGAAGCTATGGGAGATGCTCTCTCTCTTCAAGGCTGTTCTGGCACTGCAGGTCTGAGGGGCTGCAGCTTTGACACAGGCAGTTGAGCAGTTGGCCTTGTCTTGGGGATTTAATTCAGCATTCCCAGCTTGCTTCTTGCCCCTTTCCAGAAGGTGTATTCCTGACACAAATCTTCTCAAGGGATCAGAAACAGCAAGCATGGTCTGTTGCCATGAAAAAGGGGCTGTGGCCCTTCTCATCCAGAATGGTTCTACTTAAGCTGGAAGTGATGAATGTCTTCCAAATGAATCTGTTTTTAAAATACACCCCCACCTTTTTACATGCAGGGAAGAACTGCAGCTATTGTGAGGCTGAATCTTTGCCTAATTAAATTCACAGTAATCTCCTGTGAAGGCTCAAGAGAGATTCAGAGCTTTGTGCTGATGTGGCTGCCTCAGCCCTGTCCTTCAGTGCTGTTACTGTGACATTGTCTCCATGTGCCTGCTCTGGGGTGGAGGTTCCTGAAACATCCTGCAGCAGCAGAAAGCTGGGCTGGTGGACACATGTGGGCAGGACTGGCAGGGAGGGATCCTGCAGACAGACCCACTGGAGCCAGTGCTTCCCCCGGGCTTCTTGCAGAATCTGGTGTTGGCAGAGATCTGGGGTGGTGTGTGGTGCAGGATCACTGCTGTCCCCATCCAGTCTGGCAGAGAGGCTGTGCTGCTCCAGCTTGGATCTCTGATGTTGGACTGATGCTGAGATGGTGGGTGGCTGCCTGGGCTGCAGCTGAAATTTCTCCAAGCAGAGGGTTTCTTCTCCACTCCCCTTTAAGCAGCAGCTTTTGGTAGCCTTGCCAAGTGGACCAAAAAGGCTCCTCATCCATCATGGCTTGCAGCTCCTACAAAACCACTGGATGTGGAAAGTAGCTCCCAAATAGGAATCTTTGAATTCCATGAACAAAAGTATTTCTAAATGATTACATTACTGCTTCTTGAAAACACATGGTGGAAAATCACACAGCAGTCCAGAAGAGGTCTTCTCTTCTGTAGTCTGTGTTCAGAGGAGACTGCATCCCTCTAACTCTGCTTTTAGCATCCAAAATATATTGGCCAGGGTGTCAGAAGCTTTCTGCTCGTCATCTGCAAGAAACTCCCCTCCAAGGGTCATGTGCTGCTCCTCTGGAATCTTAACACATTGCATGAGAAAGAGCAGATACAGACTTCCAAGGCTGTGGCTCTGGCTTTCATGGCCCTGTTGAAATTCATAATGAAAAACAAGTTTTCTTGTGCTCTGCCTGTACTGTGGAGTAAAAGTGTGGAGTTGACAACAAGGAAAAGAAATGCTGAGATGCAGCAGATTCAGTGGGCAAGTAATTTGGCATCATCCCCGAGTCTGGCCTTTAAATGAGCAATCAGCAGCGAGTCACTGTATCCCTGGCTGTGTTTGGATCTGGGACAGAGGCTGGAGAGGGAGAGCTGAATCATTTGCCCCATGGGTCAGAGCCTTGACTTGAGCAAGGGCAAGCCTTGTGAGGAGCAGCAGTTTTGCACCAGGACTCATAATTTGGAAATTATGTTAGAAGCAACTTTTGATTACACTTTCTCAGGCAATCCCAATGACAATTAGTCATTTGCACCTACAGTGTTCTGCTTCTTCAATAGCTGTAGTGTAGAACATTTGTTAATATTTAGTGATATTTTACTTGGTTTTGTTTCTGTCAAATCAAAACCTTTTGGACACAAACCTCGCAATCACATCCAGCTCTCCTAAGGTTTACACAGCTAAATCTAAATATCCCAACTGGCATGTTCTGTTTTATCTGGTTTCTGTATCCTCATTTAGACCAGGAGGCTGAAGCTCAGATTAATGCAGGGCCAGGAGAAGGGAAGTTCTCTGCTTCCTAGCTGGAGGATCTCAGTTCCCAAGTGCCTTGGACTGCTCCCACGTGTAGGTTTTGGGTAATGAGATTGTGGAGCTCAGGGTCAGAGGTGAGGTACTCGATGCCAGTTTTGAAGACCCATTCATTTTTGTAGGTTTTCTTCTTTCCTTTGCCAAGCTGGAAATACTTTAAAGGCTACTTGGTTTGAGAAACTGTAAATGAATAAGTAATTTTTAAGCTCTTGTACTTGCTTAAACAAGAAAGGATTGGGAGAAAAAACAGTTGTTTAATTAAGCAGCTCCTTGGTATGGCTCACAAAAGCTTGAACTCCAGTAGTAACTCTCCTAATTCACAGATTCCTTGGGAATTCAATGACCTTGAGTTTGCTGTGCTTGAAACTTGCCTTAGTACTTGGCTTCCTTTCTGGAATACTTTGGAGAGGAGAGCGGTGCAGGAGGCGCTGCAAGGCTCTCGAGTGAGACCAGCACTGTTGCACTTAGGATCATGTAAGAAGAGGCATTTGTGTTGTGCAGAATAAACTTCTTGCTTCAGAGCATGCCTGGGCTAACTGCACCCAGAGGTCACAGCTGGATCTGCCTCTGCTACCCCAGCCATGGAAATTTTGAGTACTCACTGCTCGGGATGGTTTTCTTGCCTCTCTTTATGAAACAAAGCAAACGTGAACCAGCAGTACAAGATGAAATTGGTGTGAGAAGTAACTTGTCTGAAGAATCCATTATTTAATTGTGCTCCAAAGCTAGGGCTTCACTTGCCAGCTGAGAGGGAAGTCTGATCTCCCAGCACCGAGTGGCGTTTCCTGCATCCTTTCCTGTAGTGGCAACTGGGGAAGTTAAAGCCATGAACGAGTGGCCAAGCTCACTGGAAATGAGTGTTTATCCATTACTTCCCCGTTTGTCTGCACCATAATAACTCTGTCTGAAGGAGTGGCTTCAGTCATGGCAGTGTTTAGCTGTGGGATACAAGCATCAGGATTTAAACAGAAAGAATCCTGAATACACAGAGTGGTATCCAGGAGGTCCCTACAGCCTTCCCCTCCAGCAGAGGGAAGTCAGCAGTAAACAAAGCCCTGCTGCTCCTTTCCCTTGGCAGAAATTTTAATCAATTGAGCTATATTGGTGATGTATAAACCAGAAAACCAGAGATCTGTTGTGGGTAATCAGTGCAAAGTGGCAAAATTGTGCTAGTGCAGTTCCTTGGGATAGCAGAAGGACTTTACTCTCACTTCAGGCAGCCAACAGGAGCTGCCCCCTTGGCCCCAGCTCTGGCACATCTTTGGAAGGAGGAGATGGATGTGGGCATCCTGCCTGGCTCTGGCTGCAGAGCTGGGGGCAGGGTAGGGCTGTCCCAGCACCTGCATTGCTCCTGTAGCAGAACTGCTCCAGCTGGGACCCACATCCCCATCTCCTCCTGGCAGAGCTGCTCTGAGCCAGGTGGCATTAGCCATCGTTCGGGCTTTTAATTAGCTGGGCTTTGTGTTGAAAGCCCATCTTGGGCATTTCGAAGCCTGCCCTACAACGTCTTATCCATGATTGCTTTTCGGGAGGCTTCTGGGGCTGTGTTTTCTGGGCTCTGGGAGCACAATCTGGAGCTGTGAGAGAAAGCCCTCAGGGGCTAATCCGTGGCTGCGGGCCAGTTTCTGCATAAACTGGTCTTATTTTTAAAGTCCATTTTCTCCAGTACACTTTTTTTGGCCTGCAAAAGACTTCTTCATTTAAAACGAAGAACATAACACTCTCTCCTTTCAGTTGGTCTTTTGGACAAGAGCCAGCAGTGCCCACAACAGCTGTACCACAGTTTAAACATTCAGTCTCTAATGGTTTGGGGAACATTAGGGTTTTTAAGGCTTCAACAGGTCTAGAGTAAATAGTGGTCAATAAAGAGTAGCTCTTCTTTGTATCCCTATGCTCTCAGTGCTCTGGACTAGAACAAAGCATGCTTAGAATATAATCATTGCAAAATTAATATCCATGAAAGGTTCTTTTTTAAAAAAAAAGAATCATAGAGAAAACTGTTTCACTAGAAGAAGAATTTGCAAGAGCTCAGCTCTCAAGACTCTGGTAACAGGCATGGGGAAGTTGGCACGTAATGTCTGTGGGAGACGTGCATGTCCTGGGCTTGTGTCACTGCCCACGTGTGTGTTTAGTGACTGGGAGGAGCAAATAAATCACAGGTATTCCTTTCTCTATGGAAAAAGCTCCTTCACCCACCTATTGATGATGTACACAAGAGTTAATAATGATTTTGTATCTTCCTTATGGCTGTCCAGTGTCATGTGGAGCCAGAAGCCAGCGTGTGCTAACTGGTGATATTGATCATAGTGGTTTGGACCCAGATATGATAAGAAATTATATTAGCAATGATTGGTGATAGTTGGGCATTGCCCCTGTTAGTGATTGAGCCCAGTGCTGGGGAGCCTTAATGACTGCAGCAAATCAGTGCTGGTGGAGCTGTCAGTGTGGAGGGAGCTGCTCATCTCCTTCAGCTGTGCAGCTGTGGGTGAGCAGCCACAGTCCCTGTGGGGCTGGTTCTGGGACAGAGCCCTGGGGCTCACAGCCCTTCTGTGGCACTGGGCCAAGTGTCCCTGAGCACCTCGGCCCCAGAAGGGTTAACCTGCTCCCTTGGCCACTGGCCACTTGGACTTTGTGTGCAGCAGCACTTGGTGTCACTGTGAAGAAATAGTTAGTGACTCCTTGTACTCCCTGTAGGGAGTTGCTTAACCCCTTCCAGTGCCCTTCTCTGTGATTCCTGCTGGTGTGGGGGTACCTTGGCTCCCGAGGGGGGTCGGAGCTGCGGGGTCCTGGCACAGCCCAGCCTGCTGCAGCCTGCTGAGTGCCGGGGAACAGGGGGGACACTGGAGTAGGAGAGGGGGAGACTTCACAGGAGACACATTGAACGTGCCAGCCTTGCAAGGCATTCTCCTGAAAAATAGGATTATATAAAAGCCTGGCTACTGTGGTGCTTCTCATTAGCTGCACCGCAGGGTTGGCCGAGCAGGGCTCGGGCAGTTGTCACCTTTTGGCTGGGGCAAGGTGGCTGTTAATAGATGTTTCAGTTGTAAATTGCTTTGTGTTGAAGCCCCCCAGTAAAGGCTTGCTGAGATAAGTTTTGTTTTCAGTTTCCAAAGCAAGCTAGTTTTGGGAAGGGGCAGGAAGGAGTTTTAGAAGGTAACCAGTCTGCCTAAGAGGTTGCTCCTGAGTGCCAAGCCAGAGCTTTAAAATATGCTTCTTAATTTTAATCTGTGCCATTTGCTAGGGGTTCCTGTCTTCCATTGGGAAGTTTCATAACATTTTCCTACCCATCAGTATTCTATTAAAACTTTGTTGTGTAATCTGAAAGCCTTTCTGCTTGTCATGGTTTCCTCTTCAGAATGCCCTAGGTAGCAATTTTGGAGTAAATGCATTCAGGCTGCATGGTCTTGATTTTGTTGTCTTATAAATTCAAAACAATACTTGAAATTAAATCCTATTGTCAATTTTCCTTTAAATAATGGTGGCCTAATGATGTGATTTAAGAATTTTTATCTGATGTGACAGTACTCCTGGAAAAGCCTCTGCCTATAGTTGTTGTTGTTAAAATGTCAGTGAAATTGGTTACCATATGCATTTAATACTTCTAGTTTTACATATGCATAGTGTTAGAGGATAGATCAGTGCTGTCAGTAAAATAAGTGGGTCCTGCAGTGTTGGACTGATCCTGTTCTTCCCCTGAGAGCTCTCCACTGCAATAAATGCTGCTCACAGGACTGACCCTAAGTGGGTGTGATTTAAGGTCTCCTAGAGCCCTTCACAGCAACAGCAAAGTTCAAAATGACCAAAAGAATAAAGCATTATTAGTAGAGGAAACAATACAGGGATACAGATGAAGAACAGTCTTTTGGGTGAGTGGAAAAAGTGTGTTTCTTGGGAAAGCATGAGGTTCATTCAGTTTGGATAACTCTGCTGGACGTGGGATTAGACCAGCTAACCTCTGCCCGTAGCGCTCTTTTAAATCTTGCATGACTTCTAAAGGGATATTATACATCTCGACAGGCAGCTCATCTGGGGCCTGCCAAGGGGCCATGGCCAAGATGTTCTCCTTTGGCTGCCTTGCCGTGCAGATCCATCCATCCTCTGGCCTGGATTGCTCCCAGACAGCGTGCACGCAGCAGGGATCACTTGGGGAGAGCGGGAAGAAGGTGAACTTGAAGGAGAAGGGGGTGGGGGACTGGTGGTGACCCACGAAATAAATGTCCTTTCTTTCTCAGTCCGGCTGAAATCCCTGCCTCCCTCCTTTGCAGTGATTTACGTTTGCTCAGATTAAAATCCCTGCTCCCAGTAGGCTCAGCTTGCTCCGTGCTGTGGGCGGCGATACGCCGAATGTCAGGTTTCAGCATGCACACAGCCAGCCTGGTAAGATAGCAGCAGTTAAATCCAGGTGTAAGTTTATCCCTGAGATTCAGTGTCTGTCCACAATAATGGGAAAAATGCAACCAAAGGCCTAATAGAACAGGACTTGTGCTGGCTCTGAGCAGCTGGTAAAAGGAAGGTTTCTGTGCTGTGATTTTCTTTTTAGTGCTCTGTTTGATTGCCATCATATTTGAGACCTTCTCCCTGGTTCTTTTTTTGAGTTTGGCTCTTTGCTGACCTGTACAGCCCTTTTACACAAGTTTTATTGCCGTGTTTCCTGTGGCAGACTCCACTGCCAGTAACAGAGACTGGATCTCATATTGAATGAGGGTGCTGTGTCAGCTCTGGCAGGTTGATGACGTTTGTGCTGTGACATAGAATCTGCCTGTGGTCTGTTTAAATTTCCATTATCTAAGCTGGTATATACCTTTGGTCTCAAGGTTTTATTATCAGTTTATTTTCCAGATTATCATCTTGGTTTGTCTTTCATGATACCAGCTTCTGCCTGAGCCACTGAGGACTGTAAGGCTGGTTTGTCTGCTTTCCTAAGACTTGTGAATCTAATCTCAGCTCACTGTCTTCTTGTTTTGAAATAGCAAATGCCACGTTAAGGATGTTTTTATTCTGATATGCACATGCATCCTGTATTACCTGACTTCTGGAACTCTAGGAATCTCAGGTGCACTTTACTGTCCATTGACATTTTAAAATGACAGCTGTAGCTTTGCATTGCAGCACTTGAGGTAACATATTTGGCATCTTGACTAAAACATTCAGCAACCTGCATTTTTAATGCCTAAACCTGGATTTTTAATGCTTAAATGGCATTTGGATATAATGGAAAAGGTGTTGTCAGATTTGCTTAGTATGTACATGGCATCCCTTTTTATTTTATTACTAATATTAAAACAATGGGAAACAAATGAATAATGAGAGTTTTGTAGTGAACACTTCACGGTGTTATTTTCCTGGTGATGGTGTGTTGTTGTGAAGAAATGAGCTTACAATCGACTTACTGCAGAATTGTTTGGCCGCCGGTGATACCTCTAGAATGGGCTGCAGTAATCCCAAATCCATGATGGATGTTTCTTTCACCAGTTCACAATGAATAATCCTCTTAATTTCCTTGAATAGCAGCTGGTATTGCTACAACCTGTGCCTAAACCCAAGAACAGCTTATTCAGAAAGGCTTCTGGCCCTGTGAGCGAGGGGGAATTCTCTCCCAGCAGGGTTGCGTGGGCAAACTTTCACAGGGTCAGCTCTGCCGAGACTCTGACTTCTCCTCTCTCTCTTCCCTAGATGCAGCAGCTGTTCTACGAGAATTACGAGAAGAACAAAAAAGGCTACATCCGAGACCTGAGGAACAGCAAAATACACCGAGCCATAACTCTGCACCCCAACAAGAACCCCCCGTACCAGTACAGGCTGCACAGCTACATGCTGAGCCGCAAGATCGCCGAGCTGCGGCACCGCACTGTGCAGCTGCACCGCGAGATCGTGCTCATGAGCAAGTACAGCAACACCGAAATCCACAAGGAGGACCTGCAGCTGGGCATGCCGCCCTCCTTCATGCGCTTCCAGCCCCGCCACCGGGAGGAGATCCTGGAGTGGGAGTTCCTTACAGGGAAGTATTTGTACTCGGGCGCCGACGGGCAGCCGCCTCGGAGAGGGATGGACTCGTCCCAGCGCGAGGCGTTGGATGACATCGTTATGCAGGTCATGGAAATGATCAACGCCAACGCCAAGACGCGGGGGAGGATCATTGATTTCAAGGAGATACAGTATGGGTACCGCAGGGTGAACCCCATGTACGGAGCAGAGTACGTGCTGGACCTGCTGCTTCTCTACAAGAAGCACAAGGGGAAGAAGATGACGGTCCCCGTGAGGAGGCACGCGTACCTGCAGCAGACCTTCAGCAAGATCCAGTTCATGGAGCACGAAGAGATGGATGCCAAAGAGCTGGCCAGCAAAATCAACCAGGATTCTGGGTCCTTGTCCTTCCTCTCCAACTCGCTGAAGATGTTTGTCCCCTTCCAGCTCAGCAGGTCCAAAGCAGAAAGGAAAGAGCTCAAAGACAAGAAAATCAACATCCTGATGCCTCTCTCTGGACGGTTTGACATGTTTGCAAGGTTCATGGGGAATTTTGAAAAGACGTGCCTCATTCCAAACCAGAACGTCAAGCTGGTTGTCCTGCTTTTCAATTCCAACTCCAACCCTGACAAAGCGAAGCAGATCGAGCTGATGAGAGATTACCGCTCCAAATACCCCAAGGCTGACATGCAGGTTCTGCCGGTGTCGGGGGAGTTCTCAAGGGCACTGGCCCTGGAAGTCGGATCTTCTCAGTTCCAGAACGAGTCTTTACTTTTCTTCTGTGATGTTGACTTAGTGTTTACCACAGAATTCCTCCAGCGGTGTAGAGCCAATACAGTTTTGGGTCAGCAAGTATATTTTCCCATCATTTTTAGCCAGTATGATCCAAAGATTGTTTATAGTGGAAAGGTTCCTAGTGACAATCATTTTGCCTTCACTCAGAAAACAGGTTTCTGGAGGAACTATGGCTTTGGTATCACCTGTATTTACAAAGGTGACCTTCTTCGAGCGGGTGGCTTTGATGTCTCCATCCAAGGTTGGGGCCTTGAAGATGTAGATCTATTTAACAAAGTCATTCAAGCTGGCTTAAAAACTTTCAGAAGCCAAGAAATTGGAGTAGTCCACGTGCATCACCCTGTTTTTTGTGACCCTAATCTTGATCCAAAACAATATAAAATGTGCTTGGGGTCCAAAGCTTCAACGTATGGGTCCACACAACAGCTGGCTGAAATATGGTTTGAAAAAAACGACCCAAATTTTGGGAAAAGCAGCAATACTAATGGCTCAGTGAGGACAGCCTAATGTCCAGCTATGCTGGAAAAGACTTTTTTTTTAATTATCTAATTTATTTTTGGGAAAATGTTTTTTGATAATTCACTTTTAAAAGACCACACAGGATATATTTTAGAAATCATCGTTGTTTTCTTACAAAGCGCTCATTTTGAGAAGAACAAGGCCCTTGGGTTTTTTTGTTGTTGTGTTTTTGGTTTTGAACAAAACTCTGATCAATATTTGCCTTCAAACAAACAAAAAAAAAAGAAAAAAAAAAAGAACTGTTTATCTGATCAGCGGAAATCTGACTTGAATTAGAATTTCCTTATGAACAAAAGATTGTTTCCTGCCATTTCTGTTGCCGTTTTCATGGCTGGGATTCTGTAAATGTGGACCTGAGTGTGCAAAGCCAAGTGACAAAACGCTGTGTCTAAATGTTTTTGGTGTGACTGGTACCGTGCAAAGATTCTGCTCCTTTGGTTCAGGATTAGCCATCAATTTTCAAATTGTGTTAGAAAATCCGAGTCGCTGTGGCGATGAGGAAGGGCGATAATCGCAGGGGGGTATTTTTTTTTCCCTAATAGCTGATTATTTCAGTTTAAAAATACACCTCCACTTATGATGGGCAGGCAAGAGAAAGAAGTAAGCACAAGCTGTGACCCGATTAGTCCTTGTAGAAATTGTTGTGTTTGGTATTTGGTCCGTAGACAGACAGAATGTTTGGGGAATCCGTTCTGGGGGAATCTGTGTTCTGTCCTCAGCCGCCGTCCGAGGCTGAGAGATGTGACCAGGAAATGCTGAGGAGCGAGGGGAAGGGGCTGGGAAATGGGAATCTCTGGCAGCCAAACACAGCACACAGTGAACAATCCAAGATCCCTGAGGAGAACTTGGAAAACTCCTCTGCACCGAGTGTCCCGCGCCCGATCTCCTTCGGTCGGTCACGTGATGTTAATGGGAACAATTCTTACATTTGATTGCTAGTTTTGTTTTGGGATTTTTTTTTTTCTGTATCTGCTAGACTGTTAATTTATTTAATATCCATTGTTTTAGGTTCTTGACCTTTTCTTGAATATCTGTTAGTCATTTTAATATTTTATATATATATATATGCGTGTGTAAATATATATATATATATATTAGGAATGTATTGCATCTTCTCACTGATAAGGTAGTGTACATCATACTTATAGTAAATGATCTCCAAAGATTACTTTACTTTCTAAAATATTCTTTCTTGAATCTTTTTTTCCTCCCCCCCACAAATTCCTTTAACATTTTTGGAATTACTTCAGTGAGTTTTGGAATTTTTTTGGTATTCTAAGAGGAACTGGGGATGAGGAGGCTGAATACAAGGAAAGTGTGATCCCTATGAGTTAACACCTAGCAAGGTAAGAGAAAATACACAAAATAAAGTGCCTTAAAGCCAGATAGGGAACCCTGTACACCGAGACTTAGACAGTGACTGGACATTGTCATTGAAGCAGATGATCTCTTGGGACCTATGTACCTGTAAATATCCTGCTAAGCAGAAATAGAAAATAAAAACCAGCGAACAATGTATTTTTCTATCGTGTCCTCCAGCCCCATTTCATCCCATTGCCCTCAGTTCCACTTTGCCTGCTCTTTGGGGAGTGGAGGCAAGTGAAGGAATGGAGAAAACCCAAGGCTTTGGTGGTTGTTGCCACGTTTGAAGGGATCTTACAGTGCAATTGCTATTCCAGTAGAAGAAATAACCATTGTTTACACGTGTATGGAGTATGAACTGCAACTAGTGTAGAGTCTGTGTCTTACAATGTTCATCCTTTTCTGGTGACAGTCCCAAGGATGTAGGTGCATGGAAAATTTTTCTTTTCCTTCTCTCTTTTTTTTCCTTTCTTTCTTGCTTTCTTTTTTTTTTTTTTTTTTACTTGCTTCTAAGATGCAATAAAGATTTTTTTTATTTGCAATCGGAGCTGCTCACGTCGTCAGTCGTCTCGTTCCACCCAGCATAGGCACAGAGTAACACACTTTGGGAAGTAAGTCTAGGTAAAAGGATCTCTCTCTTCCAAAGGGTTTTGACCTCTGTGTTGTGGCCTGGGATGAGCTCAGTGCTTACACCTTGGCTCTGAGAGAAGGCAGAACAAACCCATTCATCAGGAGCTGGTGCTGATGAGCTGTGCCATTCCCTGGTTCTGATTTTTTCCTCATGAAAAATGTTTAAAGTACTTCTGCTGCCTGGAAATGCCCATAAGTGTACATTTCAAATGCATACAGTGACAAGGCTGCATGGTGCCCTAATGTTTTGTGTATTCAAAACACAGTAAAAATAATTATTAAGTGGATTGAGCACTTATTTTTTAATAGCTCTAGGAGTTGTTCGGTATTGGTGTGAGGACAAAATTAAGTCCCAAAGCAAGGATCTTAGGGATTGCAGAGGTGATTCTTCACACAAAGGAAAGGGGGAAAAAAAAGAGGCAACTTGGATTTGTGGTGCAGCAAAGAGCTTAAAGAATATGAACCCCTAAGAATGGCAGTAAAATGGGGGGAAAAAAGCCCTGTGCTTGTACTGTATTTATTAACATTTATGATTATGTAGGACTTCCTTAGCCCATAACATCTGGTAAAAGCAGAATGTAACTGGAAAAAGCCATTTTAAGAACAGCACCCATGTGGTATTGGGGTTTTTTTCTCAGTTTCTGCAGTTCTAATTCTGTTACCAAATCTCTATTAAAAGTGAGTTTTGCACCAAGCTTGCAGGCAGCCCTCGAGGCCTCACGTCACAATTGATCACATATTTTATGGACTCACAGCTTACAACTAGCACGTTTTAAAGTGAAATTTTAATTATAACCCTTTACGACAAAAGTCTAAACACATAAACCCCATTTTATACTAAAATAAG
The DNA here is from genome assembly GCA_013397155.1 of Irena cyanogastra. Classification (NCBI taxonomy): domain Eukaryota; kingdom Metazoa; phylum Chordata; class Aves; order Passeriformes; family Irenidae; genus Irena; species Irena cyanogastra. The sequence continues at coordinate 80,054 of VWZV01001280.1, forward strand.
TGGCATTTGCTGCCCACTTGTAAGGAACTGACAGAGGTGGAAATCATCAGCTGGTAGGTACTAACCCAGCCTTGACAAAAATCCCTTCTAGGGCTGGAACATTTCATCCTCCATTTACTCCGCTTGTTTGCTTCGGACAGAAGCTTCCTTCACCCCGAGGAAGCAGGAAAATCATGGAGGGTTTTCCTCTGGGCCATAGAGGTGTGAGAAAATGAGATGGTGTCATCCTGAAAATGAAGGATGTGGTGCCCAGTCATGTCCTAGCTATAGAGATGATGCTTTATTAAAACAATTAAAAATGTGAGACACTTCTTTCCCTCGTTATTCTGGTGCAGGTAACCTGGGCTGGATGCTGTGGTGGCTGTGGGCATCCTCACAGCAATAAAACTCCCACCCAGACAGAGCTTTGCAGCCCTGGGCACACGGTGTTAAACCCTTCACCTACCCTGGTCACCCCTGGGTGAGGAGCTGGATTTATTTCCTGAAAGTCTGCCCCTCCTGCTCAAGGATCAATGATGGCAAAAAGAGGCAAAGGGAGGTGGGGGAAAATGTGAGTCCATAAAGACAATGGGTACTCCTGGTGGCTGTCATGCTGGATGTGACTATTTACATGTGACATTATTCATCTGTGACTTTGCAGAGTCACAGTCCATGGAAGGATTTCAAGTTTTGCTCCTGTGGGCACAGTGTGGGTTTATTACCCAGAAAACTCAGTGCCCAGTGCCCCACATAGCTCCCCTGGACCTGGATGGATAGTTCCTTTCAGCAAAATCAGCACAAAGTCCTGCTGGCCCAAATCTGCTTACTCTGAGTTTTTGTGGAAGCCTCTAACTTTACATTTCAAATTATTATCCTGAGCCGTTTCGCATGAATGCTTGCTAAAAATACTCGGCTTGCACAGCCAGCCACAGTCGGGAGCTTTTGGGAAAGAAAACCTTGCAGAGGCATTAAAAATGGGGAGAAGGTCCAGGCCCCACCAGGCTCCTCCTCTGCTCTGGCCTTGGTGATCCTTGGGCTGGTGGGACACTGCCCACATGGGACCTGTTTTAATTAATGTTTTGTACCCAGTGGAGTCTGCCAATGTGAGTTACTGTGCTGACCAGAGCAAATTCAGGGGTTTGAGCCCAGTTGGAGCTCAAAAGCCACCTCCTTCCCAGGCTTAGCAGCCTTGGAGACAGCCTGGGCTCCCCAGCCAAGGCAGTGCATCCCTTGAGGAACCCTTTCCAACAATTTTCCTGGATTTTACCTGGCTGCTGCTGCCAGAAGCACTTTCATTCCTCACGTCCGAACTGCTGCCGACACTTTCCCAGGTGTAAGAAACGTGTCCATGTCCTTTCCAAGCTCCAGAACCATCTCCCAGGTCTCCTCCAGCCCAGGAATCCCTACCACCTTCTAAATCACTTTTATGAGTGGGGTGAAAAAAATTAAATTAACATCAAAAAAATAACAGCCCAAATACTGGGCTGGCTGTGTTTACTTTCACGCTTTAATTCAATAAAAACCTCAGCTTTAATTGACCTGAATCGGCTCCAACATTTCCAGCAGGCTGGGCTGGAGTCTCTTGGAAATGGGGGGTCCCCCTGTTTGGCTGGGGGTGTCAAGAAGACTTTCCCAGGGTCCTGCTCCACCCTTTAGAAAAAGAAGACAAAACAGTAACACCACCTTTATGATTTACTGACTTTTCACCTAGAGGGCTCCCAAAAGGGGCAGAGTTTAAAGTGGTTCCGTGATAAAACAAACGTCCAGTGCAAACAGGCTGGGATGTGGGGCAGATAAAGGCTGTTTGCTGTGCCAGCATTGGCTCTGCCAGGATGGCTCTGAGGGCTAGGGTAGGACCATAATGGTCCTGGGAAACCTGAATTGCTGTGGATGTCCCATCATGGGTTGGGGATGTGCTCTGTCCCTCTGCCCACTGCCAGCATCACTTGGCAGTGATTCCCCCAGTGCTGAGCACCTGTCCCAGGTGAGCTCAGCCCAATCCCTGGCACCATTCTTATCCCCAACCCCATTCCTGGTCCCATCCTTCTCCTCATTTTCGTCTCCATACCCAGCTCCATCCCTGGCCCCATCCTCACCCTAATCTTCATCACAATCTCCATCCTTAGTCCCATCTCCATCCCCAACCCTATCCTTACCTTAATCTTCATCACAATCTCCATCCTTAGTCCCATCTCCATCCCCAACCTTATCTTTACCCTCCTCCACCTGGGTTAAGCCCCTGAAGCCTGACCCAGCTCCCATCCCAGGGGTAAGCCAAGGACAGGCCTGAAATAGCCATGATATTTCCTGTCCTTTTAAAGCTTGCTTTAAGAAAATTCATTTCCTCTGTCCTTTCGGTAGCAGAATACAAAGCAGCCAGTGCTGCCCCTTTCCCCACTCCCTTAGAAATCACCTCCTTTTTCTTTATGCTGAAGCTGAGAGCCCTTGGTGCTGTGTGGGATGGGGAGCATCCAGCTGGTGTGTCAGTGTTCACCTGTCCCACCCTGTCCTGGGGGCACAAGAGGTGGGGTTTTGCTCTAATATATCAAATTACAACAATTCCTGCCCACTGTCCAGGGCACTGTGTGCAACGAGGCAGAGCCAGCCCTTCTTCCCTTTGCCAGCAGAATGAGCTGCAATATTCCCTGTTTTCCTACACATGGAGGGGTAGGTTGGGAAGAGTTCCTGCAAGTCAAAGGAATCTGGCAGCTGGAGAAGGTGACCATGGGACCTCACCCCAGCCCTGAGACAACAGGCACGGCGTGTCCTGGCAAGGGAGCGAGATTTTGGTGCTGCCATACCTGACCATGAGCTGCTGGGGAGGCACAGGGTGACAGTCACAGGCAAGGCCAGGAATGGAGACAGTCTGTACTCAGAGCCCTGATTCCAGCTGTGACCATCACAACCAGCGCTTGAATCACGCTGCAGCCCCCAAACACCCAGTGCCAGATGGGTTTCCAATAAAAACCACCAATGCAGTGTCATCCTGGGGAAGAATCAGTTTATTTCAAGATACATTCTGTTTCTGAAGAAGGATATTTTAGCAGCCTGCAACAGAAATGTGAACCAGTGGGTTAACCTGCCCGTTCGGCCTTGGCCAGCCTTGCCGATGCTCACACAAGATTCTTGGGATAAAAAAAAAAGAAAAAGAAAGGTCCAAAATTCAAACTGTACACCTTTATACAGGGTGCTTAGCTGGGGGCACTTTTTACACTGCTGTACATGCTTGGGATAATTAAGTGCAATCGGATTCAGAGCCAATACAGCATCCCAGGCCACTAATGAAGATAAAATACAGGCTGTGGTGGGCAGAAGCTGCACAGATACACAGGCAAACTGAGCTTATTGTGTTCCTGCTGCTCCAGAGTGCATTTCCCAAGAGAGGAGTGGAGCAGAGACAGCTTATAAACCTTCCTGGTCAGGGGCTCCCTCCTCTTCCATCAGGGGCATCTGTCACACCCAGTGGCTTTGTTTCCCATCAGCTCCATCGAGAAGGCAGCAGTGCCATGAGCCAGCTCACTCACTCCTGGTGCAGCGTTCCTGGCAGGTTGTTCTGGGCTCCCTCACAGGAACACTGCACCACTACAACTTTTAGGAACCAGAAATGCAGTGGCCAGCCACAGATTCTTGCTGGTTCCTACACCAGGGTGTCTCTACACGGGGACTACACCTGAAGTAGCCCCTAATGGAGTTGCAGGGAGGTGGGAAGCAGCCCCACAGCGCAGGGTTTCCAGCAGATGCATTCCTCCTGGGAACAGGGTGAATCAGCCCACAGTGCCCGCGCTGCCGGCCAGCAGGCAGCCGGGACTGAAACGTGCTCAGGCTCCCAGGGAAGAGCCCACGGAGCTCTCCTGGCTGACACACACACAACAACAGCAGCAGCAGCAGCAGCCAGGGCATGCTGAAGGTGAGGAAGGAATTCAAAACGGGGAAGAACAAACTGGAAATCAGGGGATGAGCAGAACTGCAGCCACCTCTGCCTTCACTCTCAACTAGTGCAGGGTGTGATGGAGCAGGGGAGCCAAGAGCTGGCCCAGCTCCCAGCCTTGCTCACAGCGGCTTCTTCATTCCCCAAAAGCCCTGGTGGGGCTCTGGGAACCCCACAGTGCTCACTAGCAGCAAACCAGACACGAAGTCCCCCTGTCACCCCTGGTCTGGGCCGTGTCCCCGAGTCCAGGACGCTCCCGTCTCCCGCGCCACGGGCACTACCTTCTCTTGCGCATGCAGGTCTCCAGCCTGCCCAGCTCTTCGTAGGCCTGGTAGAAAATGTCAAAGTCTCTGGCACTCCAGGCCCTCCAGACAGCCAGGCACCGCTCCGTGTTTTCCTTCTCAAAGCAGCACACAACCGTGTCCTTTGCTACCAGGGCTGCATCCACCAGCGTCCTGGGGAAGGGAGCAGAGAGCAGGGCAGGGCATTACAGGGAAGGGAAATACAGGGAAGGGAAATACAGGGCAGAGCATTACAGGGAAGGGAAATACAGGGAAGGGAGATACAGGGAAAAGCAGTTCTGTGAGTGCAGCATTGGCTCATGAGCTTCCCTTCCAGCCACACAAGCTTTTTTATAAGCTGCAAATCCTTCAGCAAGGAGAATTTAACAAAGAGAGGGATCAGAAACTGTGTCACATCAAAACCAAGCAGCTCAGTGACATGGGAAAAGGTTTTTAAAGGGATTCAGGTGCCTAAATATGCAGGTGGGGGCTTAAGTCTGCCATGGCATTTGAAGTTGCTGCTAATCTCCTGATTTGCTAAATCCACAGACTCTTGTTCCTGCTGCCAGCTGGGCATTTTCAGAACAGCTCCATCATAACACAGCTGACAGGCTGCCGAGAGCTTCCACAGCCTGGAATAAAGCATGGAAGTGGGATGGAGCCTGTGTCAGCTCAGGGTCTGAGCCTCCAGCCCAGAGCAGCAGGCACAGCTGTGGCAGCACTCAGGGATCCGTGTGCTCCGTGTTGTGTGTGCTTCCCTTCACGGTCTCTCTTGAAGTTGGCCCTGCAGGTACCTCAGAGGGAGGTGGCTGGGCAGACAATGACACTTTTCCCTTGCGGGGTCCAAGGGACAGGAGTCCAGCCTCCACTGGGCTCCTTCTACCACTCCCATAGCAGGTGGGGAAGGTTGGTCCAAGGTGTTTCCCCAGAACGGTGCCCAGCTGGGAGCACTGGCCACAGGACTGTTCTTGGCAGCGGGTTTTTATTATGAACTGCCCCTACAAAGCCCCCTCCCTTTCCTCCCCTCCCCTCCCTGCTCTGCTCTGCCCTGCCATTTGAGCAGTCCCTTCCCTTTCCTCCCCTCTGCTCTTTATCCTGCTGTTCAAACAGGGAGGGTCAATGGCCATGGTGCCTGGTCCAGCCAGGCAGTAGGGCAGACCAAGTGTGAGATGTTGTATCACTTTGCCTGAACTCCACACTCAATCTGAGTTAAGCAAAACCAGCCTAAGAGTACCTGTGACCAATAAAGAGAATTCTCTCCTCCCAGCTAACTGATAAAGACACTCAGTTCAGAGCAGAGGGAATGGCAGGAGCCTTTGATCTCCTGTTGTGTTTACCTGGTGATAATAAACGATCATTTATAATCCTTAGCACTGCTTAACCTGCATTTGTTTGGACATAAATAGTACAATCCCAGACCGGTATTTAAGTGATCAGCAGGAACACTCCCACCTATCCAGCAGTTATTTATTTCCTTGACTCTCCTTCACTGTATGAAACATTTTAAATTAACGTATATAACTGCCCTCCCCTGTGCTCCAGGAGCCGTCCCCCGGGCTGTCACTGCCCACAGCACAAAGGTGCTCATTTAGAGCCAGAACATCAACCTGACCCACGTGAATGCAGCCACAGACAAGCGCCGTGCTCTGCATAAATACACCTCTTGTTCTGAGCCTGCCAAGCTGCTCTGACCTTCTGCCAGGTGTCCCCGGAGCAGAGGGAGCCAGCACCAGACAGGATCAGGCCAACTCCATCACATTGTGCACGGTCCTGTCTGTGTCACTATGGGGTGTTCAGTCTCTGTGGATTTTGGAGACCAGGCTGTAGTCACAGAGCCTTCTCCTCGCTGTCTGCCCCACTCTAGGAGCGTGCACACCCCGTGATGTGCAACCGGCACTGTGTCCTCCCACTGGGAACTCCTCAGAAGCTGCTGGCAGCCAAGAGGAGGCTCCAAGAGCCCTGAGAGCCTGCAGAGCCCCGCTCTGCCCCCCCAGCCCCCTTGTGCCCCCAGAGACTGGAGTGCCCAGGCAGCCTCACCCGTAGGGAGCCAGCTCCCCCGCCTTCAGCACCGCGATCACTCTGCCCCGCTGCGTGCCCGATTCCTTCTCCAGCCCGATAACAATGATGTCCCCTCCTCTCCTAGAAGGGAAACGAGGGAGATGTCACATCCCCAGCACTGGGGATGCTGTCAGCTGAGGAAGATCCATGCTGGATATCCATCCTCAGCTCCATGCCCACCTGCAGCCACATGATGTCTTGCAGGGGAGGGGGCAGCGTGATGCCACGGGGGCATCCTGAATCCATTGCAGTGAGAGATCCTGTGACAAGCAAAATCAGCTTTCCAGAGGTTCCCATCAGCTCCACAGGAGGCAGCAGGACTTGCCAGGGGTGTGTCCAAGCAAGGAGGCTGCCTGCTGCTCTTTGTTTCCTCAGTAGCTGGGGAAACAAGGCTTGGAGTCTGACCACCCCTTTCTCATTCTGCTGAAACCAACCCAGCAAGGCCTTCCACGTGGCCACTCTGCTCAACACTACATGCTTTCAAAAGGCATAGAAAATCCATGTTCCATAATACTGGGAATAGAATTTCTTAATGGTAACTTGACCTTCTGGCCAGGTGAATCACTCTGGGAATGCAAAAGCTGTCGAATTAGCCTGAGTTAATCTCATGTTCAGCCAGGAGGGATTCTGACTAAGTTGCCTGGCTAAGTGACCCACTTACCTGGGGATCCAGATGAGGTCTTTTACGGGAAGAATCTTGACTGCTTGGAGATGCTCCGTGTTGTCACCCGCAGGCGAAGCATCATGATCCAGGGAAGCCTTCAGCTCGTGGAACTTTGCAGACTCCTCAAAATCTGTGGAGAAGGGTGCACTGGAAGAGCTCATGGGCGAGCTGGGCAGGCTGGAGGGGCAGCGGGTCACCACGTTGGGAGGCGAGGAGGAGTAGGAAGACACGGAGCAGTAATCCGTGAGCGAGTCCTGGTGGTTCAGGATCTGGGTGCCCACGTCCGGGCTGTACACGATGCTCACGTCCCCCGGAGGGCTGTTCTCCGTCACCCCGTGGCTGATGGGGGCTGTGGCCGGGATGGCAGCCGAGGGCTGCTGGATGGTGAACATGTCTCTGAGGGGGCTGCAGTCCCCGCAGAAGTAGCGCGCGCAGAGCTGGTAGCTGGTGGCGTGGTACATCACCAGGAAGTTGCTTTTCTCGTCCAGACACCAGACCACCTCCTCGCCGTGGCACTCGGAGTTGCAGGCGATGGAGGCGATGACGGAGGGCGGGCTGAAGGGCTCCAGCCTCCTGCTGATCTCCATGCAGGCGCAGTCGATGACGAGCACGCCGGGGCCGTTGCTGTACCACACCTCGGCCCCGCTGCCCGTGACCTCCATGGCCCTCACCGGGTACGGGTTCTGCCGCGGGTCGCTGTCCGAGATGTTGAATTTGGACCTGTTTGCTGTGTGGGAGCACAGGTAGGAGCAGTTGTCCCCTGGCAGGCCCTGGGACACTGAAAACACGGCTACAAGTCCATCTGACAAGCCAGCCAGTACCACATATGAGTTCTGTGAAAAAGAGAGAAAAATTTCATGGAATTGTAGAATGGTTGGGTTGGAAGGAACCTAAATGATCATCTCATTCCATCCCTCTGCCATGGGCAGGGACACCTTCCACTAGACCAGGTTGCCCCAAGCCCCATCCAGCCTGCCCTTGAACACTTCCAGGGATAGGGAATCCACAACCTCTCTGTGCCAGGACATTACCACCCTTATAGCAAGGAATTTTCTCCTTTTTCTTTACTTCTCTATAATACATTTCATCCCCTGAAGCTCTGCATACTTCTCACATTCTGCAAGAACAGCAGTAACTTACCCCAGAACAGAGATAACAGCAACACAAAAAGAAGTCCTTCCCTAGAAGCTGCTGCAGAGCCACGCTCCTTTCACCCAGTATTACCTCTCTCTTTACTGGCAAGGGCGGACAGATGGACCTGGCAGCCTGCCCTGAAGGTTAACAAATTCAGGCTGGAGTATGTTCAGAGACAGCCACCATGATCCTAGGAATCCAGCTGCAGAAACCCGGCTCACTTCCAAAAAGGAGTAAAGCTATTGCTATCAATGTAGGTAGGAGAGGAATGGAAGAAATGCAGTAAAAATGGAAAGAGGGAGCCAATATTCTCACAAACAAGAGCATCCAGTGATTGCTGCACATCCAGTGTCTGCTGCTCTGAGAGCACTGCTCCTCCCAGGGATGTGCTCTGGGTCTGGGCTCCCTGGCAGCTCAGGCAGCCCAGCCGAGGGCACAGAAGCAGCAGCAGTTCAGCAAAGCACCTGCCAAGTGCCACAAACGGCTCTGCAGGTTGGTAAAAACCTGTCCCTGAATGTACAGATGTGCTGGACACAGCTGCAGCTCCGTGCAGCCCTCGTGTCCCAGGGGCAGGAGCTGCTGAGAAGGCCATGGCTCAGCAACTCCCCCAGCTCATCCCAGCAGGGCAAAATGCTGTTAAACAGACTGGGAAATTGATCTCTTGGGAACAAAACTTCCCGTGACCTTGGGTCTCTACCAGAAACTCCCCTATCTGTGAAGCAGATAAAACAATACTTACCTCAAAGGCCTTTCTACTTCCTCCCTGTGGAGCAATAAATTCTAAAAAAAGACCATTTTACCCAGGACTTTTTTGCTGCCTGGACTAAGCACAGCAAACCAAACAGAACCAGACAGAGCACCACAGAGCTGACACAACCTCAGCCCTCCTCAGCCTCTCCACAGTGGAAAGCCCTGCCTCTGGCATGCCCAGGATGCCAGTGAGATGGGCTGAGGGCTCAGAGCCACCCTTTGCTGGGAATGCAAAAATTAAATTAAGGCATCCCTGTGCCCTTCCAGGGATCTTGATTCTGCCAGGCCTGGACAGTAGTTCCCAGGCTGTAAATCCACAATAAAATCAGTATCTTGACTTACCCCAGCTGTTGGGGGGCAGGTAGTGCAGGGTAAGTGTTCTTTAATTGTCAGCTCTGCTTGCAAGGCTCATTTTGAGTCCTGGACAAAGAGACACTCTCTGCACACCAAGTATGAGTAAAACCACGAGAGCACTGAGCCCCTATGACTAATCCAAATCACAGCAGAACTTTACTGTAATGGGAAAAACTAGGAAAGCAAGTGGAAAGTTGTGAAATGGGGCTTGGACTAACTCAGTCCAGTCCCAATTCTCTAACCACTAATTAAAAGAAACCCCAACGACCTGCAGTGCTCAGTGCCATGTCCCTGCTGCCATGTGGATCTGGTGCAGAGGCTCCTGGAAGTGGCTTTGCCAAGGAGTTGCATCAGGAGGTTGGATCATGGCACAGTGCTTTGCACAAGCTGGGTTTTGGGTTACTTTTTCTTTGGAAGGGAGTTAAAAACTGAATAAAACAAAGCAGAACATCCCACATTTCTCTGGTAAAAAATGTTCCAACTTTTTCAGCCCAAAGGACCCCGCACAAGAGGCATTTCTTACTAGAAGTGGAAAATTTAAATTGAAATGGGAACATCAGATATTAACTGTAATGTGGGTATGCCAACCTGAACTGCTCCTAGCATGACACAGGACACTATTAAAATCTTTAGAGATTATAATTTCGTCTCATTTGATTTGATAACACTGAATTATCCAAGCACAGTCTTCACAAAAAATTGTTTTGAATTCTTTGATTAGTGTCAGCTACTACAGAACAGAATCCCTACTCCCTTTTGGGTTCCACAGGCCAAATTTCCCTGGCACTGAGCAGTCAGCACCATAACCAGGCAGAGGTGGGGCACTGACCCTTTCCTGATGTTACCAGTAATACTAATGGCAAATCCTGGCCTGTCTGGGTTGGAACAATGGTGGAAGGAAATTTGGAAGACATTTTTTCCATGGGGCATTTATAGCTCTCTGTCTTGGCTATCAGGACCTATTTCTATCCAGCCATTGCTGTTATCTGTCAGAGAGATAAGAAACAAGGAGCAGGAATTCAAATGCTGAGAAATGCCTTCACCCTGCCATCCTTCACATGACTGAGCTGAGGGAGCAACCAATTCTTCAGCAGACCATGTCAAAAAGCACCTCCCCACAGATGCCATAACTAATTCTTGCCAAATTTTCTCCAGTGCCAGCGAGGCAAAACCCCCCTGATCAGGGTATTCCGCAGCGACCAGAGGCAGGCAGGGCTGCAGCCTCCAGAAACCTTAAGTAACTTTCTCAGAATTCATTTTCAACATTTGGGCTCCACGAGGAGCCAACAAAAACACGCAGCAACAAAAGTGCATTTGAAGGCCCCGTGCTGCCAGCAGCCCCGCCGTGCCAGGAGGAAGGCCCCGAGCGGGGCCGGGATGTGCGGGGATGAGCCGGCTCCAGACGTCCTGTCCCACTGCCAGCAGGTCAGCAGAAACAGCAAAAAATCCTACACCAGGGCCTGGTCACCTCCTCCTCTTGTCCCCCCCGTGCAGGGTCTGGCACTGCTGGCTGCAGCCTTTAAATGCAGCTTTTGTTTCCACGTGTTCCAGGTTTCCGCGCGAGGCCAAAGATTTGCGCCCATTCAGGTTTCTCTCTCCCTCCACACCTCTTCGTAAAAAAGCTGCAAACCAAGGCAGAATGTGTCTTGGTTTGCCCTTTTTAACCTGCTCATTTGCTCATTTGTTTTCTTTTTTCTGCTGAAAATTGTATTGTTTACCAAAAAGAATCATCCTGGTGACAAAAAGCATGCAACAAAAAGCTTAAATTGTACAAGACTTTCCCTTGGCGGGTGAGTTTCAGATTCTGGGCCCCTCTTGCCTGCTTTCAAATTTCCATGATGCTTCCTTTGGATGACAAACCAAGTTTTGGAAACTATTTCTTTTGGATCAGCCTTCCCAAGGCAGTCGTAAAGAATTCCCCTTCCCAGCAACATCCCTCGGCAATTCTCTGACTAAAGGTTAGCTCACATCTCACCAGCTAAAGGCTTTCTTCCCAGGGAAATGCAATTCTCCACTGGACAGCAATGACTGTGATAGCTCTGATAGAGCTTGCTGGCCAGGCAGTGAGTGTGTCAGGTGTCAGCTTTCCACACAGGTTTTTTGGAAGATCTGGCTGGTTTGGTTCTTGCCAGCCTGGTCTGCACATCCCCAGGCTGCTGCTCTGGCCATTTCACTGCCAAGCTCATTCACAGAAAGGAGAGAGGAAAAAGTAAGTCCAATAAACTAAGAAGGAGTGAGCTGAAGGGAGGTGGATTTCTGGAAGGTTGGGTAGGGTCGGGGGAGGAAGGGAGGTGTCTAGACTCAATATTGCTATTGTAGGGCCTGGCATTATTTATGACATTTTCTAGGCAAGCCACGAACTGGAAATAGAAACCAGGAGACATAAAGCCACTCGTAACCCCTGAGGAATGGCTTTGCAAGCTGTGTGACAGTGGAAAAGCTGAAAGCAAAAGACTCCTTCGACTGTCCTGGATGGAACCTCAGCCAGCATGAAAAAGAAATTTGCCCTAGACATCAGAAATGAAACTCCACAGTGACAAATGCTGCAGGTCTGGGAGCCAAGGAAAGCCAGCAGATGCAGAGAAATCCAGCCCTGTGCCAACTTTGCATCAATGCCCTACTTTAGCCCTACTTACACCATGTTTGGAAGTGCAGCAGCACACCTTACACAAACCATCTGCCTCAGACTCAGTCCATGCAGCAATCCCAGCAGATGAGCCAGAAATGGACAGTGGCTCAGGACAGGCCTGGTACGAACCAGCAGCTCTGAGAGCTGCCCTGGCTGAGCTCTCAGACACATCCCAGTCTGCTGGCATTGCAAAGACTACACAGCTACCAGTAATGTTGGAACATAATTATATGTTTTCACTTGAGGTGGCTGTAAGCAAACCAGAGGTAATTTAGCTCAAAAACAGTTTTTACACATCTCCCAAGGCTCGCCCACAGTAGGCACCCAGGTCAGATTTCTCCTGCCAGGAACAGGATGTTGGCAGCTCCAGGGCTAGGCAGATAACATACAACTTGTTTTAATGCCCATAAGAGTAATTATCCATGTTACCCATAAGAGCACTACCCAAACCAGCTCTATTATCTAAGTGTTCTCATTCAAAACCAAAACAGCAGTGTGGCTGAGCCCAGATAACATTTAAGGGTGATTTGCACACAAATGACAGCACACAGCCCAGGAAAACAGTGGGTACCAGAGGGTGGATGTCCTGCATTAGCACTTAACAAATCTCTATTCTAATTATTGCTTCATGTCTTCTCCACTTTGCTTGATCAGCCTAAACCTTGTGTTCCAGTGAAGTGGAAACGCAGTTGGAAAACTCCCTTGCTGAGGAATTTGATCTGTTTCGACTGTTTTCCCAGCAGGCTTGGAAGTGCCAGCTTTGGTCCCCTGACTCAGGTTCTTGCCCACACCTCTGCCCTCTGTCAGAGGCAGAAAGACCTGGAAACCTTCTCCTTGCAGTGCCAAAATGTTCCTGGGCACTGCAAAGTCTTTCAGCACCAGCTGAGTGTGGCAGTTTGGCCCAGCAGCAGAGTCTCACTCCTGCCCTTTTCCCTTGGGTTGTTCCTTACCCTTTTGACAAGAGGCATCACCAGGAAGCAGCTCACAGTGGCAGGAGTGTCTAAACCCTTCAGTGGAGCCTTTAAGGGACACATGCCCTGCAATCCATACACAGAAATCTTCTGGTCCTGTGAAAGAGCACATAAGATTCTATAAATACAAGCCACCTCCCTGCTTTTCCTATCTTGATACCTGAGCAAGATCTAATTGGTTCCAAAACTGAGGTTTATTTGTATTTTTTGATATCCAGAGAGTGAATTTCTGTTTTCCATGGATAGCCTTTGGCATGTGGGTAGAAAGAGGGTGCTGCATTCCCCAGAATGGGCTGTGGACAATATATACATTATCCAAAAGTCACCAAAAATCACCAGTGAAGGGATTTTATCACAACATCCAAAAGCAGCATCTGACAACCCTGAATGCAAAAATCCCAAACAACAATTGAAGCAAGTTGCATGTTATTTTGCATTAATTTGTCCATTCAAAGGACATTACATTTTATGTGGAATCACACCTGCCCCACACCTCCTAAATCTACTAGACTGACCAAGAGCACTCAGTTTGGGAACCAGCAACACTTTTCATTCTGATTCCACCTAAAGGTGGAAATACAATGCTTTAAGATCTTTGAATTTTGATTTTTCTATACTTATTATTATGAAAAAAAAGAATATTTGAGCTTTACCTCTATCTGAGAACAGAAAAAGTCAAAATACCTTATATTCTTATGGGGAGAAAAAAAAATCTCACTCACAGCATCCATGCCAGGGCAGAGTGGAATAGCCAACACAAGTTATTTACTCAGTGAGTGTGGCCTTTTTTCCCCTAACTCTAAAACACTGAACTTCAGGTACATTTAATTTTTTTGGCTGTTTTTCTTTGTTTTGTGTGAAACAATTGTGTCAGAGCTGGCTGACACTTAACAGCCCTTTTTGATGGGTGGACAGGGGCTCTGGGGGATAAATCAGCCACACCCTCTCACTCTTATCTTTTTAGCTGCAATTTTCCACAGCAAACACAAAACTTGGGTACCCATTTCCCACCAATCTTCAAATCCCTCAGGCCTCTTTCAAAACCCCACCCTCAAAAGCATGTTTTCTGTCCCTGCCTCCCTTTATCTCCCACAGATAAGGACATTTCCCAGATGAACCCCTGGGCACAGATTGCTCCAGCCCAGAGAGTTTCCCTTGGAAAGCCGAGGTTCCCACGATCGCTCTGGGAGGCACAGTCTGGATCTGTGTGTCAGGTAGAAACAAAACACCTGGAGACAGCAGATGCAAAGTCACACTGCCCATCTGAGACGCCCTTTGTCTCACACACTCTTGGCTTTACTAATTTAACAGGCTCTTTCTCTTCGTTAGTGTCTCCCCCAACGAGGCCCCTCTCAGGGGGGCACAGGCGATGCTCACCTCCGTGGCTGCCCACAGGGCATTCTGAAATTTCAGTTGGCAGCACAGCTTCATTCCTGGGCAGCTCATCCTCTGCACTTCCATGACTCCTTTCTCCAGGTTCACCACCGTGTAGTTCCTGAAAGGAGCAAGCAACAATTTCAGACAGCCAGCACTACTCCTGCACGGGACCGAGGGACCTGTGGCACTCGTGGCCAAGCCATAACACAACTGCCCAGGTGTGGATGATGCTGCAAGGATCTACACCCTCCAAACTGTAAATTCCTCATTTAAAGGAAAAGAAAGATACACCACAGCTCTTCCTCAGGGGCAGATGTGCAATTGCTTCTGTGAAGATTTACACTCAGCTCTCTGACTTTGCACAGGGCCAGGAGGATGTATGTGGTCTGTGCCTGTAACTGAGCTGTGAGACAAACAGCTCCAGCTGAACAGCAGTAATTAATAGCTGGGAAGTCTCAGCCCATCTTGCCCATTAGGTTCTCAAGGGAATATCTGCTTTCCAAGTTCACTGCCTTGCTATTATCTGGCTTCATTATTATTCCAGTACATAAACAGAGGAGCATGATTCTACAGAGCAAAGATCTGTAACCTAATAAAATTATTTATAAATACGACTAATTAATAGTTTTTTGTAGCTAAAAGGATTTTGTTTGTTTGGGGAAGTTTATTGGGTTTGGATGTTTGAACAATAACTGGATATTAACAAGCACAATCTGTGAGTCCCAGATGTTTTACCAACTGTGGCACAAGCAATTACACATCCTGAAATCTGTCACATGTGAGTAACTTGCTATTCAGCAGTCTCCAGCAAGTGGATTGTCCAGTCAGGAAGCAGATTCACTGAGATATATTGCTGTGAATATTTGGATAACATCCATGTATTCAAAACACATCTGGGAGTGCCACGTGCTTCACCAGTCCAGCAGGAAAAGTTACACTGCCTGCACTGAACAACTGACCAGGGACCACAAACGGCAAAGCAAATAATTCAGCAACAAATCACGTGCCTTTCCCGTTAGCTTAATGGTTACAAATAATGAACACATTAATATAAAATTCAGATCAGTTTGTGAACATTTCCAAATAAGACTGAGGCTATAAAAATCAGCAGCATCCATAAAAATGAACCTAACTAGCCGCAGGTCACATGTGGCTGAGCAAAATGCCATCACCTCAGTCACAATTTAATAACATTTTAAGCACATGCCTTCAGTCCAGAACACATTTTACTGGCAGTGCACACTTGGATGCACACACAGCTCCAGGCATGTGGTTAACTCCCAATGATTGCAATAGGATTTAAGCATGTGCTTAATTGCTTTGCAGAAGAGAGATGGAACTGCAGCCTCAATTAGGAAAGGTTTAGTGTTAAATGGCCTCATTAGGAGAGGCAGAACACGTCTGTTCTCATGTGCAAATGCTTCATCCTGTGTGTGTGAATCATTACACTGCCCTAATCTTCTCCCCATATTAACTGAAGCAGAGTTAAGCTCATTAAATATCCTTTATAAAGCAAGCACTGTTCCCAATTAAAAGAGTTTGGGAAAACAGTGTTCACTGTATTCTTGGCATTCATCCAAATTCACTTTCACCTTCTTTACCTCCCTCCCAGAGGCAGAAGCGAAGATGCTGAAGGATTTTTTACTTAAAAAGGAAAAAGAAAAGAAAGGAATTGCTCACGGGAGCCATCTCACCTGGTGTCCTCCTTGCCATCCCAGAACACCACCGTGTACTCCTGCCCCGGGGAGCAGAAGAAGGAAGACTGCTTCCCACAGGGCAGCAGGTACATAAATGTTGCAAAGGTTGGATCTTTCATCTGCCCCACCACAGAGATGGCCAGGGGACGCTGAGGGGGAAGAACAAGAGAAAACATGTCACACAAGATGAAACAGGAGAACCAGCATAAACAGGAGGTTCAGCAAGGCCAAGCACAAGGTCCTGCACCTGGATCAGGGCGATCCCAAGCACAAGCACAGGCTGGGTGTCCCTGGAACTGGATTATATTTAAGGTTCCTTCCAACCGAAACCATTTTCTGATTCTATGATTATTTATTAAAGCTTGGTCTGTCATTCTCTTACACATTTTACTGATTCATTTCTTCAGGCCTATGAATTTTGGAAGCTGACCCATTGCATGATAGCATGTAGATGTTTGAGTGTCAGGCTGACCTTTGTTTGAAGGACAGCAGCTCTAAAGCACCAATTGAAATTAATAAAGAATGCAATGCAGCATAATCCTTCCCTTGCACTTTGAAGCTTTTTCTTCCTCATACCTCCTTTTATAATCTTGGGGATTTTGAAGTCTTTGTAGTTGCACTCACAGCATGACACTGGAGCTGTTTCTAGAAATTATGGGTAACGTGTTGCTCTGGTGAAATCAGCAGCCTAACTGCCATCAACATCAAGGGACCCTCAAGCCACCATAGATGTCTAAGGCCACAAATCTGTCATCATTTCATTCATAAAACTCTCATTTAAGTCAACAGAAATTCTGGGTCAAATCAGCAGGAGGAGTAAATGGGCAATGGAGCTGTCATGCTGCACGAAGAGCAAGCTCAGCCCTCCTGCACGAAGAGGGCAGCCAGGTCAGAGAACATGGCTCAGGAGGGTGGGCTTGTACCTTTTCTGGCTTAGTGTCCCAGCACTCCATCATGAGTGCCTGCATCCTGTACAGCTGCACCTCCTCGGGCTGCCCGAGGACAGGACGGATCCCTTTGGACAGTTTCTTTGCAATCTGGAGCTGGTGGTGTCCCAGCACAGGCCGCTGCCCAGAGAGCAGCTCGTACATGACCATCCCATAGGAGAACATGTCCACCTAGAGCCAGAAGCAGAGGGAAAATCAGGGCAAGGCTCTGTTGGTGGCTGGAGAGGAGAGCAAGGAAGGCCACAGCAGGAAAGCCAGCGCCAGCCCCCACGTACGGAGAAGGGAACTGAGCCACGGGGTGGTGCCAGCCCCCAGTGGCCCCACAGGGCTGCCCCACAGCCTCCCCAGTCACCTTCTCGTCGTAGACGATGCGGGGCCGGATCTCGGGGGCCTGGTAGCCCGGCGTGCCCTCCACGCCCAGCGCGCCCTCGTGGAACGACTGCCGCGAGATGCCGTAGTCAGAGAGCTTGATGTTGATGTGCTCCCTGACGTCCAGGGACCACACCAAGATATTGTCCGACTTGAGGTCGCAGAAGATGATGTTCTTCTTGTGCAGGTAGGCCAGGCCCGTGGCGATCTGGTAGGCTATTTTGTGTGTCAGCATGTGTCCCAGCGGCACAAAGGAGGACCCTGGCACAAAGGAACAGCCCGTCTCCAGCCCCTGTAATTGCCATGACTGCTTCTTCTTCCCCCTCTCTCCTTCTCTTTTTAACTCCAGAGCAGTAACTGACAATCTGAAACACCACTCAATGCCACCATTTGAAATGACACTGTTTATGTTACTGTATGTGCCTGACAGTCCTATTAGATTCTTTTTTTAAACCCTTTCACTTCTAGGCCACTAAATCTTCTGGTGAAAATTAGTGTCAGCTGAAAGCTGACACGAAGCCAAGGTGCCAAGAGGGTCAGATGGCCTCAACTTATCTTGGAATTATTGTTGTTCATTTGACAATGACAGCAATACAGATAATTAGGAGATAATTTAGAGTACCAGACACCCATCTGCAGGGGGAAAAACACAGCACCATCCATGCAGCACTGAAGAGAGATGCACTCCACAATAATTTGAGAGAAATTGAAAATCCAGGTCTCCAAAGTAGTTTTAAGAATCCCAGCATCAATTTTTACTAGGTTCCCAAAAGCACAATATAAGAACAATTCTATCCCTCCCGCTTCCCTTAGTCTGGAAAAAAAAAAAATCCCCTCCAGCAAATCGAGCAGTAATTTAAACACCACTGAGCATTTGTCTGTGGGAGGGGGTGGAGGGAGAGGCTGGCTTTACCTTTGGAGTTCTCAGAGAGCACGGTGGTGAGGCTGCCCAGCGGGGCCAGCTCCAGGGCGAAGCAGAGCGGGTGGATGCTGATGCCGATGAGGGACACGATGCAGGGGTGCTGCAGGGAGTGCAGCATGCTGGCTTCCTGACGGAACTCCGAGAAGTTCTTCATGGCATCCATGGCCCGCAGGTGCTTCAGCATGGTATCTGGCAAGACACACAACCCCACTCACTGCCCAGCTCAGGAAACGAGTCACAAACTCTTTGGGAGGTGATCACCGAGAGGGGGCTGCAGGAGGAAGGCAGCTGGTGGGATTATGTCGACAGCAAGGATTTAAATTGAATCCTTCTGCTGATGCATGAGCCACTAAGAGACACTGGCTTATATAAGCAGGATCTATCTGGTGCCTCAGGAAGCAAGAGCTCCCTTGGTCCTTAAACACCAGGCTCAGGTGTGCCTGGCACATGCTGTTCTCACATATCCCTTGGATCACTTTGGAAAACCCGTGCTGTGCTTCTCCCAGCAGAGGCTCTGTGTAGATGGCACACTGCAGACCCTTTGCTGGAAGGGCTCATCCCTACAGCTTCCCTGCCAGAAGAGACAGCCATCACAGTAATGGTCCTGCTGCCACAGCACACCACAGGCTGCTCAAGCAGGTCGGCTCTTCCCGAAGGTTATTTGTCACTGGGACAGCAGCTGGCCTCCTCCACAGCTCAGGGATTCACCACATCCTCCCCTGACAAAAATGAACAACGTGAGGCACTTCTCCCTTTCCTCTGTCCATGGACTGAGGCTCTGCTGGAAAGCTGGGCTCCACAGGAGAGCCCATTCCCTGCCTGGAGAAGCTGGTGGGCTCGGGATTCCCAGTTTGCTTTCTCCAGCTGCTGGCACAGAGGGGTAAAACACTAATTCAGAGGTGGAGACTCACAAGTCCTCAGTGCAAACCCAAGCAAACCCACTCTTCTCATGGCCAAATAGCGTGGGAACAGGAGCTGAAATCTCACCTCCCTTCCCAATCAAGGGCTCTGCCTTGGCACCCTATAAATCCAACCTCTGACCTGCAGGAGAGAAGCCTCCTGCAGTGCCAGTGACCTTCATCACTACAAATGCTCATGAAGAATTCTCAGATGCATCTTCCTCCACTGAAACCCATCAGTTTTGCTATCTATTTCCACGTGTTTGATCAGGCGCTGTCAGCACTTTACAGATTCTTTGGTCTTAGATTGGGATCCTAGATTGCAGATTCTCAATTTCCTGACACCAAATCTGTGCACTGTACCTGCAGCTGAAGTGGGAGAACCCTTGCATTTTTTAATCTGAAATCTCTTCACAGCCACTGGTTTTCCTTGGTATCGTGCCCGATATATAACAGTTCCACTTCCACCCTGGCCAAGAACGTCGTTTTCATTTTCGCTGCATTCCAGTTTGCTATTTTCCAGGAACAGTCTGCCAAACAGAAATTGGGGGTATTTAATTAAAGTTTCAAAGACATGGTAAATTCATGTTTTTAATGTGATTTCTATTTTCACAAATGCCTAATAGGTTTTTGCCTTTTCTACCAAGAGGACTGGATCACCTAAACTACCTTGGTCATCTCAGTGCACTCCATGCTGGCTCACATTGTACAACAGATTTCTCCCAGAAAAAAGTAATCTGAGCAAAGAAGCACAAAAGGCTTTTTACTGATTAATCCCACAAGAATCAAACAGATCTGGAAAGCACATAAGCTCCTTTTCCAAGCAGATGACACAGGTACTGATACTTGTACTATTTATCTGTATTAATGATTTTTTTTTGCTTCATTTACCTCCTGTTCCTCTTTTTTCCACTGAGGCAGGACAGGATGTTTATGAACAGCCCCACACTCTGAAACCTGATTATTCAAATCAGCTTAGTGCTCCCAGGCTGCAATTCATCATTTCCCCACTCTCCCAGAGACTACTTTTACAGCTGTTCACACTTCAAACATCTCCACTCGCCTTGCACCTGCCAAATAAATCTGCAGGAGATAACAGTGTGAGGAGGGCTGGTGTGACCAGCTGATGGGGTGTGTGCCCAGAAAAATGATCCCAACAAAGCAACAGGGGCCAGTGAGAGCACAGAGAGCTCTGACAGCAGCCAACAGGACAGTCTGGTCCAAAGGTCCTGTGATTCTCCATTGGGCACTCAGAGGTCTGAGGAGGGGACATTGCTCTCCTGTCCTGCCTGCTCTCAGGTCTCCTGCTCTGCACACTGAGTAATGAGGGGTATAAGACTGAGCCCATCTGGGAATGCAGTTAAGCAGCTTAAAGATTTGGCAGTGCTGCAATGGGTAGGGAAGAGCTCCTTCAGCTGTTCAGGGCTGCCACACACCCAACACACCCAGCAGCCCTCAGCCGAGCAGGAGCCCCAGCTCAGTGTGAATCTCCCTGTGGTGTCCATAAATTCACTCACCTACAGGCCCTTGCAAAATTAAGGCCATTTCAGTGCCAATTTTGTGATGCAGCAGCACTTCCCTTTTGTTTTGCCACATTAAAATCTCCTTTTGTGGGATCCCAGAAAGGCTCCAACTGCAGAAAGTCCTGGCGAGAGTTCTGGGCAATGCGGGACAGCTGTGGCTTTAAAAAGGGACTTTCACATTGCACCACAGTGATCTCAAAGGACCCCTGGTGTGATGACTGGGTCAGCACACAGAGATTGTCTAAGCAAGCTGCTGAACACCAGGGGAGCAGCTCAGGATGAGCTGCCAGAGCACGGATTGAGAGCAGATGGATTTGTTTCCTGTGGTCAGTACATCCCTCCAGCAGAGGCCACTTAGGAAAAGGGCCCAACCAAATCACACAGGTACACCGAAACTCAACCAACACACGTTACCTGGCAGGAAAATCAGTCATGAAGAGCTCAGGGACCAGCTCTTGCAGAGACACGGGGACGTTGGGGTGGTTGGGACATGTGATGAAGTCCAGCTCGATGGCAGTCAGCACGCAATCCTCCATGTTGAAGTACTGCGCGTCCTCCGCCCGCTCGCCGCCCTCGCGCTGCTCCGGCCCGGCGGCTGCACAGATGTGGCAGGGCACATACTGCTCCATCAGCAACGTGCCATCGCTCTCCGTGGCTGTGAGGGCTTCAGAGAGAGCAAACAAACAGGAAACAACGTCACCCAGGCCAGCTGAGGAGGAACAACAGCTCCGAGTGCATTCCGGTGTCCGCAGCATGGCCTGGATGCCCCGGCTGGAAGCGGTCATGCTCACACAGCAGCAGTTTGCTGCAGGGTATTGGCTGGAATAGAAAACAGCTTTGCAAAGTAGACAGGGACAGTCTGGGGAGACTGTGGACTTAACCCAACACTCACCCTGCTATGGTCACAGGTAACGCACAGGCCTGCGAGGCAAATGTACACAGGACCAGCAAAAATTAAAAGTATGTGAATAAAGCATTGGAGAGACCCTTCTACTTGCTGGGTGTCCCTGTCTCTTCCCAGGCTGCAAACTGCCAGATGGCTTGAGGTGGGAATGGGGTTGGCAGCAGGCTGGCAGGCACAGCTCACTGAGCTCAGGCTCAGCACTCACCTGCAGCACCCAGGCTGGGAACACGGGTCCTGTGGGCTCCCTCATGAGCAACGTGTTCAGCCCCTCCAGGAGAAACATGGGTTCTACCACGACTAAGCCTTTGGGAGGTTCACACCTCTCCCATAACTACAGAGAGATTTTGTGGTGACAGGCTCTGTTAAATGCCCACAATTAGTCAGGGTGAACACAGGCTGCAGCCTTTGAAGTCATGGCTCTTCTCAAGCTTCACTGATTAACTTTAGCTTTATTTTAATCCAAAGGCAAATAAAATATTCTTTTATCCTCAGAACACGTAGAACGTGAGTATGTGAGAGTGCACCACTGTCTCCTCCACAGAGCCTCCAATTAAGAGACTTTGGCACTGCTTTCTAGACCACAGTAGGACGACAAAGAGCACTTCAGATTTTGTTTTGGTTTCAAACAAAGTGTACTGGGGTTGCAGAGAGCCTGCTGGGTAACAGCAGGATCTGTGCTGAGCACAGGAAAAGCAGCTGCAGGAGTCAAGGAAGTTACCTTGGCATGGAGTCCTTGCTACCATATTCACTCATGCCTCTCACATCAGAATTTTTTAACTCATAGAAAGTTAGAAATGATGGGCAAATCCTCATCCCAGCTGATGCCACAATGAGTTCAAGGGACAGCACCAAGCAGTTTGGGCCAAATCCTGCCCCTGTTACGAGTACTGCAGGAGTCTCTTGAACTCCTACAGGTCCTGTTTGAACTGCAATGTTTCACCTGTGCTGCTGTGACAGACAGACTGGAAGACACAATGTCTAGACCAAAGGGTGTTGGCAACTAATCTTGATCTGTCTGCAGGTTTATTAGCTTTTATCAAATGTTATTGGCTTGAGACTGTCAGAGCCTGAAGGGTCTTCAATTAACACACAATATTGTGCACTTGCAGAGCTCTGTCAAAGAACCCTCTGTTGAAAAGACATAACACTGCACAGAAAATTACAGCTGTTCTCTTACCAGGGAACCACTGGTCTATCAAAGAGTTGACATGATCTGTGATGAATGCCATGGCTGAAAAGTCTCTCACTTCTGACTGGGAAATTATTTTAATTCCACCACTTTTTTTCTTTTTCCAGTTCACATCAGAAGACTCGACGCTGTGTGAGAAAGCCAGAAGACAGACCTGTGAAGCTTTCCTGAAGTACCAGTGTCAACAAACTTTCTTTCTGGCAGGAAACCTGAGTTACATAATAACACACAGTTCATGAGTCATCAAACACAAAGCAGTCTAGCTTCGAGGCTGATTTTCAACTCAGTATCTTCTGAAAATAACTTTCAGAAGAGAATTCTTGCACAGAAATGCCAGTTCCTCACAAAGGGTAAGTGCTATAGAAGGTCAGGCCTAGGAAAAACTGTGGCCTAAGAGAGCTGAGGATGATAGAGAGTTTTGACAGAAATGCCCTATACAGAATGATGGAAGGTTGGGAGTTGTAAAATCAGTAACAAAATTCCAGTGGAATAACAATGGCATTTCCAGAAGCCATTAGGAAAAGTTTATGAACACCATTTTTGCACAATTCCCATGAAACTGTAACTCCTGAAATACATGAGGAGGTAACAGCACCACCACTACCACGGTCCAGAATTCAGGATTCCAGCCTGTGGCTTGGAGTGTCTGGGTTCACGTCTCTACTGAGCTTGGAAACTTGGGAAGGTCACTGTTTCCTTCTGGCCTCTAACCATGCAACAGCACCAATGGTTCCTCCCTGTCTTGCCAGGGACTGAAGGAGCAAAAGTCCTAACTGTCTGCATTTGTGAAACAACATGGACAGGAGGTTTTCCCCAGCTTGCAGCCAGCAGACATTCTGCCTTGGCCAGGTTGAGGCACTTGCCCACAGTCCCTGCTGCACAGAAGCACCTCCATTGACCTGGATTACTGCCATGCAGTGGTGAAGTTTTAGGATTCAGTGGAAAACTCACTGAGGTATGGAAATCTTTGCATGTGAAAATGCATGATTTTAAGCTGCCAGAGCCCCACTCTGCATTTCACTTTCTGTTCTCAGGCCTCTTTCAATTTGTGGCTGCAATAACAGATAAGGCTATACATTCAGACCTGCCAAATAATCAGTTATTTGTCATTTTCATCAGCAGTTGTTACCAGATGAGTTACGTCCATTAGAAGAGCCTCCCCTTCTCCTGATGAGTGAGCAATAGGCTGGGTCAGGCCCATCCATCTCCATTCAGCTGATGTGTTTCACATGCTCTATTAGTCCCCTGGCACACATGCTGCATGATGAACACGAATTACCTAAGATAGCCTCCATCAAAGGTAACGAACAGACCTTCCTGCCAGTAAACAGTGTGAGTCCTTTTGACTCGGAACGTGCTGCAGCGGTTCCTTTGCGTGCCTGTGAAGCTGTAGATGGTCACCTTTTTGTTTCTTGTCTTGGTGTTCTTCTTGTTTTCAAAGAGCTGAAACAAGCAGAAAAGCATGAAAATCGTGCTGCAGTTTCTCATAAGGATGTTTCAATCAAGCAAGAAAGTGATTTCTTTTTTTGGCTTTCACAGGTGCTGTCGTACCTTTTCCAGTAAAAGTGACTTGTGCTCATATAAAATTTTGCGATGGAATGGAAATACACATGGTAAAATTGATTTTTCCACAGTGGAAATCTTTTTCATGCCACTTAAAAAACAACAATTTCATATCAGTGCACAAAGCTAATTCTATAACTGTGACATTTGCTATATTTATTCTGCATTCACAAAAGTCTTATAAACCTAAAGCACTAAATGTTCTAGTGAATGATGAAGTCTGCCCTCAATGCAGAGAGTTAACTTTTCCACCTGTTTTAGTGGGAGGAAGATGGCTCTTCTCCAAGACACTTCAAACCAGCAGTTAGAGCAAACTGTATTTCTGTTTTAAAACCAAGAAGTTAATCTGCAGGACTCCGCTGTACTCACTGCTCCAACATTTATATGCCTGCAGACAGGTCTGACGCCTGGCACCCTTTCCACTTCCTTCATGAGGACTGGATGAAGCCCCTAGGAAAGGTGCTCTAGGATTATGTAGTGCCCAGGAGGATGTAAGCAAGGGGTTGCCAAGACACCCCGTTAAAAGAGGTAAAGTTATTACATGGTTTGAGAAGCCTGGAACACAGAGGACCTTCCAAAAACAGATATCATGTTTTCCATGTCCTGTACATCACTGACAGATCACAGTTTAATGGAGAGCTGCTAAGAAGATACCAGAGCAGTACTATAAATATTTTGCAGGTATTTATTATGGTTTCAGATAGACACTGCTGCAAACACATCTGCAACAACAACAAAATTCACTGGGCTCTCAGAACCTTGCAAACACTACTTTAATGTCACTCATAGCACTTGCACTCACAGAGTGCCTCATTAAGGCAACAGTCCTGTAATTTTCTTCCCATTTAGACCCATAGAGATTCAGATATCTGGCTTTGCTGGAGCTATTCCAGATCTCCTCTGGCAAAGCCGTGAGGGAGTCTGGCCTGGTGGAATGGTCATGGACAAGAGCCGCAGGCAGAACTCCAATTACTTGTAATTGGAAGATGCTGGAGGAACTGAGATCTTCCAGGAGATCACGTTATAAAGAGGCTGTGGAGAACTCAGGTTTTCTCCCCCAGTGCCAATCTGTCGTACTCAATGACACCTACTGTAAAAACAGAACCACACCTCCAGCGCAGAGACCCGTCCCTCCCTGTTTACTCAAACAATGTTACCGAAGTCTGTGATAGAAGCCAGTGGGATGCAAAGAGACATCCCACTTACCCTGAACCACGGCAGCTGTCTGCTTTTGTTTGCAGACAGACACAGCAACCTACCTGGAGGTCCATCTCTGCCAGGCTAATTAACATCCGGGCTATGAACCTTTGCCAAAAGCCAACAGGGACAAAACTCATCTTGAAGACCCTCTGGACCGTGTTCGCGGTCTGGTGGCAGAGCCCGTGGATATCTAACGCTGGCTTGGTAGGAAGCAGATGAGGGAGGAGGTAGCTGAAACACATCAAGTTCAACAGCTCAGATTTTAGCTACAGCTTTTAACAGTGAGTACATTGTTACCAGATAATAGGGCGATTCAGTCTCCAAAGAGATTTTTAATGGCACAGCCTACTGCATATAAAAAAGCTTTTAGGCTAAAACGCTGCAGCATACATGGAGAAATTAATTTACACTATGAAAGCAAGCAGAGGCAAAACAGACATTACATAATTCAGCCAGGGCTATTGGAAAGGGCTAAAATTGATGTAATGAGTATTTGTGTACTCACAAATTAAATGCACTAAAATATAAGAGTCATTAGAACAGCTGTGATGTCGGGGCTCATTTTTTTGGTACTATTCTGCCCTGGTAGTAAGCAGGGAATTACAGCTGTGGAACAGGAGATCAGTGCAAAAACAACCTCCAGCAGCTCAGGTTCTGTAAGTCCAGAAGGGGGGAACAGGAGTTCCAGGCTGCAGGGACTGGGCTGCACTGCCTCAGCCCAGCCCCAGAATGAGAGCACCTCATGGGTCAGCATGACAGGGATTCCTGCTGCTCCATCCTGCAGCTGACAGATCCCTACCACATCCCCGACAAACCCCTAGGGCAAGAGTTCACTTTGTCAGGCTGCTGCCAGCAGAGAAATCTCTTAGCTCAGATTCCTCTGCAATCAGATTTTTAGCTACTTTGCCCAAGTGTGAAGGAGACTTGATGTTATCTGTGCCTGGCCAGCCTGCAGTAATGGAGTTATGCTGGTGTAGGGGACCACAACGTTTTCAAACTATTTTCAGATCTCCCAGTAAGCCCAGAATATTAATTTGTCCTAATCTTTCGTATTTGGGAAGTTAAACGTCCTGGAACAGTGCAACTGTTTTGAAAACCATAAGCTTATGGCTCTCAATATTTGCCAGTAAATCTCCTGTCAGTGATACTCTTCTGTACCAAACACATCCCAGGATGCCTGTACAATCTAAAATGTTATTTGCTTATAAGCAGACACACTGCTGTTTTATCAGTGCTGAGGCTGAGAAAATGTGTTGGCATCTGGGGCTCATCGTTGACGGGCACAATGACAGCAACAAGGCACGTGGCCAAGAGACCTAACCAAAACAACACTGGCAGGGACTAGACACAACCAGAACTAATGCTGGGTCAGAATCCACTGCTTTAAAGCCTCTCATGTTTTCTCTCTAGCAGCTGCAGCATTCTGTAAAATCTGAAATATCAGCTCAGAAAAAACAGCCATCATTAGACAACAGCTCTCTCCATGTGTCACACGTGATGACATATTACATGAGCAAATTATCTGTCCATGAAACATCTCTGGAATGCAAAACTGGCAAAAGTTTCAATTATAAATTCCAGTAAGAATGGTCACGCTTTTAAGTGTATTTTAAGAAGCAGAACACAGCTAAGTTACAATGCACCTTAGGCAGAAAAGTGGAGTGCAACAAACTGAACTTCTTGCTCTATAAAAGTAGTGGATGCATGATCAGATAGCCAATAAATTTTCCCCAGCACAGCCAAGAAAAGGTCTAGGAGTGTAAGAAGGGCCAGTGAGGCCCTTCTGGGCCACAACTATCTAGTGGATTATAACACAGATGGTGATTCGACGCTCTTGAACAACAGCCAATGCAAATTTTGAAAATATGTGAAACATGCCCCCATCCACCCTTTCAGAACAGAAACTGGCAGCTGCTTTCTCTACTGACTGCACAGAAACCCTATCTGGCAATCTAGACAATAATTGCAGCAGCACAGTAACAAATAACTGCTCTGTGTCTGGCTAGTACATTAAATTAATCCAACCTGCTATAGCTACAGCCCGTCAGTGGGAAGAATATTCTGCTAATGTGGCTTGGATCGCTCAGGAAAACATCGGGCAGGCCATGAAAAAGCAGTTTCCTTGTTTCCGAGGCACAGACAATGTAATTGCCCTGGTGAAAAATGGCAGATAGCGACAAGGAGTCCAAAAGGCATTTTGGACTGAGCAGAAACATTGCTGCTTTATCTGTGTTAAGCCTGAGAAAATTTGTTGGCATCCGGGACTGGATAAGTGACAGGCATAATGACAGCACAGAGAATGCTGCACTTGTGCTGGCATTCAGAGCTCCCCAGAGGCTCAGGGCGATGCAGCCGCGCTGTCCTGCAAGGGCAAGGAAGTGAAATGCAAATGCCACATCAGAAGTGCAACAGAGCCCTGGTCTCACCGCTAGCCCAACAACAGGCTGTCACCAAGCAGATGGGAGAGAGAAAAATCGCAGGGAACTCTGCCCAGAGGAAAAAGGACTGGGGGGCAGAGGGGAGGAGGACTCATTAACATTTAAAGAGAATGAGGTTTCTTAGATCATTTCTAGGAAAACTATTGATCAACACCTATTGAGGTTTAAAATCAAGTAAATCATGTTGCTGCTGCAGCTACGCTTTCCTAATTTCACCAGGAATAAAATGCTGCTGCTTTCAGGGCTGACATAATTATTGATTACCCAAAGTTTTCTGCCACACTGAAGTGAGGATCTTTCACTGGAAACAGATGACTCCAGCCCTATATTTCAGGCCTGGCAGCCGTGGCCTCACATCCTCTCCCAGCTGCAGCTGCGCCGGCTGAGCCCTTACAGCTTCCACCTGCTCGTGGCCACATCCCCAGCAGTGTCACTGCCCCTCCGGGCTGGTGGCTGAGCCTGTCACAGCCTCAATGCACCCAGGGGACAAAGACTGCTCCGGGAAAGCTTTCACACAGGTTGGGTTGGCCCAGAGGATGCTCAGTTCAGGAAATACAGCCCAAATGGATGGGTGCCTTCCATGACACTGCTGAGTGCTCTCAGATATTTTCTCAGCACAAGAACCCTGTCAAGACAACTACTCAGAGTGGCAAAGCCTGTTAATACCCACTGACTAAACGGCTGTTTTTCTCCAGCCTAACTAAACCTCTCTAGTTATCAACATACCTGTTATTGGCCACAGGCAGGGCGATCTCAAACTTGGCCAAGAACTGGAAGTACTGCTCTTCAGTCTGCTCGGTGAAACCCGTCCCAACCAGCAGCATCCTGAGGTCCTCTGCTCTGATGACTCCATTCTTAGCTACAGACTTGGAGCTCTTGATGTTGAAAATCCTCTGTAGACACTCTGAGAGCCAGACAGGGTCAAGGAAGTAGAGATTCCTCAGGCCATGGCTCGTGTCTGGGAAGTGCAGTAGTGTCCCTGTTTCTATGAGAAAATTAATGGCTGCAAAAAAGTAAAGAACTGGGAATTAGCAATAGACCAGCATTAGGGAACCACAGTGCAAAGAGTAAGACTATGAGGCAGTTTGTGCAGTTTTATGCATTCCAGACACAGCCAGCAGGCAGCTAAGCCAAGAGAGTAACATCTACCTGAGGAGTGCTGCTATCTGACACTCCACTTGTAAAACCCACATCTCACTTCTTCACAGCCAGTACTTCTGTCCCCATGACACCTCCCCTTCACCCTCCTCCTGCCATCCTCACGGGGAAGGGCTCTCCCTGCCTCCTGCAGAGCAAGGCCTCCATAAAGATCACAAGATTGGGGTCCTACGGAGAAGCCAGACTTGAAACTATGGCAACCTTCACTCTAGGCAGACTAGAAATGAGACACAGCTTGTTAAAAAAAAAAATTAAATCAGTAACCTCAGACCACCTTAGAAACTTCCCAGTCCTGTCCCCAAAGCCCCACTACTAATTTTATATTTTACCAATTTCCAAAGTGACCTCTACAGTGGTGTAATTCGCATTTACTATTTGTGGAATATTTCAGTTAGACACACATATTAATTTCTAAGAAATTACTGGTCTGCTCTGACCTACCAGTTTGCAAGTCTTCATAGTCCTTGATGTCATTTCCAGGTGTTTGCTCGATCATCAACTCTATTTGTCTGTCTGTTAAATACTGCACATCATCATTTTGACTTCTTCTATGCTGTTCTGCAAGCACAGCCTCTTGGAGGCTGAGGTAACTCCTTGGTATCTGCAAGCCACGTGGGAAAACCAGCAGGATCAGGATCAGCCAGCAAGGGATGAACTGGCTGCCATCTTCCTTTCACAGGGATCTTTTAGGGTTGCCTTTTCCCAGAGCCAGATTGCCATCTTAAATATTCACATGGCTCCTGCACCAACCCCTTAATCCATCAATAACTCCTAAAGATCACCTCCCAAGCCCCCCAAAAGCCCTGCTTTGGTAAGGATCACCAAGACAGTCCAGTTCTCACCAATCTCCCTGCAAGTTTCTGGGAGCAAATTGAGCTGCCAACATCCTTCATGTTGCAAGTGACATGAAAAATCAGCTGCCGTAGTCCCTCGAGGCCTTCCAGAGTCTTACACGAGAGCTCACTGCAAAAGTCATGCAAGGGAGAAGGTTATCAGTCCTTATCAGCACACTGGCTTCCTTTCCAGGCTCACTTTCTCTTATCACTGACTTTAAATTTCCTGTGTCAGCTGAATGGGAGGAAGGCTGTCAGTGAGTATTTTTAGAACACTTTGGAGAAAACATATGGAGTCGCCTGGAAAAGATTCATTAGGCCACATCTGTATTAGTCCAACCTCTGCTCTGCCTGCTTCACTCCCTGCACTGCTGTCCCCTGTGCACTGGGACGTCTGGGGACATCCCTGGCAGCCTGACCAAAGTCATCCCCCTCTGGCCCTCCAGAGCCACACACATCCTGGAAGGGGCTGCGGGGAGGAGGAAAACTCTGTGCCCCAGCAGCCTCTGGAGACAAGTCCAGTCCTCCCTGCCTCAGATCAAAGAGACAGGATGATGACTACCAGACACCTTTTCCACCCTTATTCCGGTCCTTGATCAGCTGGATCCTGCAGTCTGGGAATTGATGCTTAGATCCTAAAAGCTGGCCTTCATTATCTCTTCAACAGCTAAAAACCTGCTCTCTTCAACTCCTACTAGTTTTAATCTCTTTGTGGGCTGGATAAGAACAGTTCTATTCCAGTTTCCCCAACAAAGGGTCTTTCTAACTGATCCTACACATGTTCCCATGGCAGACAGAAAATCCTTCTCTAATGAAATATGCTTCATCTTAAACCTCAGCCCTGCATGGCACTGGAAGTGTGCAACTCACTGGGATGCTGGACAACCCTGAGCACTGACAGAAGCACCCAGGGTCACCCACACAAGAATTTCACACTCCTCACACTCCTCCAGCCCCAGAGCTTAATACCATGCTTATTCCAGGTGGTTGATGGGGTGTGGAGAGGCACAGGAGGAAGGAGGTACGAAATTAGGCTGGGAAGAAATGCAAGGGGAAAGGAAGGTGAAGAGAAATGTTCAGGATGCCTGTCAGGGTGAAAGAAAGTCCCCTTGAGAAAGAATGATCAAGATTGTGTTGTGATGCTCTGAGGTGATGGGAAAAGAGGCTTGAGGTGGCACAAAGTTTTCTCCTTCTCATGGTGAGCCTTTGAGCCTCACAGTGGGTCCCTGGTGCTCCTTGTAGTGGGGAAGAGCTGCCTGGGATGCCTGACACGGGCTGGGATGCCTGACACGGGCTGGGATGCCTGACACGGGCTGGGATGCCTGACAGTGCCTGCAGAGCTGTGTGTGGGAGGTCAGCTGATGCCTTTGCCAGGCAGCAGATGGGAAGTGCTGGGGACATCACAGTGCCCTTCCTCACTTGCCAGCTGCCACCTGCTCCTGCCCCAGGCAGAGGCATTTCCACGTTGTTTGGTGCCAGCCTGTGCATCCACACTCACCCCCGGCTCACAGGCACGCTGCGTTCCCAGCCGGAGCCGCCTCCTCCTCCCAGGGACATTCTCTTGGAACGGTGTCAGACTGTGTGGCCTGAGTGACACCCACCTCTCAGGCAGCCCCAGCCCTCTGCTGTGACACCTGGAGATGGATGGGACAGGTTTGGGCTGCCAGGGGCTCGTGACCCCTCCTTGCCCAGCCATGTCAGCTGTGTTCCCACGTCAGGTACCACACACAGACTCCCCTCAGCAAAGCCCCTGGCACCCACCCTGAGACAGTCACGCTCTCACAGCATTAATTAGTCAATCTGCACCTTCTCCCCTTGTGACTAATGTGTCACCACTAAACAGTGAGAAACCTAAGTGAAGGGGGAGCAGTAAACAGGCTGGTCAAGGTCATGACTTTGGAGCTTCCAGCTCCCAGACTCATCATCAGCCCCCTGAGCAACACTGACCTTCTCTCTCATTATAATACATTATCTCAGTCAAAAATAGATGAAATGCAATGCTGACAAGTCTCTAAATTGGTTCCGTTGCCAAGGAGATCAAGTATCTCAAAATTGTTAGAAGTGTCATAAAACAAAGAGTGAGTGACTGAACTTCACAAAGGCACAAGTACTTACTGCAGGTGCTTGAAGGTGATATCTGGGAAGCCAGTGGCTCTGGATCCAGAGGGAGAGCGGCACAGAGCCAGGACATACGCCCTCAGGGTTGCAATCCTCTCCACACGGAACTTGGTCTCAATCAAATCAAGGTGTGTTCCTACCACCAACACCACTGAGTTTGGAGCTTTGGCCTGCAAGAGAAAACACTGACAGTGATCTCATCCAGATTACATCAGTGAGAACGGGTGAAAAGTGTAATATTTAAGAGGAGGGAGTCACACATATTAACAAAATGGAACACACACACACACATATATATATATAAAATAAAGGCAACCTGTTGTGGCAGCTTGACAACAGCTACAAGTGATCTGGGTATTACAGAAGCTCTGTAGAGCATGGCTTAATCATCTGCTGCTCCTGCAGAGCAGGAAACTGTCACTTTGGGTTTTTACACCAGGGTTTAACATAAAGGGAGTTGGTGTGAGCTAGTGAAATGAAGGGAACCGTGTCTGCCCAGACAAAGTTAACTTAAACCAGCCCAAAGATCTGACATCCTGAAAAAGGCTAGTTACAGTCTGGAATGGATACCTGGAGAAGTCACACAAACTTTTTCACAGGAGGTACATGGAGAGATGAGATAAACTTCTAGAACTGTCTCAATCTATTTAATCCAGAAGCAGAGCAAAGGAATGGATTAGGTGATCTCGTGGTTTCTCCCAACCCTTCCATGAGTGTATTATGACCCTGGAATGTATGCAGACCTCAGGGAAAATTATGCAAAATACAATGGGATTGCACAGGCTTAAGCAGGGATCATTTGCCCATCTAAATGACTTTGACCACAGAAGAATATTCAGAGGAAGAAAGATTTCCTTCTTTTCAGGCAATCCAATTCCCTCCTGTGATGCCCACTGAAATCTCCTAGCCCGAGTGACACCGAACAAGCCCAGGAGTGGTGGCTGCACCAAGCCACACCAAAGGGCCCCCTGGCCCAGTGTGCTGCTGCCTGGAGGCTGATGGAGAGCACAGGCACAGGGCAGGATGGAGAGATGATCCCCAGGGTGTTCTCTCAGTATCCAGCAGCTCACTGACTTCCTCAGCATGAGGGAGTACTTCAGAATTAACAGTACCAGTTTGTCTTTCCAATTTCTGGTACCCCCAGCACACTTTATTTCCAGTAAATTCCACAGGTTAGCCATCCAGTATGCTTAAGATACTTCCCATTGTTTGCTTCAAAGATACAATTTCACTTGTTCTCTCCCAATTCTGTTGTAAAGAGTCATGAACAAAGACTCTCTTGTGGTTTTCTCCTTTCCCCATTACATCTACATACAGCCCTCTTCATTTTCCCCTTCCTTTAACCATCATGATCATGTTTCTCTGCATTTGTCCTATGTGCTTGCTGGGCTGTAGTAAGGACACATCACACATTTTTGAAATATAACAATTTTCCTTTCAGCTTTGTTACCTAGTTTGGGTTTTTGATTGCTGCTGACTATTAATATTTTCATAATTACAACATGTTTGTTTTTTGAGAGGCCCCCATTTTTGTGCGTTTAATGTTAAAACAATTATCAAATAACAAAGAGTTACAAACAATTATGAATGCGGTGTTACAAAAATCAATCCGCAGCAATTAATTCACTGCAGCTCTGAGTCTAAATGAGAGCTGTTTCGGAAATATTCTCCAGCTCACCTGAATCTAAAGTGTTAAAAATATAACCTCAAGACTAATATGTGTCTAACCCACATGAGAAAGAAAATGCTTCAAACCCCCCTTGGAGCACAGTGTGGTCAAACACTAATTCCAAAATAAGTATGTTCAGCCTTACTTAGCAAGGGTTTATAAATCAGCTTTTGTTTCGTTCTCTGCTGTGTGTGAGGGAGAACAAAGCAAATGATAAATTTAAACCATTAAATATAGCGATACGCCTACAGCGTAATGGAAAATGAATTCCAAATGCTGTGCAAAATTCATAGCTTGGGGAGCTTTTAAAAGCAGAGCAAAAAGAATCTGCAATATCACATATCTGCGTGCTGAGCTGCTACTTGATAAATAGATATCCCAGAGCCCACCAGTGACTTCTTACCTCAATGTTCAGCAACCAGAACTGTAAGTTTGCCACGGCTTCTTCCCCCAGTGCCAAGTTCCAGACCACTATGTACAATGCTTTGTCTGTGAAGAAACACTGATTGACTGTAGACATGCTCGCTGGGCCTCCGATATCCCAGACATTGAACTCCACTGAATCAACCTACTTAGACAAAGAGAAGTGTTCAGATCAAACCGTGGCAGTAAATCACTGGGAGATAATAGCTGAAGTATAAACCTACGCCTGCATAATGTATGACACAAGAAGGGGTTCAATGTCCTAATTGTGCCTTCAGGAAAGATAAATCAACAAGCAATTGTTAAGCATGGCTACCACTTCCCCACAGGAAATCAAGACTAATTACTTGCTGCTAAAACGATAGAGGTGCCCTTGATGCTGGTAAAACTCCAGTTAATGCTGTGGATTCTCCAGTCCAAACAAGGGTCCCATTCTGAGCCCTGCATTTCACTGCATCTGTAATAGAAACTGTTTCATCCTTGCCTGTGCCACGCTCCACAAGACCATTGAAGCTGCTTATCTGCCTCTGCTGTGGGCAACAGGAAACCCCTGCTGAAATCACTTCCACTGAGCTCAGACTGAGCTGAGCCAAGCAGAAGGGAGATGCTCAGGAGATGGGAAGCTTCTCAGGCCTTCCATAAACACCTCCTACATGTTGTTCCCAGGCTTCTGACGTCTGTGCCACGCCAGAGATGGGCCAGAATCACAGTTGCTGTGATTCAGACTCACTGATTTCTGGGAGAATGCTTAAATGGAGGCCTCTCTAGCTCTGGCTCTCTTCCCAGTATCCCTGCATCCATTCCTCTGTGCAGCCCCATGACAGCACTAAGAGGGAGCCTGGCTCCCTGCTTCAAGGGCATTCAGGCTCCCACTTGCAGCAGGAAGTACCTGCATACCTGAGAAGCTCTGTCCCTAAATCACTTGGTCCTGGACAGTCAAAAACCCTGAGACTGAACACAAAACCAGATCCTCCTCCAGCCAGTATCCTCAGAGCCCCACATAACACCCAGTGGGCTCTGCTTAGGGGGCTGAGGCCAGGTACTGACTGATCCCACGTGGAAGTTACCCTAGGAGAGTTCAGCCAGGAGCTCAGTATCTCAGCAGGGCTCTGATTCTGTGCAATCCACGTGAAGTCTCCCAAAAACAGCTGGAAGAACTTCCATATTGTTGAAACCAAGCCTAACCAGCACAAGGACTGCTTTGTTCATCCAAAAGACCTTCAGCTGTGAGTGTGTGTGTGTGGACAGACAGACTCAGAGACAGGGATAAAAGCTCGTTCATTGTCTTGATTCCACTCCAGGTCTCTGGTGTTGTCTACACTTTTATTTTATTCAATTGCTCTTCAACACAAAATGCACAAATCCCTTCTCCCACCAAAGCCTACTCTTCAGGGAGTCAGCCTGTGCTGCTCTTTTCTTTCTGTCTCTGGCCTGGCACTCCTTGCTGTGGAACAGCTGAACTCAGCAGGCTCCTTCCCCCTTTCCAAAACAGTCTGGTGGTCATGGCTCTCATCTGGGAAGGGGGACTGATGTGTTTGCACCCCCTCAGCTCTGACAAAACCTCAGGACGAATTCTGCATCCTCTAATCCCTGGGCTACTCTGTAGGCAGTGGACAGGGCCACCTACAAATGCTTGGATTAAATCAGCACTCTCCCAGTGACTTCAGTATGACACACTCCACGGAGCCACCTGAGATTTAGGTGTTTAAGATATGACTTAGACATCCCTGGATCACACCTCCCCCACTTAGGACAGGTCTGATATCAAGAAGTCCAGCTTTAGGTACTGATGTCCCAAATGAAAGCACAATCTGCTGCAGAGAAGTTGATTTAAAGCACTCTCTCAAAATTAGTGTCCACTTGAGGTGGGAGAGCCAGAATTTCAGCCCAGCCAACACACAGCTCTCTTCAGAACACAGTCAGGAAAACAGAACTGCTCTCTAGCACCAACTGGAAATGAAACAGAACTGCAAGGGGTCTAAAACCACGTCCCACTTGTGAGGCAGTGGAAACTGCTCTTTGTAAAAGAACAATTTCAGCCCACACAGACCCCACGGGCCCGCGGACCTCCGGCCACTTTTCACCTTTGCCTTGTGCCCCGCAGGCTTGGGCAGCTCCCACTTGGTCGTGCGGATGGTGGCATCGCTGTGCATCATCTGGGGCACCTTCCCTGTCTGCAGGATCTCCACCAGCGTGGACTTGCCCTGCCGGGGGGGGCCGATGACGATCATCTTCATCAGCTTGCACTTCTCCGCCCGCCGCAGCTGCGCCCGCAGATACGCCAGCACCGTCTTGGGGCCTGTGAGCGGGACAGAAGGGGGTGGCACTGCAGCCACCAGCACCCAGGGACAGCACAAACCCCCCTGCTGCACCCACACCGTGAGTGTGAGCTCGTGCTTCCCCTGCAGTCTGGCTGTGGGGCTGAGAATAAACAAAGAAACCTCCAGCGGACAAACCTGAGACAGAGACCCCAGGAAAAGGTCACTGCTCGGAGGCTCCACAATGGAGCACTGTAAGGAGAAACAAATGCTGGGGCTCCTAAGCTTCAGAAGCTGAAAGGAAACATAAAATACTAATTTAGTATTGGAAAATACTCAGTTTTCCCCTCTACTTTTATGTTTCCAGTTAAAGTTAGATTGAGGCTTCAACAGTATACTGCTGGAGCAGGAATAATTCCTAATAACTTTGTTCCCACAGGATTTTCTGATTAAAATGCCAAAAAAAAAAAAGGCAGCATTGTAATAGATCCAAAAACCTAGCAGCTCACAATAAAGTCACTTCAATGGGACTGTGACTGCTGATCCTAAACACTTCAGTCTTTAGAGAGACCATCTAAATATCCTAAAATATCCACACTCAGGAAGGAAGCCA
This sequence comes from Irena cyanogastra, assembly GCA_013397155.1. Taxonomy (NCBI): domain Eukaryota; kingdom Metazoa; phylum Chordata; class Aves; order Passeriformes; family Irenidae; genus Irena; species Irena cyanogastra. Next base: position 116,902 of record VWZV01001280.1, read on the forward strand.
CAGAATTTCTGCATACTGCAAATGAAATACTGCATTTATAAGTCATCATTTTAAATCGTGATCTGTCTTGAATTGATCATTACAGCCAGAAGTTAGCACTGATTATCAAATTTGTAAATATGAGTAGGAGGTTTCCCTGTGCAATTCCAGTTAACCCCACGAGGGCTCAGGCATTCACTGCCTGCTCCTGCTCCTGACCATTAAAATGAAGAGATTTTATTGCACGTTTAGTCAATTTAATAAAGAATACACAGCATCAGCCTTACCCTCTTTTCTGATCTCTGCAGGAACGTTACTGATATTTAGTTCCTCGATATCCAGCTGCCAGAGATTAGCCAGCTGTCCAAGTTCTGGAGGAAGCTCTCGGATACCAGGGTTACTGTACAAAAACAAATAAATCTACCAACAACCAGGCTTTGTGTGTAAGTAGCTGCTCTCACGGACTCTCACATTACGCTATTCTATCCTTGCAGAAGTCTTCCATTAACGTTTTAATAAGACTACTCAGCACTTTAATAGCAATTTCCATCCTAAAAGTGATGTATAACCTCAATTCATCCTCTGAGGCAGACAAATGTAATCATCTTTGCTGGAGAGTTGAGGCAATAAAGGCAAAAATGATGAGTTATTGAATGTAACACTCCAGAAACTGACAGCAAAAAGCCAGAATGAACTAGAGGCACATCAGATTCCCAGGCCCAAGTTCAAAGCATTAGATCATCTTCCCTAACTCAAAAGACCAGCCTCCTCCTTATCTAAAGCAAACCATGGGCACAGTTCTAACAAGGGGCTGACTATTTCCATCTCTCTGATTTCAAAAGCACTGGACATCTAGGGTGGGGCTCCACAGAAGACTGGTCACTAAAACAACATGGAAATAACACTGCAAAGCTTTTCCAGAACACAGACTTACTTTCCTAAATAAAGCTCTGTTAAACCTTTCAGGAGGCAAACGGACTGCGGGACAGAGTCCAGCTGATTGTCGTTCAGATAAAGAACCTCCAGAGAATCGCTCAGAAATGCTGGAAACTCCAAAAAAGGACCTGGAATGAGACAGGAAACAAAATGCACCTTTAAAAAAAGAAACAACAAAACAGGCATCAAGGCTCTGAACCAAGAGCTTCACCTGAACTTTGCGGGCAGGACATGAGGTCATGTCCATTGGCAGGAGCCACCACCAAGCAAGAGCAGAAAAGCAAATGGCCTTCAGTGACAGTCAAACACCAACGTTCACGTCTCAATGCCCTAAAGTCAGTGTTGGAAGGTGACAGTGTCCAGGATTTATGGGGTGCTGAGGGAGGAACTCCAAGCCTGCCAAAACAGCTCAGGGGATGAGCGGCACCTTATCTCCTGCTGTTGAATATATGGTAATATCTTGTGAACTGCCCCTACTGCAGCCTACCAGCTGGCACTGAGAAAGCATCCCACAGGCACAACTGGTTCTTAGCATGGCACTGAAAGGGCACACCCAGGGCACAGCTGATTCTCAACATGATTTTTCCATATTACCTGAGAAAAGCCAGTCAGAATTTATGTTCAGGCTCCCACACTGCATCCCACAGTAATTCATGGTGGATCAAAGTCAGTAACAACAGAGAAGAAAACCCAAACTGGAGCTGACAGACTGACCTATGCTGTCTCTAAAACATGCTGGTGTTTGCTCCTCTGTTCTATTTCAGATAGAAGGACTCAGGGAACTTCCTCCATGCCTGAGGAGCATCTTGCGTATTTTGGGAGCAACCCAAGCAGTCAGAGCATCAACTGCATGGCTGAGTTGCTGCTGCTAGAGAGGTTCAAACAAAGGGAAGCTCTTCAAGTTCCAAAGAGCACCATTTCACTCCAGAATTGGCAACTGGGATAATGGCACAAAAAGTTGCCATGGACTGTGTTGCTGTATTGAGGGTGTCACATTTATCTACCAAAGAGCATCCTGAAATGAAGGAAAACCAGGCAGGTTTGGAGTCTGATTAGGAAAGTACAACCAGCACCATCTGCTGCCTCCATGGTCAATCAAAGCAACTCCCTGAGATGCAAGACTCTCCCTTCCTAAGGGACGGGACAGTTCCACTTCCACCAACATCTTCCTTTACAGAGAAGACGTGAGGAACTGTAATTAGACTTAACCAAAAAGAGGAAAAAAAAATGGAAGAGGTTTTCTCAGGAGAAAACTCCCCAGTTCTAATATCAACAGCACTTCCAGCCTGAGCTGTGATCAGACAAGGAGCAAGGGAGAGTCCCACAGTCTGCAGGGGTGTTTCACATACGTGACAGGACTGTCTGGTGTGGGCAATGTCACAGTCCGCCTTTCGAGTTTTCAAATTAAAAAATCATCTTTGGGATTATTTTATGAGAACAGCAGGCTTATTCATGGATGCAATTCACTTCCTTTCTGGCTCATCGCTGGACTTAAACTTTGCATTGTGGCTCTTCAGTAGGTAGACCTAGGCACAGACAGATTCAGCCCCTCCTCGACATGTAGGAGCAAACTCCTAAAATAGCAGCAATACTCTGAATTCACCAAAGAGTCCCAGGTGGAAAAGAGTGTTCTATATTGGAAGCAAGCTCAAGGTGTTTATGAATTGTAATTATTTATTCATGAGTTATTTATGATTTCTCTGGCTTCAGCTCAAATTTTCTTTTAAAGAACTGTAGAAAAATTAAAACAAAGCACATCTTGAAAACGTATTTTTGGATGAAGAGATGCTACTAACACCACATATGCGTGTGCAAGAAGTTATTCTGAGACTTATCAATCAAGTATAGTGAGCATCCATAAATTATTCTCTTTAAATAGCCTAGACTTAAGTAAACAGCTTTGTTGGTAAATCATATGAAAACCTGTCCACCCCCACCTCACCAAGAGACTTCTGTGAGCAGATGATGTACTCCAGCTTCTGTTTTCTCTTATGTTTAAATTCTTGGCCACATCCTCTCATCTCACCAAGCCATACTTGGCAGAAGAACAGAGAGAAAAGGATGAGCTGGCTTTGCTCTGTCTCTGTGGCTGCTCACCCGTGGCACCAGCCAGGTGGGCTACTCTGTGCCCCCCTGCCACCTGAGGCAGCTCCAGGTTGCACCAGGGTGGAACGTGCCATGGCTGTTCAAGTGTTACTGATGCAGAGCCCATCCTCTCCTGCTTTCTGCAGGGGGTTATGCTGGGTTTGCAGCACCCAGAGATTTCCATCAGCACAAAAATTCCCTTTTAGAGCTGGTTTTAGCTGCCTTCACCTGATGCTCCTGCCCTTCTCTCCCCTTTGGGAAATGCTGCTGCAGCACTTCACAGCAAAGCTCTGAGGATATGTCAGACCACACAGATCCACAAGGTTCAGACTCCTTTTCCAGTTGCTCCATATTCCAACAATGCCACAGCATTTCCATTTCCATTTTCTGCCTGTGGAACAGCACAGACCAACCTCTTTTCCCCCTTGGGGGCACACACACCTTACTCAGCACAGCAGCCTCCACTTCCATGGACAGGAAAACGGGGCAGGATCAGCCTGGCCAGAGGTCCAGGCAGAGCCTCTGCCTCCCAGAGGAGCCAGCTGGAGGTGAGGATCTCCAGCCCTAACCTACAGCTATGGCTGCACATGTTTCATTTACCAATTTCACCCCAGGCACAGTTTTCAGGGGAACTGAGGGAAGGATTTGTTGCAGGAGGGTCTCTTCCTCCCACAAGCAGTCGAGGGCTGCTCGGATGTGCGTCAGGACGACGCTGGCTCTGCCCCACTCTGTGACTGGCAAGGAATGTTTAGAGCCAGGCATTCTGCAGGCAGCTAGAATGAGAAAACTGCCCAAGTGCTTTAAAATAAAACAACAAACAAAAGAAATGCAGATGAATCCCACGGAGAGCAGGAAGCAGTGCAGTATCTTCAGATATCCCTTTGCTCTCTCTGGAATTTCATGTGCGTTTCATTAGCTCTGCCCCAAACTAAGGGTGCAAATCACAGGCAGGGGAAAACGTGCCACTTACAAAGTTAGCAACAGAAACAATCCTAAGAGTCACAGGGATAATTATGGGTTAATGTCCCTTCAACACATCACTTAATACTCTGGCTAAAAGGCATAACCTTCATGAAAGAGCAAAAGAAACAAGTTTCACACCATCTTTCTATATTGATGGCACCAACCAGCTGCATAATTTCTTCAGAAACATTTTACCAGAACATATTCCCTCTTAATGAAATGCAGTTGCACTTTAAATTGCAGAGGAATTTACTCTGCATTCCCCCCAGCCAAACTGCAGATTCCTGCTGCTTCCCAGCTCACCTGGCATTGCCAGCACTCGCTGTCTGCCTTACCTGCCTCGGGGCCACCACGCACCCTGTTCTTGGTCGTGAAAAAGGGGATCCTCTTCGTTTTAAACCCCTCATCGCTCCTGTGGGCCAAACAAAACAGAGACTCGTGAGGAAAACATCCTGGAAAGGTGCTGAGCCTGACCACGCTCACAGCTCTCACAGGATCCCACCTGCTCTGGAGAGACTCGAGTGAAACCCACTGTGCAATCAGACTCCACCAACACTTGTCCAGCCCAGTGGTTTTCTCCTCAAATCAACAGAGCTCCTCAAGGCAGCACTCCCAGCTCCCAGGGCAGGAGCACTTGACCCCTGGCTTTATGGGTGTCAGGGTTAAGTGGTTGTCAAACAGCAAATTGAAGGAGTTTCACCAGAAGCGCTGGAGAACCGACCTGCCCGCCCTCCCCAGGGAGTCTCAGAGAAGATGACCCACCAGCATGACTCTAGAAATGCACTGGGACATTCAAAAAGAGGCAATTTGTCTTTTGCAACTGACACAGAAACTCCTAAGGACTCCAAAAACTGTGTTGGACAGGCACCCAAATGAGAAGATAGCATGACACAATTCAGTGCAATTTTGGAGATGACAAAGGACCTTTAACTCTCTATGTTAAACACCCCTATTGGAATTTCTAAACAGAAGAGTATCACTCTTTCATTGGACAATCTTATTAACATCAGTCTTAGAATCATAGAATCCTTTAGGTTGGAAATCCTCTCTATGAACTTGCAGCTGGTTATACTTCCATTTAAAAAACAAAGACTTTTCATTTTTTCCATAACAATACTCCCACACTAACTAATAACTGCAATCCAGCCAGATGGTTTATGGTTAAGCTATGCTCCCCACAAATTTGTATTTGTAGTGATGAACCACACACTGGGCTGAAGAAATTCCTACATGCTCAGAAATTAAACTGCCATTATCAATAATCTATCCACTTAATAAATGATACAGTGTGTTAAATGCCCAAAGACTCAGCAAAGGATAATTCATCACTGTCACAGACACACAATGTACTTGGGGACATGGTATGTGGGTATCAATGCCTTCTATGCAGGTGATTAATTCTCTCCTGACACCCTTTGTGTTACACGAGGGATTGGGTTTGCTATTATTTCTTCAGCTTTTGTTTTCTTAGCCAAAACTTGAAAGCAGCACTTACTTCCCAAGCTGGTTTTTGGAAAGATCCAGCGACTTAAGTTGTTTGCAATTCCACTTATCCTGCGAAGGCAACGTAACTAACTGATTTCCCAGCAGCTTCAGGGACACCAAAGCCTAGGAGAGGAATAGCCTGGAGTTAGGGAGCACCAAACACACAGAAAGAGCTTTTTAAGCGTGACTATTAAATAACAGAAACACGAAGAAAGTACATCTTATTCATCAGAACATCCTGTCCGTGCTGCCCAGCATGCAAACATTTCCTCCCTGTCCCCAGCAAGTACTGCACGGAGCAGCACCACTCACTCCAGGCAGATTATTGCTCCACTTGCTGACAGATGCATTTGGAAACAGCCCATGCAAGAGGACATCTTACTTTTTAGTGAGGAAACCTTTCCAAGTGGAAAAGAACAGTCTGATTTACCAACACAGGATGCTACGTATGGGTTACATGTACATACAATAAATGTGTGTGTCTGTACAGAGTGGGCTTACACCTGCAGTACATGCCCAAAATCAAGGTGGAAGACATGAACCACTTCACACAAGGAAAAGTTTTCATTGCTTTTTATGACATCTCTATTAAAATGGACAGGATTTATATTCACTTCCCAAGATTTATATAAGTTACATATCTCCTTTTTTTTCTCCTCTCAGCAGAGACAGGAATTTTAAAAACAAGTGAAGCTGATTGATACCATACAGTTAACACCACATAGACAGAACTCAGCTGGAAATACCAAGTTAAACATGAGGTCTCCTTTGAATTTAACTGAAATACAAAAGAAAAAAATGCAGTTCCCATTCAGATTTGTAAAGTTTATGCTCTTCCATCTGCCCTTAATAATGTTGAGGCTCAAACGATCATTTTCATTTGGCTGAAAATCCAATTTTCCACTGAAAACCAGTGTTGTCTGTAGAGTTTCCAACCAGGTTTATCCAGCAAGTCCCCCCCACCATGAAAAACTGAGATAGAGCAGAATGTCAGCTGGATTATCTCCTGCCAGAAGTACAGCAATATTAATGAATTATATCCCATGAAAATCATGTTTTACCAGCAGAGACTTCAGCATCAAGTGTGTTAAATGTTTTATGTGCTCCAAGTTAATATAAAAGGTTTATGCCCCTTTTCATCGAGCAGGATTAACTGTGTCTCACAAAGCAGTTTGTTGGCCCTCCTCCCCTTTTTTTAGATTGGAAAAATATGAGGTGTCCATGTGACAGAAGAGACGGACAACCAGCAGTGGTTGGAACAGGAATTATTGTGCAAAACGCTCCCTCTAGTGATGGAGAGGGGCAGAACTGGGCTTTGCTGCGATCTGGGGAAGGTGAAGGGAATACAAAGCTGCAGACAGAGTGAGCTTTTCCGGAGAAGGAAAGGGAAAACTGAGAACTGAGAGCCAATGCTTTTACTATCATTCGTGTTCCCCTGGAAGGAGGGCCCAGCCTGCCCCTGGCTCCTGCTGTGGGGCTCTCTCCAAGTGCCAGCACGGGGCTGTGCAAGGACAATGCCTCAGGCTTCTCCCCAAAACACCCCTGGGCAGGGGGCAGGAGCAGAGGGAGGCTGCACGTCCCAGAATTAGCACAAACTGTGCTCTGTGGGCTCCAGCTGGGGTGTTTCTTTTTCAGTCACTGTGTCTGTGTGCCCCCAAACACTGACTAAGGCCACTCTCCAGGGAGCTGAGAGCCTGGGCAGATTCTGTGCATGGGGGGAGAATCAGTGACTGTCAGCTGGCTGTGGTTCCTCATGACTGGAACTCTGGAGACCTCTAGTCCTTACAAATTGCCTCTTCTCTCTAATTTCTCCATTTTCTTTCAGTGTGAGAATGGGGGCCTCCAAAAGGGACACAACAGCAGTGGCAGAAAACTTCCTTCAGAGCTGCTGCCACAGCATGCAAAAGGGTGTGAGATGCCACCTGAGTGAGGGGACTGCAGCATCCAGACTAAGGTGCCTCAGTCAGGTCATGATGTGGAAAAGCTGATCCTGAGTTTCACAATCTTGCAGGGAAGCTTGGAGGAAACCCCAAGTTCTGCTTTGTTTCACATCAACACTACGTGAAAGCAGAAATTCTGAAGAATTTTGACACAAACCCATGGATCAGTGGTGTCCACAGGAAAGAATTATTTAATCTACAACCTTTAAGATTACAGAGGTCCCAGACAACACTGTTTAGGGCATTCAAAACATGCTATTTTCAGCACAGAAAGACTAACTCCTAATTAGACAACACATTTTTTTCAAGAAAAAGCAGAACTATTTGTGACTGCACTCAAGTACATCAATATTTCAGTAGCTGGAGCTTGGAGCTATGATGCAGGGCTTGTCCTCCAAACTGTGCTCCCAAATTCTGCAAACCACAGACATCCAGAGAGTTCTCAGAAGATCTGGGTCAGACACTAGATACATCTCACTGCATGAGGGCCTGAATTTTGTGATTCAGGGAGTGACAGCCTGCTCTGTGCAATTGCACCAGTTCAAACCAGCACGTGGGCTCCCACCTTACCCAGGCAGCCAGTTTGAGGTCTGAGTCAGGATTAGGAAAAATAATGTGAGAACTATGAAGAAATGATGCTTACTTCAAGCTGGAAGAGTCCTGCTGGAACTTCTTTCAGTGAATTCTCAGAAAAATCCACTTCTCTCAGGTGATTTTTCCAGAACACAGTCAATGCATCAGGTAGGAATTCCAGTGCATTTCTAGATGCTTTACAACATTTCTGGAAAACATAAAAACCCCCACACTTACAGAGCAGTAATCATCTCTCTAAATAATGTGGTAGATCAGCTGTCACATGTCAAAAGCTTTAGTAAATTAATTTTAGGTGGTCTCTTTAGATACCTTGATCTAGATAAATTACTGGGCATGCAGGCACATAGGGTTTGCTGAAGAGGCACTCAACTGCTGATCAAATTTCTTGGCAAAAAATATTCCAAAGATGATTTTGAAAATCACCCACCCCCATTTGCTTTTCAACCATAAACAAACACTTCTCCAAAGGAGACTGTTCCCCTGCTGTCCCTGTCAAAATGAGGAATAAAGTCAGAGTGATGGGTGTGGATACACATGTCTTAGTTTGCCATGGGTTTGGGCAAAGTTACCTCTGGTGAAAGTTGGATGTTTTGTAAAATGACCCTAACAATACTTCTGCTCAGAAGAACTACAGAGAAAATTAATATATCCATGTAAGACACATTTCTAAAACTTTTCCACCAATACCACTGACATGGTGAGAACAGGGTGGAACCTCAGAAAGACTGGATCTGAAACCCATAAACCAAATGTGGCAGGGCCACTCCTACAGAACAGCCTTTTAAGCATCTGACAGCTTTTTAAACATCACAGTCATTTTTTTTTGCATTGTTTCAACAGCTTTTTCAGCCTCTGACTCTGTCAGAGCAGTTCAACTTACCAGGGGGCAGGCCCAGGGATCTGGAAACACTTTCAGCTGATTTCTGGAAACATTCAGTATGTTTAGGGACTTGAAGCAGTATAGAAAAACCGTTGGAAGTTCCACCAACCTGTTGTCAGAGACGTCAAACTCCTGCAGCTTCCTTAAACCAATCCAATTAGTTGCTGGAAAACATGAAACATTGTGGCCTTGGTATAAGCATGAGAGCTTCAAAGCCATTTAAGACATCATTTTAACATTTTTGGGTTCTTCCCTACAGCCCAGCCTTGAAATGCAAGCTGAACACTAGCCTGTACGTACTGTTTTCCTCGTCAAATAACTTCTCCATATAGTTCTTGGAAGCAACGAGTTTTTTAAGGTTTTTCAGATGTAGGAATCCAGTAGGGAGAGTGGAGAGCCTGTTGCTGGATACGTCGACCTCAAGTAACCTGTGAGTACAGAACAATCTCAGTCAGGCATCAGCAGAACACTAGCAAGGCCTCCTGTTGCCACAGACATCTGTTTTACCAGGACAGCTTCAGTTCTGAATGAAAGCAGCTGAAATGTGCCTCACAAGGCAAAGCATAAAACCCTAATTAGAAAATTAACCCTTCCAGGGAGCAGGGAGAGGTGGTCTGGATAGACAGCAGATCAAATAATTGGTATCAGCCAGTAAATGTCACTCTGAGCCAGCTTAGAGAAATGGGGCTCACCAGAGCTGGAGAAAAGCAGAGGCAATGTGAGGCAACACAGGAATAAAAGTCCCCACAACTGTCCTGACAACAAACTTGCAAACACTGAGAATGCAGAGGGGCAAATCCTAAGCTAAACCTTGCAGACCAAGAAGCTCCTGCAATGTGCCTCCCCCTCACCCAGCCTCCCTCAAGCCCAGTTTGAGCCTGCTCTCCCTGCAGGCTCAGCTTTGTGTGCAGCACACACCTGGTACAGATGATCTCATCAGAGGACTGCACACTGGGTAACTCTGTCAGCTGATTGTCAGCCAGGCTGAGCTTCCTCAGGTTTATCAGCCCCCATGGGATCACGGAGGGGAGGGACACCAGGCAGTTGGCAGAGAGATCCAGCTCAGTTATCTGACAGGAGATATCGATCAGCCAGTCTAGATCCACCCAGGGCAGCTTGAGGTTTGACCAGTTCACACACAAAGCCTGTATGTGTCAGAGAGAAGAGAAAACCCCATTAGTGAAATCCCAGTTGGTCTCAGCCTGTGCAACACCACTGGGAATCTGGCAGAGCAGAGCACAGGCCATAAACATTTTGTTCACTTTCCAATCTGCTTCTAGGAATTAAACTGACTCAGAGATGAAATCATGCCTGGATATCAGCAGCCCCTGCTGTATCTGATCCATGATTTCACTCCATAGACCATGAGCAAGCTCAAGCAGGGGACCTGGACTTCTTCACCAGTCCATATTACTCAGGGTCCAGCTTGGACAGAAGGAAGTGTGAACACATAGTGGACATCAATGCAAGGAAACAACTCAAGGCTTCATTTTCAAGACCACCTCATTGCATTCCAATCCTTGACCTGAAATGCACCTTTTAAAAATTATATTCCCAAAACATTTCCATAAACTTGTTGTTTTTGACATAACTCATCCCAAAACCAGCCTCAACTGAATGATTGTTAATTCTCCACCAGGAGGCAGCAAGAACCCGACAGCAAATTTAATTTGCTTTCCAATGCCTAGTATTTAGCTCTTTGGACTTTTAATCCTGAATTTAGAATTCAAAGGAATGTATTTGGGGAAGGGAAAAAAAGAGAAGGGAAACAAAGGTCTGTCTCAAATGCTTATCTGAGACTCAGGACTGGTCATGTAGATCAGACAGTTCAAATGTTTTGGAGAATGGAACAAAGGGTAAGTACAAACAGATGCACTTTTTAGCTATTGGCAGTAGTTGTACTTAGTGTAGACACTGTGCTTTTCAAACTTTCACTCTTGATGCCTCAGGACAGCCCTGCAAATATGAATGGAAATGTTATGCCCATTGTGCCACTGGGGAAACCAAGGCAGAGAGCTCCAGCTATTTGTTTAAAGCTGCATCCACTGCCATGCCACAAGGCACCCCTGTAAAACACAGCAAGCCAGCAGCAACAAGAAATCAGATTAAGCAGTCTCCACTGCCACTGCAAAGTGCACAGCACCCAATGGGAGCTGCACTGCAAAGCTTTCACTCTCACACCAAACATATCCTGCTTTACTGCCAGATTTCCCATTCTGCATATTTAACAGCTTTCTGCTTAGAAACTCCTGCTTTAAATTCAGTATGCAGTTTTCTGAACTTTTCTCTCACCTGTAACACGTACCACAAATCCCTTGGCTTAGGAAAAAAGTACTTGTCCTTGAGTACCCCAACCAATGCAGCAATAATACAACCTGACAGCCTTCTTTTGGGGGCTGCAAGCAGGACCTTGTGTCTGTGCTGCTCCCCTTTGCAGACTGATAAACCATCACTATTTTGAATTTAGATTGCTGCATCATTTCCTTCAAAAATGCACAGGCATGGCTTCAGGGTATTTAATGTGATAAGGAGATACCTGTAGAATGCAGATAATGACTTCTCAAACCACAGACAAGATTGGGAAATCCAGCAACTGCTAGCAGTGCTGCGGGCTGGTGTCCTGTATCCAAGGCAGCTTTCTGAATCCCAGCAATCAGTGCCCTCCTTCCCACCCAGAGACAAGGACTGACAGTGCCTCTGCAAACCAGCCAAACCCCTCTATCTGACACAGAGACAGTGGAGCAAATTCAGCTGGTACCACTAACCTGGTATCAGTGGAGTTACCTCCGGGGTTTGGCTGGCTCAGGACACTGCAGTCAAAATGTTAATTAAGTGAAAGAAATCCTGACAGCAGTGCCACAAAGAGAGGGGATTTACTCCCCAACTCATACTTAATCATCTCCACTGTTTTCCCAGAAAAGCTGTTTCTGTGATGCCAAAGGTCTGTGATGCCAAACTCGCAGAGCTCAGGGCTCAGCCCAACCCTTCTCAGTTTGGGGCTGGTGGTGAACTCTGTGCTAAACCAGGGACAGAGTTCAGAGGATGTTAGCTCAGGGCTGACTGCAGGCAGCTCACTGCTCTTCAGAAGGCCAAGGAAAACCTCTGCAGACTTCCCTCTCCTGCCAAAGGAAAAATTTCTCAATACGAGCCCTGAAGACAAAATTGAAATCTTCTACTGCAGCAGTGCCAGGGGATGCACTGAGGCAAAGGACTGGAAATTGTGCAGGAGCAAGAAACCCTGCTGCTCTTGGGCAAAGGATCAACTATAAATATGAAAAATATTTACTTAAATCTGAGGCTGTCTGGTAAGGTGATTAAGAAAGGCTGTTGTGCAATACTCCTAAACGACGTGATGCGCTCCATCAGAACCTCACTCCTGCTGTAGATGGGATAATCTGAGGACAGGGATCTGCTCCCTCCATCAACAACCCTGCTCTGAATCTTGTGTGGGACTGCTGCAGGGCTCTGTGCTGATGGTGATGTAAGTGAGATTATCAGGATAAAGAAATGAGAGGAGGATCCCACACACACACATACATTTGTATGCTTGAATATAAAATTATTGGTAAAATATTTCCTAGGGAAAATACAGCAGACAAAGCTCTTCTCTGGCCTGTAATGGAAAAATTAAATGTATCTCACACTGCACACACTGGAAAGTTACATTTATCTCCCTGCTGGCTGCATCTATTGAAGTTTGGAATCTGTGCCGGCCAGTTCATTGCAAAGGCTCTCTTTGGCACTTGTTACCTGTTCCTGTAAAAATGGATCACTTCCCCTCTTTAGCAAAACTGTGGTTTGCTGTGGGTATAAATTTGTGCCAGGAAAGAACACAAAAAGGAGAAACAGATATTAGAAAAACGAGATGTAACTCCTCTTGTCTGAGAAAGGGCAGCTGAGCTCGGTGCAAGGGCTGTCTGGAAGGTGTGGCAGCCAAAACCAGCTCTCAGGCACATTTCACACATAGCTCTGCATTCACTGCTGTGAAATCCATTGGAGCTCAGCTGGGCTCAAGTGTTTCCACTCAGAGATAGCACAGAAGGGACAAACCCTTTTGAAGTTCTGGGCTCACTCTGAAATGATCAGTGCTTGGTCTGCCCTCCCTGTCCAAGGGGAGAACTTTCCAACATCCAGCTGGCTGTCACACACATCCCAGTCTCCACACAGCCCATTTTGCTTCCTGCCAGTGCAAAACCCATCTCAGGATGAACCCTCTGAGACAAGAAGAAAGCGCCGAGGCAGTTTGCCTGCAGCTGCCACAAAGTTGTGTTTTAGAAAGTTATCAGGGTGTGTGAGTGTCACTTCCCAAAGATCTGAGCTCTGCAGACAAACTAGGACAGATCCTCCCCAGTCTGTCCCAATCTGCCAAAATGAAATCAAAGAGAAAGCATTAAATAAGCAAACATATTAAAAATAAACAGCTACTAGGAGAATCAAGGTCAAGTTCCCGTGTCTTTTCTTTGCTTTTCTTCTTTTAAAACTAGGCCCTTCTGGCAATTAGCTGATGTCTGAAGACTGCTCTCTTCTTTGCTCAGGGTGTGACAACAGCAAAGCTGAGTCATTTTTACAGCAGCTAAGTTAAATATTGCCAGCAAATTCACATGGAAAACAGACCTCTTCCCTGTGATTCAAACATTTATTCCAAGTTTATTCAAGCTGAATTATCCAGTTGGATTTCTTTTTTTCTTCTGAAAGATATTTTATCAACTCTTACCCACATCTAGAATTCAGATTCCTTTTGTTTATCTATCAACAAAATTAAGGGTAGAACAAGGAGGGCTCTAAATCTACTGACTGAACCTAAAGAAGTCAAGCCCACTTATGTGGTCTAACACTCAGGGTATCAAGAGGAACCCACTGAGAGGGTTCTGGCAGAAGAACAGAGAATGGAGAAGTTTGTAAAGCTACTAAAACCTCTCTCCTTATTTTGACTTAACACCAAAGCAGAACCAACAGCCTGCAATGCTACAAGCTGAGCAGACAGATACTCAACTGGATTTATGAGGGACATCTTTCCACTGCAAAATTTTTGTGACCTGATGAAAACTGTAAGCATTGAAAGCTCAGGGATCTGATGCGTCTATTCAGTGTGGGTTAAACTACATGTTGAGGGGAAAAAAAATTAAAAATGCCTGGTAATAAACTGCTGGAGAACAGTATAAATAATACAAAATGCTGTGTGCTTCCCTACAAAGTAGTAACAACACCAGTGTGAGACAGCTTTTTACTGCTGAGGATCTGGAGTAGGGAAGACACTCAGCAGATCATTGCTTTGCTCGTGTGCCTTGTTAACAAAAAGCCACTCAAGCCCATTTTTACCTGAAGTGTCTGACACAGAAGGGTTCCCATGCTCAGCTCTGTGCCACGTCAACACCTGGGGACACCACAGAACTGGTGGCATCACCCTGCAACCAGGGGGCAAAAAAGAAACCTAAAATGAGTGATGACCCTGGTGGCACAGAGGGAATTTGTGCTAGAAGCAGCCCAGCTTCTTCTCTGGAAGGCTTTGAGCCCAAAGTTTGTGTTTCCTGTCCCCAGAACACCCTGGCTCACAAGATGGTGCTTAAATTGCCCCACAGAAGCTGTTGCTGTGTCTTGCACAGTGATGCCATTCAAAGCCTTGATGTTTTACACCCTGTAATTCAGCATCAAAACCACTTGCACGCTTTCCAAAAGGGCAGCAAACCACAAGGCTCTTAGCTGAGGAGAAGAATCAGCAGCCACGTGGCATGCAAAGACAATTATCAATTATTAACATGATACTCCCTCAAAACAACATCTCCTCAGGCAGATAAATGGTTACTTACTGTTTTTGCTGGAGCACTACCTGGTAGTGGGGTTGTCTCAATGAAATACTTCCTCAGAAGGTGTTTGCTGGATTCAGGACTGTCCATCAGGATGTAGGAACAAAAGAAAGCTCCATTCCGCAACAAAAACACGGCTACATCTTCATTCCCTTGGAGAAAAGCAGATTGTTTGCTCCCTTCACCTCAGGTAAATGAACCAGCAAGGAGCTGAACAGAAATCCTGGGAAACAACCACTTCTGAAACAAAACTGTGGGGGTGTTCAAAAAGGAAACTGAACTGTGTAAAGGCTGTTTCCTCCAGTGGCAGCACTCAGTTTGGTCAAACTGAGACAGCAAAGACACTGTGTAAAAGTGCTGGCCCAGGCTCTTTCGTTTTTCTCTTTTTCTCCATCTTATTAAACTATGCACACAGCTGTGCTTTGAAGTGCAAATTATTCAGCCTAAATCAAGCATGTGTGCCAGAATGTCCATAACAATAAAGCTTTCACTTGCAAGGATTCTGGTTTTTAAGGGTCTTTTCCCTGGGAGTTCACAGAGGAAAGTTCAGCCTCTCAGTATTTACAGCAACCTGACTTCCCAAGGCCCTGACTCCAATTTGGCTGAGCCGAAAGATTCAGAGCCAATTTAACTTTAATTCATCCTGCTGGAAATCCAACTCCAGACGAGCCACGGATCCCATCCTGTGTGTGAACAGCTCAGCCCATTCTCTGAAGAGCTGGCAGAAAAGAGGCAGAATGTGGAAGCATGCAAACACACACCTGCCTTTATAGCAGCGTAGAGGGGCAGGCGGATGAGCACCGGGAATTCGTTCCTCCTCACTGCACAGCTCTCTGGGTCTGCACTGTAGGCACGGATCAGGAGCTTGACAATCTCCAAATGGCCCTGCTGGCAGGCTATGGCCAGCATCCAGTTCAGGAGCTGCTGGCAAGTATTAGGACCTACCAAAAACACAAAATGTGACTTAGCTGGTGCCACCGGGCTGTGATGTGCAAGGAAAGCCTGCAGACAATGGCTGTGCAAAGAGGTTTGGGACAGGGTGAAGCTCCTAAGGACAAAAGTAACAGGTTACACTGCAAAAGTGTGGCAGAGAAGGGTTCTAAGATGGTCAGGCACAAAGTTTTCAGCTTTGCTTAACTGTTCTTCTTTACCCACCCACCTAACGGGTGAAATTTTTTGTCTGTCCCTGACTTAAGCATTCATAAGGCAGAAACAGTTCTGCTAAAACACCAGCAGATAAATAAACATCTGAGCCTAAACAGGGATGATCAGGACTGTCTTTGCATCCAGATTCAAACAGACATTAGATCCAAACACCCAATATTGGCCACCTCCTCCAAGTCCATGAGAGGGGACAGAAAGAATGGAGAAAACCAGGTAAGCTTTCATGTTATTGGATGAATAAAACAAAAATAAATGCTTCAGTCAACAAAAACGGAATTATTTTAGCTTGTTTTTGCTGCAACCTGAAGCCTCCCGCAAAAACTTTCATTTCCCCTTTAAATATTTCATTTCAGGTCAACTCTTTACTATTAATTCATAGTAAAGTCAGACAAATGTCATTTAAGGCTAAAAACTAAAACACCATGTTCTGATTTCTGCATGAATTTGCTGATGTTTTAGTCATTCTCAAACTGCTTTTTTTCTCAGAAATAACGTTTTCCTGTAGAACACCACTTTCCTCTAGGTGTGCTAATTCTGGGCATGTAACTAAATGCCCAGGACAGAATTATTTCTGGTAACAATAAGCAGTCCCCAAATCTCCCCTGATTCACTGTAATACCTCCATATACTTTACAAACTCACATCCTCTCTGAAACATTTACAGGAACATCCACAAGCCCAAGTTTTACATGTCAAGGCTTTTTTGCAGCTTATCCATGTGGAAATTACATGGCTCTTTGCATTCTTAACAACTCCACTAAATCCCTCACCCTTCTCCTTCAAAAACTGGGCTCCACTGAAGCTGTAAGCCACAAGTAGCTGTTCCAGGGAGAATCACTGCAGTGCAACAGCCAAATTGCAAATTTAGGCAATTTATACCTAAGCCCTGTGATTGGTTTCTGTGTAACTTCCCAAGAAAACAGCTGGAAGGTCCTGCATAAAAATTTCTGAAAGCTGCTCTTTGTACAGAGCTCCTCCCCTGACCCCCCCGAAGCAAGAGCTGGAGGGAATTTGGTCACTTCTAAACTGAGCTAAGTTTCCAGAAACTACTTAAGTCACTTTTCATTACTCAGTGTATTATATTAACATAATCTAATTTTTGCTACTAGGTTACTCAGCTTCCTTTCTGGCTGAAGGAAATACTACACTTAATTGCATCCCCCAAACTGGAACATCTATTTTGCTTACCAGTGCTCCAACAGGACACCAAATAAGCAGGTTTCCCAACAGGTTATTCCTGTTCTCAGTGAGGCCACTGGCAACTATTTAGTCCCAGTGAGGAGCTAGAGCTATATTCAGGTTAAATATTGCAAAAGCCAGCTTAGCTCTCGTGTTACTGCAGTGTCTGAGGTCAAGGATCTGCCCCAGATGTTCTGCAGGACCTCTGGACCCCAAATGCCTGGAAGGTCCCAGGGAAAAGCAGCTGCCAAGCTCACAGAACACTGAGAAAGCAACAGGGACCCAAACACAGCTCCTGGTCCTGAGTCAGAGCTGGGCTCTGCCCCCCACCCCCACTGCTGCATTAGGAATTGTGTCTGAGTGAAAAAAAATCTCTGCTCCGAAACAATTACTATCATGAAGTTTAAGTAAAATACAATTATTATTCTAAAGAAGGAATTCCCCTGAAAGTCAAAACAAAATGTCAAGCAGAGAACAGAGTGGGTGTCAGCTGTGCACCCAGAGTGTCCCTGACCAGTCAGGCCACTCTGCCAGCACCACTGAGTTTGTTGGATCAGCAGTGGGATGATGCTGCATCCTGAAAATCCCCTACTCTCACTGTAGGGTCTGGGATGTTACCCAGCTGTGAGGCCTGACAGGAACAAAGTGTCTCAATGGCATCTTCCTCCACTTCCAGTCTGCAAACATGGAATATTTTTATGTATGTGTTTCTCTACCCCAGGGGGGAAGTTCCCTTCAAGCGCAGCACAGATCTGATCCTCCACACACTTTCCCATGACTAAACCCCTCCCTTCCCAAGGAATGCCAAAAAACCCAAATGCCTGCTTGGAGCTGTAGCACACAGCTCCTGAAAAACTCGAGGAGGGGCAGGGTCAGCCCAGGGCTTACCACGCAGGGAATCCAGCAGCTCTTTCACGATGTCCTTGTGCCCAAAATACGCGGCCACCACCGCTGCGTTGTCATCGTTGGGCTCCGTCGGTAACACCACCAACGCCTCCTTCAGCAGGTACCTCACTGCCTGCAGATCCCCATATGCTGCTGCAATGCCTAAAAGCTGGCACTGGTGAAGGAAACACAGCAGAAGAAACTCTCTGTTCAAGGCAGCAGGCAGAGAAAGAGCATTTCCAGAGCTGTATGGGTTTATTTGTGCCCACGCCAAGGCATGTCCACTGTGGCCATGGTTAATTGGGAATGTCATAAACACTAGTGGCCATTGTGATCATTGTTGATAAATTTATTATGTTAATTTGTCGTGGTTTGTATTTTATTTTTTGGATGGTTTTTCACATAAGTGCCTGAGGCACAGAACAGTGAGTGTAAATCCATTTTTCATGGACCAGCAGAAAAGGCATTTACACAGCTCAGCTGCAAAATGCAGTATTACCTGTTTTGGAGATGGCCACTATGACTGGACTTGACATGCAGGGACCCTCTCAAAACACTCACATCAGCTCTGTGCAAGGAGCAGGCTCAAAAGGAGGGCTCTGAAGGCAGAGCAGTGCAGAAGCTGGCACAGAGTTTGTGATAAAATTCCACACACAGGCAGCAAAATCTTCCCAGGGGGCCATTAACCATCTTTGCACTGATGGGGGAGTTCATTTTTTGCTAAGTCTATAAACTGCTTCCTTTTTACAGGGAAAAATGCATTTCCCTGTTTTGGTGACCACAGCAGCAGCACCCCTCTTCACACAGCCTCCTGTTCCTACAGACACTGCTCCCTGTGGTCTGTCTCATCTTCCTGATCTGTGTTTTCAAGGGCAAAGTGTGCCCCTGAGCATGTTTCTGCAGAGCCCCACACAATGTGCCATGTCTGGGACCCACACAACCAAACGGATTTTCTCCACGAAAAAACAACAGAAGACAGCAGCATCTTGAAATTTTGACATCTTTGCCAATAAAATCTGAGAGAGAGCAGTAACCCAACCCAACCTTTTCTACTTGCAGTGCAGTCTCTTCACAGGACAACCTAATCAACTCTTGGGCCTTGCTGGTGTCCCCAGCTTTGTAGGCATCCTGGATGCTTTCTGTCACAGGGGTCTGGGTGACGGAGACGTCGCCACTCGTGGACTGTTTGCCACCCATGTCCACAGTTCCTGCAGGAAAAACAGGAAAGAGAAGTCAGGGAGAAGCACCTGCTTGTTACTCATGCACAGCTGCAATGTCAGTGAATCCTGAGAATAAAAGAAGTTGGTGATTTTCAGTGGAGTTATTTACTGCACGCAATTAAAAAAAAGAGCCTGATAAAAGAAAGTGATAAAATGTTAAAGTTCTTCCCAACAGGGACACGAAACTGAGAGGGACAGAGTTCCCCAAAGGCTCCCAGAGGTGGTTTCCAAAGGAAGGAGTGGAAGCTCACACACATGAACCCTTTATCTGCCTGGCATACTCCTCCTCCTGCTGAGGAACCAGGGAAGAGAAGGAATTACACGGCACTGGCACCTGCAGGAATTCTGACAAAGCCAGGAATCTGAAAGGCAAATCTGCTATTACTGGTCTTGCTTTAGTCACACTTCACTCCTCAAAACAGCCTGATAAAATCCCACTGTCCTCCAGCATTTTCAACCAGAATTTTAGGCACTTTTACAGGTGTGAAATAAAAGAAATTGGAAACATTTACTCTAAAAAAAAAAAGAGTAAAACGAGATTTTGCAAGATGCCCAGTGTCACCTTAATCAATTCTGGAGAATCTCCTAGACCAGACTTTCTTTTGCTAAATGGTGTTGTGAGCCAGAAGAGCTTTTAAGTGCCAGAGATTAAGAGCTGCAGCCATTAGAGAAGATGCTTTGGTGGGTGGCTGATGAGGCAGGCAGGAAGTCTCACACCCAACCATTCCCCATCTACCAGTGCAGGGAAAGCTGCATTGAAGTCAGTGAAACACAGGATGTTTTCAGGTCCACTCCTGAACAACAAGCAAGACAGAGGAAAAAAGCATTTTCTACTTGAAAACAAAATGCTTTTTCCTGCTAAAACATCATGAATTATTACTGCTTATTTGCAACTGGTTAAATACAGCACTTCAGCCCACAGTTCTTCACATGTTTTAACAAGGATTTTTTTTTTTTAATAGACACATATGTCACACAGGGAAGTTTAATGTTTAAAACACAGGCTGTTTAATGCAGCCTGGAAAGAGAAGTAAATTTGGAGCAATCTATAACTGTCAGTAAATATCTTTGAATAATGCAGTCTGATCACCAGGAGGTTCTGACTAACACTTCTCATCAATTATTTAAACGAAGCTCAAATCACACAGACATTGGAGATGGCTCCAGAGGTTGGTGCCATTAGAAGTGTGCCCTCACCAATAACCTTTCCCAGATGATGCAGGACGTGTGAAGGACAAGGAGCAGAAATCAAGGCCTATGAAAGTGGGATTAAATTACACTAAACAGCATCTCAGAGTTCATATTAATGGGTGTAGTGCTTCCATAATTTAGGGAGCAAATTGTAAAAGAAATTCTTCCTGCATTCTTCACTCTTTTAAAGCAGACCACATACCTATAAGGGATCACTAAGAATATCCAATATGATTTAATCTTCATTTTCATGGACACCAAAGATACAAAAAAAAAAATTCTTAGGCAAGTATGTTTAAAGGATGACAGAAGGGAGAACTTTAAAGCAAAGTAGTTCTCCAGTCAAAACAACTCAGAACTGGACTAAGAAAATTCAAGAAGTACAGATCCAAGCAAACACTGCAGTTACTGGAACAAGCAGCCTCCCCACTTGGCACCCTGTGATGAAATCCTGAACCTAGAGAGAAGCTCTGGAATTCCCCTTGGAGGAAAAAATGCCTCAAAGAGATACAAAACAGCTGGAAAGCTCCTCAGCTTCCTGCTCAAGGAGCCCAGCAGACCAGGGCTGACAGAGCAGAGCAACTTCCATTTGCTTCCTACAAACTGCAGATAGGAGGGACAAATTTTACTCAATTCCAGCCTCAATCCTGATTTTGGGGACTGTCACTCAAGGCCCACATCTGCAGCCATTCCAGACGTAAGAACACACCCTTTCTGCCAAAGAATTGAGCAGGACCATCTCTCTTTGATTTTAAATCATGGCCTGGGAGGGTGGAGGCACAAGAATCTCACAGTCAGAGATTCACCAGATCCTGGTGTCACATTCCCCTTGAGCAGAGAGGTGTCCAGCCCCCCTCCCACACACAGAACTCTCCTCAAAGGAGCATTTCCCACCTCTCCTGCTGGAGCTGCCCCACTCAAACCAGCACAAGAAGGGTCACAGGCTGGTAACTGAGGGAAGGAGGAACTCTGCCTGCTCGACCCTAATCCCAAGACCACTTCTGTGTTTTGCCAAATGACTGCTTCACAAAACAACTCACCCACTGTGTTGGGCTTCCCCTTACTTTTTTGGCCCCTCTACAATTTCTGAAGTCCTTTGTAGTGCAGTGGCTCAGTCACAATCCCTGGTGCCACCAGCACTGGAAGAACACAGGCTGGCCATGAGTTAGGTGTAGAATTCTGGGATCTCCAGGGACTGGAAGGTCACAGCTGGCTCCATGGAGTTTACTCCCAGAAGAATCTTCTGTATATTCATTTTAGTCCTTAAACTCAATTTCAGTCTTGTTTTAGGCAAATTTTTATTGATCAGATCAAAACTGCTCAGTTTTGAATATCTGAATGTTCATCAAGTAGAATTCAATAAAGGTTTCACTGAGTGTAAGAAATCTGGGCAATTTCTTACACCACAACTTCCTTCTATGATTCCATTCTGCAGGGTAAATTGACCTCCTGCCTGAGGCAAGAAGCTGCCAAAGGCCTCCATCAAAAAATAGTGCTTGTGATATCAATTGAAAGCCTGAAAAGAGCAAAGCTGGTGAGATACAGATAAAAAAGTCTGCCCTCAACCAACAGCTGTACTCACATGGTGCTATCAGATTTTAGTACAGCTTTCAGAGGTTAAATGAGAGAAGGTTGTCTATCCATTCCCAAATTCTCAAAAAGCACAAACACCATCCAAGGAAAAGCCAAGCATCTCACCAACAGAATTACCCAGTGCACAGAAGATTTCCTGGTGCCTTAGTAAAGGATATACTGGCTTCTGAAATACCAGGGCAAATTAAGAACCAGCATGCTCCATAAGCTTAATTTATACTCACCAGTGGGGGGAAAATAAATGAGGAAAACTACATTTTACTGACTAAAGACTGTTTTATTTCTACAAGATCCATTACTGACCTATCATCAGCAGTGGCATTCATGTAGGCTGGGAATGAAGTTTTGCCAATACATGCACCAGCCATTTTTAGCAGAAATCTGGGCTGAAATCCAAAGAAATTCTGCTCTGCTTTTAACCTCACATGGCTCCTGCTCCTTGCCTGAGCTCTTCATGGCTCTCCTGTCAGTCACCTCACTCAGACCCAGCCTTGAGCAAGGTCATAGGAGAGCAATACTGGGGCTCAGTAACACTGAGCCTCTGGTTTTGGACTTGATTGTGCAACATGCTGAGCATTTGAGCCCAAATGTAGCAAAGGGCTTTTAATTCTTAGATTTTATGGATTTAGGAACCGGCTTGTGCACGTTGCACAACAGGGTCTGTGCACCTGCACAGTGCACATTCTGTGTGCAAACCAGCACAGCAAGGGCTGACAGCCCAGCAGGACTTCTTGGATATTCCTGCACTAGCCAAGAAACTCCAGAAACTTTACACAGCCAGTGCCATCTTTTTTTGGTTTCTGCTTTATTGCACACAGATCTGGGAAGTTCCTGTGCTGGCATAGGTTCCTCTGAGAGCACTGCCCAAAAGCAGCACCAAAGAGCAGATAAATGAAGCCTGTTTGAACTGAGGAACCTGTGGGTTTTTTCTCTAACTCCTTTGAACACCTATGAAAATAAAGCCATGGAATTTACTCCCTAATATGCAGCCTCTGCATCTCTGCATCACATTTGTTTAATCTCTCCACAGATCCACAGCTTCTTTTCTTCTCTTGCTTTCTACTAAAAAAGCTGTAAGCAAACCCAGGGCTGTTTGTGAGGGGAAAAGGGGAGGCATCTGCTGACACTAAAAATGCACCCATCATCCATTCCTGACACCACTTAACAGCTTGTACAAAATCAACTAACTTTGGAATTATTTCTCCCTTGATTTCAATGATTTATGCTTTGGAAATACCTTTTAAGTATGGCTTTGCCATAACAACCCTTTATAAAAGCTAGGGGTGAGACTAACTTTCTTTTTAAAAATATCCCAATGAAACCAGAGGTTATCAATAAAAAAGCAGTGTTATTTTATTGCCATTAAAAGGGCATAAGGTATCACTTTTAAAGTGCAACAGACTGCTCACCCAGCTCAGAGAAACTAAATGAAAATAAGCCTTTTTAGTAATAAAGAGCACCAGGAGATTTTTAGGGTCTTGTGTAGTTAGACCCTGTCACAGGCCTTATCATTACAGCAGGTGAAAAAAAAAACCTGTAAAATTTCTAAATTGACAGTATGCCATGAGTAAAAGGGGAGGGTTTGCAGGTCAGTGCTGTGAATCAGCAAACAACTGCATAACAAAGCAGCACAATGCACAGATGATTATTGTCTTTATAGCCCAAATCACTGCATCTCTGACACATAAACTCACAAGGGTTTGTAAATGCTACATTAGGCCCTGCAATAACCAGCACATCTTTGGCAACTAGGTAGGATATTTCTATTTAGCAGAGAAAGATATAAATGAGATGCTTTACCCAGGATAAATCTGGAAGTTAACCTCCTCCAAAACCAGAATTACAATAATAATATAACTTGAAAACTGCTACTGACCTTGTCATAATGTGTGCAGGTATTTCCAGAGCCGGGAGCAAATCAAGCTGATGCTTTAACACAGCATCCCAGCCAGCGATGCCCAACTCAGCTGTCAGCTCCTGGGACTGACAACCACCCACCTCTGCTCCAGCACCAGCAGCTCCTGCAGTGGCCACTGGATGGAATGGCTGGCTGGCTGCTGCTTCGTCTGAATTAACTACCAGGGTTTAGCCCTGACAGATATTTTCATCTCCATGTCCCATTACAGTGAAATCCAAGCCTCTGGTGCAGAGGACATGGGGATGGGGGTGGGCAGGGAGGCTGAGCTCAGACATTAATTCCTCAACAGCACCAGATGGCTACAGCTAACCTTCACCAGCTTAATCTTTTGCCATTTTGACTTCTGAGTGCTGCCACTGCACAGCTAAAAAACAGGGCAGGGATGAAGTGGAAGATGTGCTGAATATTTAAAGCCTGCATCTCCAAACACTCCGAAACTCACCGGTGTCACTGAACATTTTTCAGTACTACTCCACAAAAGCTGTGCCCAGCTCGTTTGCAAAATTAATGGAAAGCCATGTTATTTCTGAGTCTGCAACAGACTCATGCATCTTGTGCTGCTTTGGAAAACTTCAGGCTAACAAACTGAGCACCAGCCAAGGGGAAGCCTCCAATGATTTCAAAGGATGATGGATCTGCCCTACACTGCACTTTCCAATCAGATGAGTAAGAAAAATTTTTCAGTCTCTTGGAAATTTTTCAGATGCTGAAAAATCCCATCCCAAACCAGGAAGGAAACCCAAAACTCTGGATTTTTCAATAAAAATAAAGAAACAAATTTGTCAGCCAGCCATAGTGGGTAAAAAATGCTTTTAGCATTTTAGCAAAGGTACCTTTTGTGTTCCTTCTCTAATCAGCTGACACTTCAAGGTTTCCTTTTCAAAAAAAAAATTTAAAATATTTTGTTCATTCATTTCATTCATTCATTCATTTCTTGGAAGATAAAACCACAGAACAGGATCTCTTGCGCCCCTCACCTGCCCACATTGCCAGAAGCTGCCTCAAAACCATCCTGCAGCAAGAAGCCAGTGATCTGCTTTGCCTTTTGTCAGATTTAGATGAAATTCATGTGGCTCAAGCAATTCTGCTTTAAAATGTTCCTGTCAGGATTCAGAAATGTCCAGAACTACCAATAAATCCCCTTGTGAGAAGACACTGAGAACAAGGTGGTTTATCTGGGAAGTTCCAAATCCCCACTGGAGAGCCTGTGCCAGAACTGGGTCATGGCCCCTCTGACCCTAATTAATATTTCCCACAACAAGTGGGATGTGCCAGCTTCTCAGGACAGTGGGAGCCCTCCACACACTTTTTCTGCCTATTTCCTGTGGTTCCATTTCCTCCAAACATCCATTATTTCAGCTAATTAAAGGAGTGGCTCTGCACTAGAGCTCTGCACTAAGTTCTGCCTGCCAAAGGCACTGGAAAAAATGATGCATTGAGCACAAAAGCCACCCACATCTACAGCAGAGCTCACAATCAATGCTCACTGCCCCAAAAGAAGACTTAAAACCCCAAAAGAAACCAGATATGAAACACAGAGGAATGCTTCAAAGTCAAAAATCCACTGAAGTGATCTTTTTCACTGTTATTGCAGATTTTGGAAGTATTTTGAAATTGTTTACATGCCAGCACCACACATGCATCGTGCTGATCTGCACTGCACATTTTCCACCAAGCACCCAGGGCATGCTGACAATTTTAGGTACAGTCGTCTAAAGTGAACAATTATCACCAGAATCATTGGAAATTTTCTACTGATAACACTTTTAACCTGCAAGATAAAAAAGCATTTGCAAATGCAAGCCTGAAAGGAAAGTATTAGGTCCCGGTTGGAAAGAGGCTCTGGACTCCTGCCTTTTCACTGGCCTCCAGAACAGAGTTATGAGAAACAGATGCCTCCAGAGGCTTTAGCTCCACACTTAGACAATCATTTCTTCATCATCCAGGATAATGAGGGAAGGGGGAAAAGAAAAGCCTCAAATCCTGGTAACACTGGGACTCAGCAGTATCTGGGCACTGCCAGATCTGGGCAGGCCCCTGCATTTGTGTGTGCACCTCCCAAATTCTTGGGACTCTGGGAATTGTTTGTATTGTCCAAGAAGCTAAAAAGGAACTGAGCTGGTTATTCTTTGTTGAAATCAAAAGAGGCTGCACAAAGGCACCACAAGGCAATGGGTCAGAGAGAGCACAAAGAATTACCCTGGAACAGGAGTGCCAGAACAAACCCCCCGGGCACTGTGC
This sequence comes from Irena cyanogastra, assembly GCA_013397155.1. Lineage (NCBI taxonomy): Eukaryota > Metazoa > Chordata > Aves > Passeriformes > Irenidae > Irena > Irena cyanogastra. Next base: position 142,959 of record VWZV01001280.1, read on the forward strand.
AAACCACGCTGGGAAGTGCAGAGCAGGTCCAGGGTATCACTAATGACACCTGCAGATACCCACAGAAAAGGAACAAGGGATTGGGACACACCTCTCCTGTGCAAGAGGACAAGATGCTCCCCACTGGCCATGTGTGAAGAGCAGTTCCACTTCCACTGCTCTGGGCTGTACCTGCTGGGAGAGGAGCAGCATTCCCTCTGGGCAGGGAAGGAACGGGGCAGGGATGTCCTCCAGCAAGCACAGGGCAAAGACTGGCTCTCACAGAAGGTGGGAATACCCTCCATCCCTCCAGCAATGCCTTCTTTGGGGTGCAAAGCAGCAAAGCCCACAGAGAACAGTGATGCTGTTACTTCCACCCCCAAAGAGAAGCTATTGAGAGCTCTAAATGGCCAGAGAGTTGCTGTATTGAAAATATAAATGACTCAGCTCTGGAGTGAAAGTTTCTATTTTTGTCTTTTGGCCTCAGTGATTTGGTTCCCATCCTACAGCTTGAATCATTCAGAAATGTGCTTCTGCAGGCAAGGCCAGCTATGCCACTCTTGCTTTCCAAATTTTAGATTGGAAGATATACATTGAGCATGCAGAAGCACGACAACACTTTTGGATTTTCTTTGTGTTCGTTTCCAGGCATGGCTGGAAATGGAGGATAGTTAAATGCTGAAAGGTGGCTCCAGTGAGACCATTCCTGTCCAACTGAATCAAATATCACAGCCATGAAACCAAACCAAGATTGGATTTCATCTGAAACTGCAAAATAAAATTTCATGGCTAACTTTCTTCTGAACCTTCTCCTTTTCCCTAACATTCAAGCTTTTATCAGAAGGGAAAAAAAATCCCATACACCAATGTTTTCTCTCTTTCAGAGAAATAATTTGCTCAAAATTTTTCTTCTAAAAAATTAAAACATTAATTATTCACCTTGGGGAAGCATCACCTCATGGCCAGCCCATTTCTGCTGGTTAAGGCACAAATTTAAAACTTGCTTTAGAAAGAAGCAAACGCTTTAGCCCCAGCTGTGAGAGGCTACGTGTGGGGGGCTCAGGAGGGATTTGCTGTGTGTGAGTGGAGGAAGATGGGCCCAAGGTCTCTGCTCAGGTCCTTTCTTAGCACAAATCTTCTGCCAGCTCCACCAAAGACACATCCACTGATCCCACACCTTCTCTGAGCTGGGAAAAGCAGCTCCTAAGCTTGTGTTTCACTTTAGTAACACATGTAAACACCTTCCTCAACAGAAAACCCATCTACAGCCCTGCAACCCCACTGCTGGTCAAAAATAAGAGCACAAAAGCAGCCAAAATCTGTCTCTCCAAAAAGGCATAAGGTGTAGGAGTGTGACACCAGGACACTGACCCACACATTCCTTCCAGCTACTCTGACTAAAGTTTGGAGAATGAGAGAATATTTTTAATTAAAAAAAACCTGATAGGTTCAGGAGACACATCCAAAGGAAGAAGCTTTCAAGAGATTTGAGGGGGCAAACATCCCACACAGCAAAATCCAAGCTTAGTACATGTTAGACACAGTTCAGTGAGCTGCTTTACTGTGACTGCTTGACTAATAAAATTGCTACCCTCACTTCTCATTTATCACTAAGACAACCACTCTGGATCAGTTTAAGTGAGTATTGCATGCAGAGAAAAAAAAAATGCAATCAAGATATTGGAGATGGTTGGCATGAAGAGACTTGAAGGGACAATTTGGCAACAGCAGAGCCAAGGAAGTGCAGAGCTGGGAAGAGCTCCAGGGGAAAGGGATGGATAGAAAACAAAAAATGCACACAAAACAGTGAAGAAAGTGGGGCTTCACTCCAGCTTCTCCTGAGCTCCATGTGAGCACTTCCCCCTTCTGACTCTTCCACAGGAGTCAGAGAAGTTCCTGGTTTCCAGGACTGGTTCAGAGGGAGGATCACCTGCACAGCTGTGTCTGCAGCAGAAGAGAAACCTGATGGAAAGGTCTCTGCTGCTGGCCCAGACAGCCACCAAAGCTTTAATGGGGCTACCAAAAAAACCTATAAAACCTTCCCCTATTTGTGACCAAACCTACAAGTGGCAGAGATGCCTGCTTTGGCAGGGAGGTGCTTTGTCTTCCTGGGAATATCAGCACCCATTCCAGTGAAGGGAGGACAAAGACTCTGCCTGGGAGGCTGCTGTGTCCACGTTGTGACCCTGCTGCAGCCCACAGCATTTTTGGATGTCTGCTCCAAGGCAGAGGCAGCAAAATGAGGAAGGGCACAGTTCATCCCCTTCCCACCAGCCTCTGACAAACTCTGATCCACTGCATCCAAGAACCTGGTCCTGTCCATACAAATGGCTTTGATTTGGCAGCTTTTATTCCCACCCTGCCACTGTGAGAAAGGTCCAAGGTGCAAAACATGGGAGAATTATGACCAGGATTACAAGCTCACTTAAGGAGCCAGGCTTTTTTGTTTTTCAGGCTATGTATGAGATCTGAAAAGGGATCCTGTCCATTAGTGTTGTAAAAAAAATTAAAATATTCCTGTTTGATGCAAAAATAAAGGCATTTTCAAAGGCTCTTTGATGTGAAAGACAGAAAGATGTGCAGGCAGATTCTGGAGGAGGTCTTGTCTTCAGCAATTACCAGCACTCATTTTGAATCCTACTCCCCAGACAGAACTTTTATATGAAGTAGATAATCACACTGCAGAGTGTATCAGCTCCAAACCTTGTGGCTTTTCAATTAAGCAGCAATAACCTCCAGTCCAGAAACTCCTTAACCAAGACAGGAATAAAACAAACAACCTTCAAAACCAATTAACAGCAGGTGAAGCAATTCCAAAGACATACTCGCTTTTAAAGGATTTCATTTTGAGCTCCACTCAGGTAGCCATGCCAATTTTCCAAGCAATATTTTGATCATTAAAACAAGAAGTGATGCAATTTCCACAGTGACCACAAACATACCAAGAATATTTGAGCTAAATTTATCCAGACTTCTTGTTTGAGTCACTGCTTTGGTTCGTTATTTTTCCATGATTTTCAGCTATGCACAGAGAGGAGCTGGGGACAGCCTGGGACTGAGAGTCTCCCTGAAATGGCAACCTTTATGCCTGGGAGCCACACATTGACTATCAGAGAGGAAATGAAGCTGCTCCTCCAGCTCCCAGCCCCAGGTCCCTGCTCCTCCCCACTCACCTCCTTCCTCCCACTCTTCCTGTGGCAGACTGACCCTTGCCCTCACCCCTGGGTGACACCAGTGGGGCTTGTCTTTGCAGAGGAGAAGTTCCTGGAGCTCACCAGGGATCTGCTGCCCTCTCCAACTGGAAAGGGAGAGCCAAAACAGAGAGGATCTGCCCCAGGTTTCCCACTTTGCATCTCCACGGCAGACCCCAAGTGCTGCCAGCAACACGAACTGCTGACCCCCAGAGTCTCTCTGCAGAAGGGCTTTTGGAAGGGTAAGAGCCTTTCCTAAAACTTAAAGACTTTTTAAATAGGTCCTCTAAAGTGAGGGCAAGGCACAAATTAAAAAACACGGAGACACTTCTGTTGTGAAAATATCAGCAGCTTACATAAAAGAGCTGCTGCTGTGGTGATACATAATCATGCAAATAAGCAATTGCTGACCCACTAATGAGCACACAGACTTGGATTAAGGGAAGGAATTAAATATCAGCCTGACTTGATGTAAAATCTGAAACAGAACCTATTAAGAGGCAGACTTCATGGTTGAGTCACCGTCCCTGGGGGGGTTTAAAAGCTGTGTAGATGTGGCACTTGGGGACACAGTTTAATGGTGGGCTTGGCAGTGCTGGGGGAACAGTTGGACTCAATGACCTTGAAGGTCTTTTCCAGCCTTAAAAATTCCATGATTCTATGATTTTATACAGCAGATTGGGAGCTGAATGGTATAAAATCCATCTTCCCCCCCCATCTGCAATGCAAACAGTTCCTCCCAGCTCACTGCCTTCTGCAAGCACAGCCCTGACAGCCCCATTATTGATCAGAGCAGTGAAAAACAAACAAACCACAGACTTAATGCTGTAAGGATCCCTGAAGATCCCATTATGTCAGTGCAAAGAATTTAATGGGTTTTGGATAAGGCCCCCATAGGCTCTGGGGAGGACAAAACCCCATAATTCACAGCATTTTCTTAATGCAAGTATAAAATCACCTGCAACATCTGTCAAAACAATACATCAATTACAGGCCTGGTAAAGGCTGAGTTGGTGTGAACACTATCAATTGCTTTTCTCCCACTGAAACAGAGGACAGCAGTTCCATGACCCCAGAATCAACCCTCACCTGAAAGCTCCCTCATAAATCACACCTCAGCAACATTGTAAAGAACTCCCTGTGTACAAGTGCTAAGAGCAAAGTATTTTCTTTACCACCCTATCTTCAGTTTTTTCCAGGCCTCTTGATAGAGTTGTCATAAGTTACATTTCAATGGAATACACCACAAATACATTTTAACATGAAGGAGTGAAAATAAAGCTGTAAAGCAGCAGATAATTCCAGATGCAGCTCAGATAAAGATCAATGCTTTACTGCTGCCTGTAAATCAAACTGGCTCTCAGGTCAGACTCTCTGCTCAATTAACTTCCCAAGGTCTTTACTGCACCACTGGCTCTCCCAGCAGCTCTGCCCTCCTTGATACAGCCCTCAAGTTCAAGAGCAGGCTGGCTTTGATGGTTTTTGTCAGGAAAATTGTAAATGCCTCAGCATTCCTTGCCCCTTTTTGAAAGGCAGGTTGGTTTGGAGAGATGTTGTAAGCCCCAGCTCTGCACAGGAGGGCAGGTTTAACCACAGGCATGTTCAGCTGCAGACCAGCCTTCCGCAGGAGCCTCGGCCCCTTGTGAGATTGCACCACTTCTGTATGAAGAGTTTATTTAAATATTTAAAAATACAAGCCTATTACTGCCTTACTGGTGCACTTCCTATTCCTGCTGGGCATTTCCTACTTCTCCTTCTGCAGGGCACTCTGCAGTGAGACTGACTCACACACAAAACCTGTTCTGTTTTCTGCTTTTTTAGCTCATAGGAACCCTTTCAGTTTGCTGTTTGGACTCGAATTTACTCACAGCTTAACAAGCAGGAAGAAAACAAGAAAAGCTTCCAGGCTGATTTAGTCTGATGATGGAGAACCTCACACGACTGACACACTTTGCAGCTCTCCAGTGCTCTGTGTGCTCAGTTCACCTCCCAGATCCTCTCCTTGTCCTTCTCACCCCACACTGCCATAAAACACTCAGGGTAATGTTACTACAGGGTGATGTGTGGATGGAAAAAGCAGGACAGAGGCTGTGAGTACTTTTTCCCTGTTATTCAGCACAACATGCCCCAAGGCCCAGCTGCTGGTCCTGTCTCCACACAGGCTGATGGGAAGGTTTTTAAGGTTTACATGGTGATTTCATGAGGAACAAACTGCTATCAGTGGTGCTGATTTTCCCTTCCTCCTCTATTCAGCAGGAAAGATTTTTAAACAGAGTTATTCATGCTGCAAGTTCCTGCCCTTCACATTTAAAGCAACAACGGTGCAGAACTGTGAGGAAATCACAGAATCAGAGAACAGGCTGAGCTGGAAGGGACCCATCAGGACCAGTAATTCACCTCTGCACATATCCTGCCCTGGTGCCAACCAAGAGCACAGCTGGAGGCACGAAGTGTGTCCCAGGAGGATAACCTGCTCCATTTGCTCTTGGCCAACCTTGAACTGTCACCACCCAAACTGTTGTGAAGCTTTCCCTATAAAATTGCACTTGCTCCTGAGCAGTCTCTCTTGTTAAACGACCCTTTGACTTTTCCAGTTCAACCCTTGCTCACACCAGAGCCTTTTCCAGGATTCAGGAAGCAGCAGGGCAGGCAGCAGCTTTCCCTGTGAGTCAGATCTGAGCTGAGCCATGGGTGGGGTTGCAAAGGTCACTGCCATTGTGGGCAGCTTCTTTCTGATAAAATAGAAAGACCTGTGAGCTGCAGGGTCACCACAGCATCTGCAAAGCACAGCTCTAGGGGCCTCTGGTGCACTCCAAATGACAACTCCAGTCATGTTCTGGTTACCTGTTTGATCCCTCATGTAGTATTTACAGTGTCCCTTTTCCAGGCACACTGTCCATGTCCATCTGTGCTTCCCTGGACAGTGGAAAGTCACCAAGTTACAACTGATCAGCCTCAAAAGAAGTTGTGAAAGTGCATTTTGTTAATGTCTGCAAAGCTACTGTAAAGTTCCAGGCAGCTCTCCTTGGCACTGTTGTCCCTAATTCTGTAATGTTTGACACCTTCCACCACAACACCTCTCCTCAGTGCTCATCTCTAGATTTAGCAGGAGAGAAGAGATCCCCTCTGGCATGTTTGAAGAATAATCCAATCCCACCTCTGAGACACACTCCAGTGGCACATGAATGCTCTGTGACTGAATAAAATTCCCAGTAAGAAGGAGATAAGCTTTTTAACAGAAGTACCCTTATGTTTCAGAAGACAATGATTGTTCTCTTACACCTCTGAGGAACTGTCTCCTAGAACAGCATGCAAAAATTAAATCCTAGCAATGAAATTTTGTAAGAGTCAAAGAAATCAATCAGCCCATAGAAAAGTGATGAATCTTTATGCTTTTCTACACATTCATAAAGTGATGCCTTTGAGCTTTCATTATACTTCCTACAAAATCCATGTAATGTCACCTCGTCTGTATTATGCAGAGCTCTTTAACCAAGTTTTAAAAAACCCCCAAACCCTGTACATGAGAGACTGCAGCCACCCCATATCCCTCCTCAGTTTCTTTTAATTAGGACAAGATGAACAAATGCAGGAGAGGGGAAGCAAGGTTTGAGGAGGCAAGGGAGATGCTGAGTGTACCCACAAGGGAGCCTCATCCTGGTGACAAATCCCCTCCAAGGGCTTGGTCAGCACCACCAAGTCAAGCCCAGCACCATCCCCAGAGGGCAGAGAGGGTCCAGCCCTGACACACAGCTCACCCACTCCTGGGGAAAGCTGGCAACTTTCTGGATCCTGGAAGATCACTGGCAACCACAAGGAACAGCAGAGGAGACACCTGAGCAAGGTGAGTGCCTGCACCCTGTGTTACATTTTCTAACTAACAAGGATGCTGTGAATGTGATTTTCTCCACATACAGTTGGCCAGAGCTTTATAGCTGCCAGGGAAAAAACTCCTAAAAAATCCTAAGGCTTCAGATAATGAAGGTGCACAAGGAGCTGCTGGAAGGTGCCTGCAGCCCTGCTGATCCACCTGACCCTCCCCGGAGCCCCCGGCACCACCGTGCTCGGGTTAAACCCCCACAGCCACATGCTGGTCTCTCCTGCCCGACAAAAAAAAAAAGACTCCAAGTTCTGAGCACTAATGAGGTCGTTGGCATGAAAGAAGTGATCCGAGATCTCACTGCCCTTCCCAGCAGCTCCCGCTGAATGGGAGCAGGAGGCTGCATCCACATTGTTCCTCCGGGGCGTAAACAATGGGCTGGCATGTGGAGGCTGAGTGATTCACCGTGCTCCTGCTTCAGCCCCTGTAATGGGATCCGAGCCAGAACAAGGACCGGTCACTTAGGGAGTGGACCAGTCAGCTAATGACAATCATCCTTGGCAGGACCCGAACAATGAGTTTAAGCATGTATAACACCCTTATAAAGAGCAAATCCACCAAGGCAGTACTGGTGCTTTGTACAGGGATCTTAAGCTTTACAAGGATCTCTTTCCCAGTTTTCCAACACTGTAGACTATTTTAATATAACCCAGATATACCCATATAGAAGAGTCTACCACTGAGATTTGCATGCTTCCAGCTAACCAGTTTAACTGAATATAATTACATAACAGCAACGTGTAATAAAGTTCTCAGAAAAAAGCTGAATTCAAAACATAGAAAATATAACTATTCCACTTTCCATTTCATTATTCACTCCTACAATAATTTATTTACTGTATCTTTAAACAGAGAGAAAACTTGTCAGATCACTACTGCAGAACAAAAATTTAGCAATTCTGAACAGTTGTGAACCGTTAGCACAGATTAAAATTCTTCTCATGGTTTATAGCTTAGTATTCAAGTGGAGATAATTTCTTCCAGAGAGAAACTCAGAAGACAGAAGTTAAGAAATTTAAGAATATTCAATAACCAAGTGTTACAGAAAGGTACAAGGCTAATTACCAAAAGCAAACAGAAAAATCAGTATCACAGAACAGGCAGAATACGTACAGAGAAAGGAAAGAGTTCCCAGAGCTCTCTGTGACGCTGGTGAGGAACGTCTTCAAACAAGACAAGGAGGCCTCTGAATAAACTATCAGGTTTTGCTTCATAGTTGCTGATAAAATCCAAAATAAGGCTGCAAAAACATTAGCTTCTGCTGGAGCCTGCTTACTCACTACAAAGCGTCAAACACACCTTCTTCCCACACTTCAAACGCAGATGCTGCCTCCTAATGAAGCACTTGCTGCAAGGGGGGAACACCGTTACACAAGAGCAGGAGGCTATTTCTTGCTGCAGAAACATAACTGGGGTTTGACTCAGAGAAAGGCAGCAGTGCCTGGGAGCTGAGGGTTGCAGCGAGAAACCATCCAAAAATAATTTGCCTGCTCAGGGAAAAAAAAAAATTCACAGGAAGCAACCTGAAGCATATGTCCCTTCCAAAAGGGGAATTTCTTTATTACATAAACACAAACCCTCTAATCTAGCCCAGCATAAAATCACTGCAAGCCACTGACTCGGAGCTGAGGGTAAAACTGGAGCAGGTTAATATCTGTGCAGGCTGAGAAGAGATGCTCTGATTTTAGCAGCTTTCATATCCTGAACACCCATTGCATCAGTGACTGGGAACATATTTGCATTCACACACTGAAAAAGCACAGATCTTGTAAAACATATTTAGGAACTGGTGAGACGTGATACATATATTGACTAATTCCGTAGGCCTTTGGAGAACATCCATCTTCAGGGGAATGCTGTTCTTACCACCTCCATAGTTCAACACCACTCTCCCTGGAAGCAAAATTCCTTGCTCTAGACTGTAAATTTTCAATGATTAGGGCTCAAAAAACTTTCACATTTTTAAACTTCATCAAAGCCCAGTGGCAGCTGGCCACTGAGTTCTCTCAGAACCTTTTGTTCCCAACCTGAACAGGAAAGAAACAAATCCTGCTATTTACCATTTTGTGGCTCCATGCTGCTCTCCCTGCAAACAGCGGATTCCTCCGTTCCCACACACCAGTACATTCTGGGGGGCAGTTGTGAAGGTCCCACAGACAGACTTTCCACAGCACTCCAGACTGAGCAGTGTTGTCAAAGCTGGACGATCCCCATCAAAGGAACGCAGGAGCAGAGGCTGCTAGTGAGCACCATCCTGGAGAAACATCATTTATTCTGTCTAAAGATAAACAACAAAACAAATTAATCGTTCTGCTGTAGAAATGGTCAGATGTTCATTCCTCTCTACTATTAACACAGTTGTCCAAATGTCACACTGCAGAAATATACTAATCACCCTATAAATACAATTATTTCCATAATAGCTTTGTTAAGAGCATAACATGAATTAACAGGGGGGACCACTATTACTAATTTCTGCACTACAGAAAGATAATGTTCCTAATTTTTCGCCACTAAAGCTGCTCAGTCTTTGGGCAGAGGACAAGGGGGTGGGCAGGGGTCACAGCTGCAGTTCCAGATTCTCCACAAGCTGGTGTATAGGCAGACCATTGAAACCCTGCAGTGTAGCTGGAAAAATCCTAAATGCAACCTCAAAACCTCTCCCACCCACAAAGACAACCACGGCTCTTGTAAGACTGTGAGAAACTGAAAAATACTGATGTGGTTACTGAGATAATCCTCTGTAGGAAAGAGAAGAGGGCGAAGAGAAACACACTAGCTCCTGTCCCCTCTGCCCAGCCCTTTTTGAGAACTCTCCCACCCTGGAAGCATCAGGCCCTTAGGAGCTATTAAAGGTTGGCTTTTTGTGAACTGCCTGGTATAACAGGCAGCAGAAAACTGCACAGCTCAGTCTCCTGAGGCACTTCCAACTCCCTCCCTTTTCACAGCTGCACAGGCGCCCTTTAACCCCTTTGTACAGAGGTTCAAACTCCTGGAGGACTTGCAGTGTTTGTCCAACCAGCATCAGAGCTCCTTCATTTTCTGCTTTCAGTTTCAGTCAGTAAACGCCTCTCAGATGTAACATGATGCACCTCAGCTGGCTCTTACTGGTTCTTCTCATGGCTGGTGTGTGATGATGAAGTTCTGATTTGAGACTCTAGCTCAGCAAAGCTCATAACCCACCTCCCACCTCAGCCAGCAAGGCCCTAGATCTTCCCTGAGTCTCCCTGAGCAGAGCTGGCTTCCTGAACTGGGATCAAAGGCCAAGGGGAATATAATAATATGCTGATCCATCACCACTATCCAGGAAGCTTTCTGCTCCTCCCTCCTTACAATGGGTTTCAACTACCAACCAACAACACTAAAAATCACTGCATCCCATTTCAGTTGTTTCTAGGCAAATATTTGATTTTTAGGTGCACTCAGCTTCTGCAGACCCTGACTTTGCAGTGCCTGGCAGCAGCAACAAAGACTGGAACCCCTGTGCCCCAGTCTGGGCACTGGGTGCTGCAGGAGGCTGAGGTGGAGGTGATCCCTAATCCCAGATCCAAGCTCACAAACTGGTGAATTACACTGTGTTGGTGGAGGACTGAATTCTGCCCTGGTGCTGGTGCTGGGCCCCACCAGACTCAGCTTCTCTCCTGGCCTCAGCTTCCCTTGACCACACTGGCAGGAGGAGCTGGGACCACACATCCCTCCACACCACGGCTGGGACACCCCAGGCAGAGGTGTCAGGGAGGCTCTGACACCTCCCCAGAGCTGTCCAGGGTGTTGCCTCTGGCAGTGCCGGGGATGTGATGCTTCCAGCAGCTGCCTGCCCTGTGCCCTCGATGCACTGAGCAGCTCCAGGGACAGTAAACACTTCCCTGTGCACGCTGACCCACCAGCTCTGCAGATGATGGTTTCTGAGGCACTTCCTCGCTCTGAGATGGGGACAAACCATGTGCACCCACAGCAACTGCACAAGAAACACTGAACGGGGGTCAGCGTGGACCCCTGAGGCTTGAAAACACTCCACTCCTGCTTTTTAGCTCTCTACTCAGCCCATTCCCCAGGCTGAAACTTTCCTCGTATAAAGTGAAAGGCAAAATAACTTTTAGGAAAAACAGTGGTGTGGCTCTGGTAACCAGTTCCCTTTAACTGCAAGTAACTAAATGCTGTAGCCATGTGTATTACTGCCACACACTGCCCATTTAAGAAGGATTTCCATATTTCAGGATCTTTTTGTATATAATTAAAAAAAAACTACAGAGCTTTACCTTAAGCAAGGTGCACACAACTGTAACATGTGCAAACACCACACGTGGATTTGATTTAGGGAATCTCTGTGCTCTGCAGAAGCTCGTTCAGAAGGAGACGGGCCGTGCAGAATACACCTGAGCACGTGTAAATGGGATTTACATCCAATTCCACACATTCCCAGTCCTGACTCCTGCTACTGCCCGCACCTGAACCACCACCTCCTCTCCCCTTCACCATCCCGCCCAGTCTTGTCCTGTGCATTGTACCTAAAAACAGCTAAGCACGCAGAAACATCACGGCTTGCCCAAAATCGCTTCCTAATTCATAAAAAAACCCTGCTAAAACTTCAGTCTTTACCCAAACCACCTGTTGTTTTTGACAACCCCACCTGGGGCTGGCTATCGGCACGGATCTGAGCGCAGGGACACGAGGGAAGGCGCTGGGGCTCGGTGCGCTGTCACACCGGGGGTGACGGCGAACCCGGGCCCAAGTGCCAGCCCCGGGACCCCGGCCCGCCCTGGGACCCGCCGCCGCCTCCTCCTGGCGAGCAGTCAGCACCAAGCCATGCCCTTCTCTCACAGCTTGGCCGGCTGGGGGGACACGAGGCGCTACACCCCGTTTTGGGGGGGTCTCTCAAGCCTTTCCATCCGCTTTCCAGCGGCCGGGGTGGGGCGTCCCCTCACAGCGAGTCCCGCCGCTCTCCGTCCCCGTCGGGCGGGGCGGCCGCGCTGCGCCCGCAAAGTTCCCTCCGAACTTTCATTTTCTTTAAAAACAAACTCGTTTTCCCCCTCGTTTCCACCTGAAACGCCCCGGCAGCCCCCCACACCGACTGCCCAGGCGGCGGGGCAGGTGCCCGAGAAGTGGCAGCAAAGCCACGGTACCTCCTGCGTCCCGGGCCGGCGCTCCCGGCGCTGCTGCTGCTGCCGCCGCCGCCTCCTCCTCCTCCTCCTCCTCGTCCGGCGCCGCCCGCACGCCTCGCCCCGCGGCCCGGGAGGCGGAGGGAGCCCAGCAGCAAAGGCAGCGGGGCAGCGGCTCCTCCTCCGGCCCCCGGCCCGGCGCCGCGGCCGAGGGCGAATCCCCCGGCACGGCCCCTCGCCTGCCCCCGAGGGCAGGGCTGGCCCAGAGGAGGAGGAGGAGGAGGATGGAGCTCCTTCTCCAGAGCCGGCCCACACGCCTCCCGCCCCCGGGCAGCCTCTTGGGCTCCGAGGGTTTGAGTTTTTTGGGAAAGCTAGCCTGGGAGTGGCGGTGACTGGAGCAGGAGCGCTCCCGGAGCGCTGCCCATCGTCCCGGCCTTACCGCGGCACAGCTCGCCCAGCACAGCTCGCACTTTGAAAGTTGCTCCTTGCCCGGATCGCGGCGAGTTTGGTCCTCGTTGGAAGAGCAGAGCGAGGTTGCCCCCTCTCTTCGGAAGGAGTCAGATGTTGGTGTGCGCAGCCCTTCCCCAGACTGACCCATTCCTCTCCAGGAACCTCTGACAAGCCAGGGATTGCCCCATTTCCCCCACTCGTCGGAGCAACTAAGAAAAAGTAAACAACAAAATATTTCTGCGTGCCTTGCGCTTTGCTGTAGTCATTCTGTAAATTAAACACAGAGGATGTTTTTTACCCTGGTCGGTACCCAGCAATGGGTCACTGATGTTCACTCTAGGGTGGATGTGCATTCACAGAACGGCTTCGGCAGCCTGAGATTTGCCTGGGGGCTCCTTTGGGTGATTGTGGAGACACAGATGGGTTCAGCGCTGCTTTTCCCTGTGTTCAGGTCCCCATCAATCTGCGTCCAGTTGCAGCCATAGGCAGAGAGCAAGAACGTACCAATTCTATTTATTGTTTTCTGACTTTTAACACGGCTAAAGACTAGCTTTACCTGTTTTAGCACCTTTCCACCTCTTACCCAGCCTGCTCCCTTTTATGCCTCGCAGCCCAGCTCTTACCCAGACCTTTCTTACATCATTTTTAGCACAATGTTTGAAAACACCCTAAAACAAGTCTTTTTCCTTTATTATGATAGAGGCTCTGATTTCCTCTGGCAATAATTTACCCACACATTCAAGTTAATTTTTTTCCCTTTTTTCTCTTCCCAAATCTCATCCCACTCTTCCTTATGTCTCCATTGATTATGTCACTCACAGCAATGCCTTTGTATCTCCAGCCTTCCCTTTTCTGGAGTCTGAAAGCTTCTGAGTGATGCTGTCAGTGAGTGGAAAATTCAAGGAGTTTGGCTTGGCCTGTGCAGGGAGCCGATAGGAATTTCTCACACATCGGATGGGAGGAGAGTTAAAAGACAATGGAATGTTCTTGCTCTGTATCGATATTGCAGATGAGAGAAATAAAACTGGGCTGGGAACACATTTAGCAGAGCCACACTGCTGGTGGATGTGTCTCAAGGGGTTTAGGAAGCAGCCAGAGCAAGGCAGGAAGCCCCATCTGGCTGCAGGAGCCACCGTGTCTTGAAACACTGCATTTTGAGGCTCACCTCAGAAGGAAAAGAGGATCCATCCAGCTTTGTGCTTGCCACTGCTTGCTGCAGCTCTGCTCTCCTCTCTCTGCTTATGGTAAATGGCACAACTCAAGCTTTTATGAGCAGAACACTGACCACACTTAGCACTTAACTCTTAAAATTGGATAATTCTTCCCAAACTGCAAAAATTAATCCAAGTGCAGATCCCCTCACAGTCTCCCAGTGAGATACTTAATCCTCAGATACACCCATTTCACAAAGTTAAACATTTATTAGGAACAAGAACTGTTACAAAAAAGATATCCATAGTCTAAATATATACATGAGGTTTAAACATAACATTTTCATGTACCTTTAGCTATAAAAATACATTAGATTAACTGTATCCTAATTTATAAATATAGTTCTTTTCTTTTAAAAAAACAACTAGTATTCATATGAAAGCCTTACTGTGCAATGGAGGAATATATATACCCTCTAAGGGGTTATTTTAAAGTTAGTGTCTAGTGTTATATAACTTACAAAATTCAGTGTGTAGAGTCAAACCCTGATTTATACAATAAGAGATACATTGACTTTTTAAAAACTTGATAAGGGGGGAAAAAAGTGAAATATATATCATACATATAAAGCCAGAAGAGTAGGATTTTAAGAATTTCAGATTATTTCAGTTTCCACCACTGTTTATCAAAAATTCAGAGATACATCAAGATAAACAGCCTTTTACTGTTTGCCTCACCTCCCTGCTGTCTGGCTGCAGCCCGAGGAAACCCTCAGGTGGGCAAGAGTAAAATGTTCGGCTGAGAAGATGTTTGCACTCTTTAAGTGTCTTACAAAAATAGAAACTTATTTACAATGATCCCATTTGGCCTTTCATGGGGAAGGGAGGACGTTTTCATCACTGGGTGGGGAGATTTGCCTGCCTCACACTCTGTGGGAGGACAGGCTCCTGGTTACACTGTTGGAGGTATGTCACGTCACAAGTGAAGTGATGTTGAAGTGCAATTTCAACATTCACCAACTAATAAGGAAGTTTAGGCTCATGCAAACTTTTTTCCTTACTTATCGCCACCCACCTTCCTTCCTCCTCCAAAAAAAGCTCCACTCATGCAACAGAATTTGTTGCTGTCTGAGCCTATCTGTAAGCAAAGGAAGGTGCTGGGTAAATCCTGGCTTGCAGCAGACAAGAGAGGTTAGACCTGCATTTCTGCTTCAAGCTCTGACATCTGGAGCAGCAATCCTTATCAGTGCTCCCTGGAGATCTGCTGATAAGCCATAAGGAACCTCAGTGGGTTTGTTCTCAGAGGACAATCCCAGAGGGATGAGCTGAACTTCCTAACAAGCTGTCACCACTAACTCCTGCAGACGTGGGACTGGCTGTGCCTTAGCCAGGGCTCTCCAGCAGAGCCAGGAGGAGAGGAGGAGGGAAAGCAGTGAAGCCAGGAACTGAAGATAGCCTGTGGCTTGTCATTCATCTCATAATAATTAATCTCATAATAATGTCTGGGCATGCAAAGAAGTTACTGCAGGAGGTGCTAAGGCATGAACTTGGTGTGACAGCCACTCCATGGACAGCTGTGAGCAAGGGACAATCCAAGGCAGTTTTCTCAGTGAAGGATCAGCTATTCTCTGCTGGCCACGAGATGACAGCACTCACAGGGGCAATGGCTGCAAAGCTGCTGACAGACTGGAGTCCAGCCACAGCTTATTCCATGGTAACTGGCTTGTACACCCTCCTCTTCAGCATCCAAGGTGTGCTTGGGAGCACTTGCCTTTTCACACTGCACTTCCAGGAATGTATTTTAAGCTACATTCATATAGGATAAAGCAGCAGTGTGAAGAGCTTGTAAGTTTTACTCTCATAGTAATAGTCCTGGCTCAAAAAACAGAGAGATGTTCAAAAAGCCTGAAAGTTGCAGAGAAAGAGGGTGCAGGACAGTTTCCTGCAGCTCTTCTGCTCCCTCCCCCAGATCAGGACTGGTATGGGGTATCTACCATATTACATGCTCAGCATCCAACTCGGTGTCACCACAGTAAGTGCAGTGCAAAATCCTCTTGAGAAAAGTGCTGTAGTGAAGGTTTGAGATACAACTGAGACTCACTGGGAGCCAAAAGGGTCAGCAAGTCAGGAACTTGCATTTGCAGCATGTGTAGTGTGTGCACACCCAAACATCAGGTTCCAAGGACACTTGAAAGTCTAGCTCTGTTGGGTGACATACTGGCCCCAAAGGAGTCCTCCAGGAAACTCCCACAAATCTCATTCAGGGCTAGAATATCACCAGGCTGGAGAATGCACATATCTTTAGAGAGACCATGATAGCTCTTTCAAAGAGAATTTCCTTACAGATCCTTCCATGAAAGCTTGCACTTCCATTCCAAACTCCAGCTGCAATCTTCACACAAACTCCACCAACTCCAGTCAAGTTGTTCTAACCCTTACCACTCGAGTCCATCTCTGCCAAGGGAAACCCAAGTGCCTCTGAAGGTATTTGCCAGTACCTTTGATGGCACCAGCAGTCTCTCTAACATGCTAGTGATGTCCATGTCCTTCAGGAGTACAGCTGGGAAGCAGATGTCCTGCCAGCACTGTGACTGACCAGTGTTGGAGTCACAGGGAGCAGGCAGATGTACAGCCAGGGACTTGCAGAGTACAAGTGTGTACTGCCAGTAGGGTCAGTGGATCAGTTTTTGAAGAGCCAGTTGGCAAAATGGAGCCCAGTAGATTCAGTGTTTCTAAAGGAATAAAGCCAGGTGTTTCCATTTTCCTTCCCACCCCTCCCCTCCCCCTTGCTCTGAACACGTCCCCCATGTGTCACATTCAGAGTGTCAGTGTTTTAGGCCTCCTGTTTTCATGGACTCTTCTGGGAGAGTTTAATGGTGACTGTTTTCACTTCGGTGTATTCTGCCAAAGCATATTCCCCACTGCAAAAGAAAAGAGAAGGAAAAGGAAAAACAGTTGTTGAATGTTAATGTGTATTTCCCTGAGAGAAGAGAGTTGTACACATGTGCATTTTTGACATCAGGTCATTAAAAACAGATCTGAAGAATTTACACCAGCTACCCACTTGTCCCACCACTTCTAATAACCAGCAAGTACATGCACATAAAGTACATACAATTACACCCTGTGGTGAAAGAAACATGGAATGCTTTGGTCAGTGTAACCCACAAGATGACACTTGTGACTCTGCCTATGCAAACTGAGTGCTGCTGTGAGAAGCCATACAAGAGACAGCCACATACACACAGCTATTGGTACTTAGACAGCAATTAAAGTTATTTTTTCACCAAAAGAAAGCTTCTATCTACAAGATACCATGTCATCAGGAGGGCGTAATTGCTCCAGAAATGCATATTGATGAGAGAGCCCACCACTGCATTATGTCTTGGTTGGTGATAACTGGCTCTGTTCCCATGCCTTTCCCATGGGAAACCTCTGACATCCTTTAATTAGCCAGGCAGTCAGGCAAAGCAAACCATAAGGTCTCAATATATATCTATGTCCCATCTGAGGATTCATTTATTTGCTGTGCTTAGCAAATGAGGCACCTGAATGTCTCGGAGCAGCAGATGTACCAGAACAGTTACTGGAAATGGTTTCTGGAATTACATCTGGCTTGTGAAAGAAAAGGTGTGTTAGAGTCCTCTGAGGAGTCTGCTGAATGGTCTAAGAAAACCTGTCCCCTATACAAGAAGAAAATTAAGATTTAAGACAATGTCTCAGCTCTGTGTCTAACTCATGGAGTGACCTTGGTTTAAAAATTTCAGCTTTAGTAACTATTAAGAGCTGAAGTGTCTGGTAGCCCCACTGTAACAGGCCAAGCTGGGGAAGAGGGACTGAGGGTTCTTCTGTAATTTAGCAGCAACCTTGGAAGATGGGATGGAGAATGATTTGGGGGATCATTCCTTCCCACTTGAACAAGGAGCAATGATACAGCAGCCAAGAGAGGCACAGACACTACCATGGAAAGATGGAGCAGGTTTGGGGTGGATACTAGTGTTCCTAGCCACAGTGTCATACTTCTCCCTTCATCTAAAAATCTAACTAGTATGGAAAAATGCTTCCAAGTGGACTTGACTGAACTGGAGCTATTAAAAGCTTATAAAGCAGATGAAGGTGCTCCTAAAGGAGTGCTCTACATCCACGCTCTACTGGCTTAGCACCTCCCTGTGGAGCATGCTGCAAGCCTGATTAAACTTTAAAAGCAAATTCAACAGTGTTTTCACAGTCACAAATGTTATTGCATTCACCACCCACACAGAAACAAAATACTGAGAAAAACTTACAGTTCTCTGCCATTGCCTGACATTTTAAAGCCACCAAAAGGAGCCTGAGCATAGAGCGCATTGTAACAGTTGATCCTACAATAAAGACATCAATTTTAAAAAGACAATTCAATACCAAGGAAAAGCAAGATGATGACAATAGCAAAATACAACAAAAGGCTGAAATATCTCAGTTTTCTCTTTCATACACTTGAGAAATCAGCTTTTTGCAATAAAATCTTCTTTTGCTGCGGAAACAGAAAACATCTGAGTAGTTCTCAGTCTGACCTACATCTCACTTCATATCCTCTAATGGCAAAGGCATTCATGCTTGAGCTAAATTTATGCCATGTTCAGAGTAATGATTAAAATAAATAGTCCAAGCTATTCCTTAATTTATTAAGCACATTATGAAATTAACATGTTTACTTAGAAAGCTGTCTAAACAAATGAGGCCCCAGCATCCCCTTCCAGGTATAGAAAACATTTGGACTGTATCAGACAATTGTGTCACAGTAAAACAAAAGCACTGGGCCCATTTCTATGGATGCTTGGTAGAAAAAGCTGATGCAGACACTTCCCCAGCATCTCAGTAAGATCAAATGGCTGAAGGTCATACAGCACAGGTATGGCTTGTGCTGGAGGTGTGCACTGCCATGTGTGTTCAGCACATGTATCCTTCAGAGCCCTACATCCCATTTTTTTGTAAATATTTGAGACTGATTCTTATAGCACCAACTCCTGAAATTAACCCTCTGCATCAGAATCAGATACCAGATCAACTTCCTGTCTTGAGTGGGGAAAAAAAAAATCAGGATTCCATCTTTAAAACCATTCTAATATAAAATAAGAAATTTTGTACTCAAAAATAGCTGTTTTTGTGACAGTGGTGTGTTGCCATCTACTGTCCATACTGATTTGTGCAGCAAAATCCCATCTGGTGCTGGCCAAAGATCATGAGAACTGCTTTTTGCTACATACAGGGTTTTGGAAGGCATCATGTCTGGTGGAACTTACTACAACCCTGACAAAGAAATACCTTGAATGAAGGAGAAAATAGTCCATTTTTCAACATGCTGTCTGGGCCTCACCACCTTATTTTGAGGAACAAAATGTTGCTTCTGAGCAGAACATCAAGAATTAGGTAGGCTACTAATATATCTTAGCTTCAGCATTTAGAGAATCACAGATATTTTGAGTTGGGAGGGACCCACAAGGATCATGAAGTTCAACTCTTAAATGAATGGCACGTAGAGGGATGGAACCCACAACCTTATTAGCAACCTTATTATCTTACCAACACAATTACAAGTCCTAAATCCCTCTCCCCTCCCAGGAAACAAAGCCCCAGCCCATCCTCTGTTCCATCCTGCTCACCAGACTGTTCCTGACTGCAGAGCTGAAGCCAGGGTTAAGGCTCTGTCCAGGTTCTTGGTGAACACCGCGGCCGTGAGTCCATACTCGGTGCTGTTGGCTCTTCTTATCACCTCTTCTATACTCTTGAACTTCATAATTGGCTGAACTGGCCCAAAAATCTGCACATATCAATTAAAATTTAGTACAGGAAAGCATCTGCTAATCATGGTAATTTTGAAGTAATCAGAATCAGATGCTCTGTTTGGATAATATATTTAAAATCTTATATCTTAGCCTTCTAGGGGTCACTGATGGGAGTGTCTTAAAAACTACTAATTAAACTTCAAAGGAAGCATTGTGATGTGCTGTAGTAGTTAATAAATGTTAAGATCCAAAAAGTAATGGATCATCTGTAACAATCAAAATAAGCAGAGTTAGATCTGGACAAGTTACAAATGATTCATCCTTACTCCATTTACAACTCTCCTTTTGAACTCTGAAATGCACTCAAGTAACAATTAATTTATTTCAAAGACTGCAAGTTTTCTTCCTTGGTTTTAACCCTGACTTTGTCACTGTGTGCATTTTATTTGCATGCAGTGCATTAACCACATCTGTGTTTGACCACAAACTTGGCTTCCCAGGTTGCCAGTAGAGGCAACAGCCATACAGAAGGCTTCACAAATTTTGGGATGGAGTCTCTCATAGAGCACAGTATCAAAGGTGGAGCCCTTTCTTGGTCTGCAGGCTCTCAAAGCACAATAAAGCCCATTGAATATGAGATACAGACTCATTTGGGCCACATTTAAGCTCATAAAAGGGTTTATAAATGTCTTTGTTTTGGGGTATCCAGACTTTTATATGGAGCCTCAATCCTAGGCAAAGGATGAGTGTGCATTTGCAACAAAACTGCCAATGAATGGAACTGGATGAGCTTTGTGAATCATGGCTTGGGATTTGGAGTCAGTTCATTAAGAAAAGGTTTGTCATGGGATTTTCAGCTCTTTTTCTCTCTATTTTTAGCATGTAACTCATGCCCTGACTGACTGATATCTTTCCCAGGTTCCTTAGAGATTCTGTGGCAGATCTGAGACATTTAAACATCTTGCCAGGAGTGAACAGCAAGCAGACCCATAAAAAGCACTAGGCTAAATTTTAAACTACAAATGCCAGTTAGACTTTGGCAACTACTTATTTTCCATTAGAGAACATGATGAAAAGTAGATTAACTTCTATTTCAAAGGAATATCACAGCATCTAATCACATGCAGCTTGTTCAACATTTCTGCATATGAATAATGAAAGCCAGAGTATTAGATCTGCACTTTCCTGGCTTTGGCCATGTTTTCATATAGGAAAGAAATAGTCAGTCTCAGGAGATTTTGCCATGAGAATGGAATCTGGGATTGTTTCAGATGCTGAGGCTGCTTCAGAGAACTTCAGTGGCTGTTCCTTTGCTCCTTACCAGCATCAGGTCGCAGAGTTCTTTTCCCACCTTTCGGCAATAAAGCAGCCCCTTCTCTACAAAGTAGTGGAGCAAGAACACACATTACACTGTCCACAGTCACTGGCAATTACAGGGTAAATAATTGCTCCAGCCTGCCACAGTGTCAGTTATTTTTACTCAGTTATTTACATTTAAAATTAAGGATTCAGACAGAACCCCCTCCATCACCACTGTTTCTGATTCTGAAGCAGCATTTTTCCAGGTGATTTGTACTGTACCTCTTCTTTGGCAATTCTCATGTTGTCAGTGACCTCTGAAAACACTGTGGGTTTTATAAACAGGCCTCTGTCTTCAATGGCAAGACCTCCACACTCCAGCTTAGCCCCTTCTTTCTTCCCACTTTCTATCAGCTCCAGGATTTTATCAAACTGTTTTTGGTCAATCTGTCAGACACAAAAGGAAAAGAAACAAACAGCAGCACCTTTATTATCATGGTTCCAGAGAGGAGTCGTGGAATGTGGCCCAGGGGCACGTTTGCAGGGCACTGTCAAACTGGGTCAGTTTATAGCTCAGTTTAGGATACAGCAGTCAGGCAATGAGCAAGACAGGACATGGACATAGCTCTGAGCCACAGGAAACAGAACATGAAGTGACACATGACAGTTTAATCTGATCTAATAGTCTGCTGCCACATGGAGGGGTCTCCCTACTTTCCCTTCCTCCCTGTCCTGGTCAGCTCTGGGATTTGCTGACCTCCAAGCACTGGTTTATCTCAGCAGCAGTATGAGAACTGCCTGAGATGGACTAGAAAGCTCAGCCAGGGATCTGACCAGTAACAGAATCAGTACAGGAGAGGGAGGACCAGAATATAAGAACTATTAACTCCATTTTTCTGCAGTGTGCAGCTTCACCTACAGGT
The DNA here is from genome assembly GCA_013397155.1 of Irena cyanogastra. Classification (NCBI taxonomy): domain Eukaryota; kingdom Metazoa; phylum Chordata; class Aves; order Passeriformes; family Irenidae; genus Irena; species Irena cyanogastra. The sequence continues at coordinate 164,696 of VWZV01001280.1, forward strand.
CTCTGTTCCCACCTGGATGAACTCAGCAAGCTCTGCCTCCATCTCCTTCCACAGTGCACACTACATGAACAGCCTCAAGATAAGCCCTGGTGGTGGGGTGACCACAACACAACTGCTGCACCAAAGCCTTGCTTTTAAAATCAGAATCACTATTCACAGTTCTTAGTAACTGGTATAATCCTGCATTTTTTTTTCTCTGCACTGGGAGCCATAGCCTCACTTTTAACTACCTTTTCCATCTCCTCCTCCTAAATATGGAGTAATCTCAAATAGTGAGAAAAGGCCAGTCTAGTGACAGGACCCTGAAGCTGCACAGCTGCACCAGGACTTGGAGGACACACCACATACTCCAACAAGCACAGTGTGTCCTGTGCTGGGAAGTGGTGCAGAAGCTCACAGCATTTCCCATCACTGCTGATCCTTCTTTTGTGCTCCATGTGCAGCAGTGGGCTGCAGAACTGTAGGTTTCAAACAAACAGACCTAGCTCTTGACATGATGTGGAATTAAGTGATGAAACTCCTCATGACAGCAGGCTGGAGATAGTAAAACACTTACAGAGATGTTTTTAAAAAGAAAAACTCAAAAAAAAGCTCGACAAATTTATTGAGGTGATTAAAGAAGACTCCACCCACTGGTACAAGGTATCCTGGAAGGCTGGGGGATTATTCTGATTGCCAGGTATCTCCAGATGCTTGTTCTGGCTCAATCCCCTTCCCTAGGCATCTGGTTTTATTTCAGCAGGGCCTCTTGCCAGTTGGGACTGTTTACATGGAGTGTTCCACACTTGACTCCTCCAGATTACAGACTATATCCTGTCCCTAGTTAATCCTGGCCACACACAATCCAAGTTTTCATGCTTTTAGACAAATATCAAAGCTGCAGGAGGGTGTCCTTGGGATACTTGTGGTACACAGTGGAAGCAGAGCCCAGCACTTCTCCAGGCAAACAGATGTGTGTGCAGCACGTGTGCTGTGGGCAGCGTGTTCTAAGTGCTTGTGTTCTGTCATGTGTTAAGGTGCTACCCAAGGACACACTTAATTCATGCTACTGCCTGAGGAAATGTGTGCACTCCTGTAGGATACGGTGTCACACTGAGTTTGGCAGGTGTTATACACCTTGTCTATTTGTCTGGTTGCTTAGCTGCCAAGTGTAAACAACTAGAAAATATCTGCAAGTGCTTTCCATCCTGGCATGTCTGTGATCCAGACCAATCCAGTCCATCCACTTCACATCACAGAAAACAAAACAAGGATATTTATACAGCTGTGACTTGTTGCAAGGCAAACTACAGTTAGATGAAAAGACACTGGGGAAAGAAAACATTTGTAAAAATGACATGCAAGGGTGGAACTGTTTGTCATTGTAACTAGAGCTTGCAAGGCTTGTTTAAATTCTGTCCCCTACTCCACTATTATTTATGGTTCAAACACTGAATTCTATTAAAAACACATGATCTGGTAAAGCAAATTCTACTATTTGTTCATCTAATTTAATAGAGAAGGGAGCTTCTAAGGATTACTGCAATACTGAAAATCTGGGAACCCCCAAATCTTCATCTCTTGCTTCATTTCAGTCAAGACCCCAAGGAGATTACAAACCTAGTGTTTGTAATCCTACAAAATAGCCCACAACTGGGTCCAACAGGCTGTTGGACACAACCCTTTCTACTTAAATGTTTTATTTTCACACTTTATTCCTAAAGTGGATGTCTACAGTATAAGGAAAACATTCACTGTCTTACAAACCAAATTATATGTTTTGGGCTGAATAATTACTGGCTAACAAGTGCCACAATTAGTGCTTGTTTTATTTCTGTAGACTAGGTCTTGCAGGCCACAAATCCCAGTATTTGGGCTCTAGAATAACAAAACTAGTCTAGTCTTGTTCTAATCTAATCCCTGTTCTAGTGCCCCAGGATGTCAGTGTCATCTAATGCAGTTTGCTGTTCACAGTTGCATAATGCACTGGTTAACCAGTTTGCCATCTGTGCAGATTTACTTTATTGCTTCCTGTGATACAGCTCCCAGGAATCCAAAGTTTAAAAATGCCTGCATTTGAGGTTGGCACTCTGCTCAAACAGTCCCGAGCACCCTTCAGGTTTCTTGTGGTGTCCTTTGAATTCCAGCCAGTCAGCACTGCCAGACACATGTGAGTTCTGGAGAAGTCTCATCAGAAGCATGCCTCATTTCTGTCTAAATTTATTGCAGTTTAAAGTTGACCTAATTTTAATCAGAGCAGTACAGTTTATATCAGCATAACCCAATACTGCAGCTGACACAGTCTTTTCCCCACAGCCATGCCATGAGCATCTATGCCAGTGAACAGTAATCCACATCAGGGGACTGACCTGAGTAAAACCTTTCTTCCTCACTTCCAAAAAGGCTGGATTAGACCTGAATCAGCCAGTTCCCCATCTAGTGCAGTGCAATGTAGGAACAAACAACTGCACATGGCACCACTTTTCCAGGACTAGCTTATGTCAACTTCAAGTTCTTGTGGAACAGGATTGTCATCACCTACAGCTGGTGCAGGACCAAAGAGATCATGAGCTACAGGCCTGAAGGTTGGCTTCAACCCCTTCCCCTTGTCACATCAAATAGTCACCCCAGGACAGCTTCTAAGCCAGTGACCATCCCACAGTGGGATCTATGCAGCATTGTTATAATGGTGTTATGTATGTTCACTCTAACTAACACCAAAGGAGAATGAAAGCAACAGGCTGGATTTGAAGCATCTGATGGGGAGAGATGAAGACAAATTATTTCTCCTGGTGATTCCTCCCTTATCCATCAGTTCAAGATAAAAAACCCTTATAGCCAAGCAGGCTACTTAGGAACAGGGGGGAAAAATTATCTGGAATCTTCACATTTGAAGAGTAACTTGTGGACAGGTGTGACTCTTTGCTACTTTCAGGGGTATTTTTAAGTCCTTGTGACAATGCATCATTTCTCTCCTCTGCTTAAGTTTCTGTATGCGCCCACAACACAGGCTCCAGAGAGTGAGAAGCCATAGCTGCAGAGGAAGTGGTTGTCCCTTTGAACTGGCAACCACATAAAAGCTTTGGGATTTACAGTTTCCTCCCACTCCCTCAACACCTTCCCATCCTGGCCTTGACAGTTGCATACGCAGAAGTTCAGGTGTGTGTGGGTGTGGTCTCTCTCCTACAAGTATAACAGGTAAGCCAGAGCAAGAAAAAAGGACAGATGGGCCACAGGTAAAATCTGACCAGACACTGCTATTCCAACTTGCTGTTACCCTTAATTACAGGTCTGTATGCAAAGGGTCTCCCTTAAGCCACAGCAGTGACCCCAGAGGATGGAGCTGTGCCATAATGCACCCTGGAAGTGCTCTGACAGCCTGGCAAGAGCTGAGAACACTGGCAAAGTTAAACAAGCAGCCCAGTTCAACATGCTCCAACCACTGCAGGGTGTTTCACCCTTTAAAACCCACAACTGAATGGATTCAGAAGTTTTCATTAAATCAGTCTTTGAGGGTCAGCTCATCTCTGCTGGAGCAAGTCTCAGCATGGGATTCTTTCCCTAAGAGTCCTGAGCAGTTGGAAATTTCTAGGCAAGCTACAGGGCTAGATGCAGCCTCAGCATGAGCAGGGGATGCACATCATCTTATTCCCCCTGCATGAGGGCAAGCAATGAGGTTTTGCCATGCATGAATCATGTGCAGATTCAGATCTAGATAAGGAGAGGCAGATGTCCTCAGAGCCACCCCTTCTCTGAGGGATCCTACACAGACAGCATCAAGGAAGAAAAACCCACAGTGCAGTACTGAGAAAAAGAGGCCTTGGCTATAGGTTTCTGGGAAACTTTCTTTATTTTTGGTACCAAACAGTGGGCCTGTTAGGAGCTCAGACCTAAGGATCATCTTCCCCCAGAGTTCTCCAGCAAAACTCAGATCGCCTCAAAAGGAAAAACTAAGAGGAAAGCTCTGGAAGTATTGAGGAGGCTGGTTCTGACAGCAGTTTGGCATATTTCTTCCTCCTAATTCAGCTGAAACTTCTCCAAAGGATCAGAAAGGCAGCAGAGGAGGAGAGGGAAAGTGAGGACTCAGGAGTCTCTGGGCTCTAACTACTTGTCATCACCCACACAGCCAAGGAGCTGAATAGCCATTTAGCTGCACTCTTCTGCACAGAGCTACGGCTCACTGCAACATGCTTTGTGTTACTGTACTAGGGAGACAGCCCCTTCCATAAAGCTGGATAAGAACTGAATTAAATACATTTGTGTTTTTTAAAAAATTACAACATAACATTTCAACAGTTGTGATTAATTGATATTTAAAATAGAGAGGAAAAATAAAGCCACGATACATTACTCACCCCTCAGCACTTCTGCTGGGACTGCATCCGTAAGGATAATATTTACACAAGGAAAATTATACAAAACCACAACCAAAAACCAAACAACAACTACTCTCAGACACACAGTTACCTGGGGCCCTTGTTCAGTTCTGGCATCAAAGGGGTCTCCAACCAGTCTCTTCTTGGCAAACTCCACGCTGCGCTTGACGAACTCAGGGTAGATCTGCTCCTCCACGAAGACGCGGGAGGCGGCTGTGCAGCACTGGCCCTGGTTGAAGAACACGCCTTGGTGGGCACATTCCACTGCCAAGTCCACTGTGAGAAGACCCAGGAGGGAAAAGTGTTACCACATGCACAGTTTCAGCATTCCAGTGTTTCCAGACTTGTTGTTTTCCTCTCTCTTTGGAAAACCTCCTTTAAAAATGCTGACAATGGTCCACACCCGTGGAAGGCACTCACAGGGCCTCACTGCCCCCAAACCAGATCTTTTATTGTATCCACCTCCCTTCCTGCCTTTTGTCTTGAGGTCTAGTTGGCCATAGTTCCTGATACTTTCTTCCACAAGGACTCACTGAAGGCAGTGACCAGCTTTTCTTGCTCTGGGAATTCCTGATACCGTGCATTGGTTCTTAAAGACAAGTTTCAGTTGTGATTGTTCAGAAAGCAGCGTGCCAGCTTTGGCCAACTCCTTGCAATGCTCATGATTAGCAGCTGGCACAAATACCTGATTTTCAACGTGTGCTATTCAAGACTGGAGAGGATTTTCCTGAAGCCAAATAGGATTTTCCAACCATTTTGGTGGTCACAGGAACACATATCTCCTACTGAGTCATGTAACAAAATCACAGTGAAACACACAAGATGAGCCCTGCAGACCACCAAGATAGAGGTGAAGGCTGGATTAGTTCAGGTTCCCTGCCACAGGAATGCCTGCAGAGGGGCTGCTTTGCAGAAAACTGCTTTCTCCAGTGCTTAGCTCAGGCTTTGCAGCACTGCCAACCAAAGAGAAAGTCCACAAATAGCAAACACACAAGAGCAAGATTTAACTGCAACTGCAGCCATCCTCAGGGCCATGGGAATGATCTCCATGCTGGGGAAGGGCTCCAGGAATGCAGAATTAGATCCTGCCCTTGGACAGGGTTTCCTCCAGCCTTTGGAGTGGAAACACCAGCCCTGTGAGCTGCCAGAGGACAGCAGAGACACACAAACCCCACCACCCTCCATCCTCTTACAGCAAACACAGCCAGCGGCCCATACTCACAGTCTGCATCTGCACACACAATGCAGGGGTTTTTCCCTCCCAGCTCTAACGTCACCCTTTTGAGGTTGCTTTTAGAAGCAGCTTCTTTGATCAGTTTTCCAACCTGGATCAGTAAGACACAAAGAGGACATGAGCTGTTGTCCCTAAAAATCTCGAGTGTGACTCCAGCAAGGGTGGAAGAGCCTGAAGCAGGTAGAGGTCAGGGAGAGCACTCTGAAACACTTTGAGTTTCCTACTGCTGTCATGTGTTGGGTCAAAACCAGCTTCAGAATTAAGGATTGGTTTAGGCAGGTCTGAAAGGGCAGGCTGTGTGGGACAACTACACCTGTATCCTTAAGATAAGGATTTACTCTGCTTTCAGAATTTAGTAAACTAATTTTGTTAGAAACAGTATGAATTAAACTTATTTATGACCTTTAGTTGTTAGGGCAGGTTAATTTCTTAAGAGTGATGTAGTATTATGAGTGATCATATTATAACTGTTTTCTTGTATTTTACCTTTGCACATAGAAACCTTACCTTTATTTCTGACTAAAACTACTCTTGCCCTGGAGTGGAACTGTGAGGAAGAAAAGCATGGGGCAGCTGTCTGGTAATTACAGGTCTGCATTTTTCATGGTTTGCCCTTGTTCCTCAAGCATGACTCCTGAACGTAGGAGAGATCATCTCCAGTCACTCAGAGCTTAGGCCTAGAGACAGCAGAAATAAGTGATGCATCCTAGCTTTGCAAGAGGCATAACTGCAGGCTGGCTGGCCAAAGAGGAGTGAGTTAATAACCTACGAGAAGAGATCTATATGGGAAAATTCTCGTGGAGTTTTAGATCAGTATTTCCAAGCTGGCACTGAGCCCAAGCTGGGGCTTAATAACTAAGTCAAAATATATTTTGAATTAGCTTCACTTCCTGGCTCAGAAACAGTAGCATTGTGCTGCAAATGCTGCAGAGATGCAGCTGAACTCACAGATGGGTGGAGAGGGAAGAAAACACTTCTTAATTACACATGCATTAGCAGAGGATCTGTCTCCCTTGGTGTTTCCTGCACACCCATGGATTAGGAGACAAGCACAGTGTCTACAGGAGTTTTTTGCCTACAGGCTCCAGCAGCTGAGATTTTCCTTCTGCCACTAATCCACTGGATACTCCTTTTTCATTAAAAACCCAAACAGATCCATGTGGGCTGGATAAGTCTATAAGCTCTATTGTTTTCACACAGCTAATGTCTCATCTGGGCTAAAAGTTTCTGATCCAGGATTTGGAGAGAACCATATAATTGAGGAAACTCCAAGATCAGAGCAACTATCAAGAGAGTAAAAGCTCACTGTGAACTTCTACTTTATTGTGTTCTGTTTGTCCCCAAGACCCCTGTACAGAAACAGAGGCTTAGCACACCTTTTCCTATGGAATAGGCACAGGATGTACACAATGCCACTAGATGGTAGTGTTGGTAAATGCTGCAGCTTTTGAGTGTTTGGAGTTACCTTTACCGACCAAGAACACCTTTCAAGGTAATTTGTCATCATTATTCATTCACATCACATTCTGCAATTACGAGGGCAGACATAAGAATGGATGAATTCAGCAAATGCTCAACAAGAAGAGTGTTCCTCGAAGTAAGAGACTGAATCTGCTTCAGCTGCCCCCACAGATGTGAGCATTTCCATTCTTTGGATACTGCCTCTATTCTGGAGGTGCAGATCTACTGCAAGAAACATCTAAAGCAGTCAGTGGAAAAATGTTCACTTTCCTAAGCAAGCTTTTGTTTGAGAATTTTCAGTAGTGATTACTGCAGTCAGATTTGTTTGCATGTCTCAGCTCTGCTCAATTCCATGGTCTTGGCCAAGCCACATGCACTTTTCCCATGTAGGTATGGAAGAGGATGGCTGTAGGTGATTGATAGTGCAGAGGCCTTGTGGCCACACCTCTCGTAAACAAGCCAGACACATCTATTTAAAGGAAAAAAAGCTAAATAGAACATGCTTTACTGTGCAGGTCTCAGAATGAAGCTCAAATGTTAATCCCCTCCACATCAGCAGAGAAGGCTTTGGGCATGAAGCCATGTTTTTATTTAAGTCCTAGTTCCTCAGAGGTAACTAAAGCCAAGGAAGAATTGTTCAGGGCTCTGACTGACATGTTTCCCAGTTGCAGGGCAGGACTGGCAGGCAAACATGCCCAGAAGCTCCACTGGGTCAATGACATGATGTTAAGTCACTGCCAGCCTGCCCTGCAGACTGCTTCCCTTACGTCAGAGCCCCTTTTACTTACACTTACAGAAATGTGGTGGTTTGGCAAAATCCAGCTTTCAGAGACATGGGATTATTACAAGCACAAGGATCTGAATTAGACAAATACCAAACACTTCTGAGAAATCCTGTCACATGGAATGGGACAGAAGTGTTGGTTATACAGAAGTCACTGACATTTCATAGGTCCAGTCTTGTATGGATGACAGTTTACAAGAGAATGCAAAGAGGAACAGCAGGTGTCTTCAAGAAATCCATCACCTACCTCAGTTGATCCAGTAAAAGCAATTTTATCAATGCTGTCATGGGTAGAAATTGCAGCTCCAGCTGTGGGGCCATAGCCTGGCACAATGTTCACCACACCTGGAGGGAAACCCACCTGAAAGAGAGATTAAAAACAGCTCTGTAGAGAATTTTAGAGCATAGCTCATTTCTCAGGAAGCCTGGATTAGTTGAACTATACTCCTCTGAGCTCTTACCAGATACATCCCTGTTTCCCAGACTTTCCAGTAACATGGCTGCATGCTACCAGCTGGAGTAGACATGGGTGAAACTAACAGCCATGCTTAGGAAATGCCAAGTTTCAGTAAGAATTCTTGGAGAAGTCCCAGTTTCAAGTCAAAAGAGAGTGAGTCTTTTGGCCAAACTTGGCCCCCAGCTACTGCAGTGCAGCTGCAGCCAAGGGGTAAATGAATGAAAGTTTGTTTTGAACAAAGGTTGACATTTGTGGTTCTTCAGGGACCAGAGGGATTAAGAAGTCAGTAAAACCTCACTAGATGATGGGGCTAATGAAACAGGAGTACAAAAGCAGATGGTAACAAGACTTATGCAAGTTTCCACCACATTTACAACATAGATTAGCCAACTAGTAATTTTGCCAAAACAGACAAATGGCAAAACTTCAGGTGAAAGTCTAGTGCAAGGACAACTGAGGGACTGACTGGTTTGGCTTTCCTTCCTGAAACAACAGTTTCAAGGATTATTGCTCCTCTAGGTTAGCCTTCCCCTAGTACTGATAGCACAAGGTTGTTTTCCCTGCAATTTCTAATGATGAAGTTGCAGACTATAACACATTCGCTTCATTTCCTATGACTTTTTAATACAAAAATCTCAATAAATGTAATTTCTTTTTAATAGAGAAAAAAAGGAAGCAATTGTTCATGTACTGTCTTGCAAAAAAATTAACCTCATAAGACTTTTTCCCCCCATTTTTTCTTTTCATAAATTGGACAGGCAGTCTAATTTCTTCTATGGATGTGACAATGACAAAAATGCATTTAATGGAGTTTGCATCTTGGCTAATGAGTTTTCAAGCAAATACTGCATGTCAAACTGTGCAAGTAATGATGTTTGGAGTCAGCAGCAAAGCCACAAGGAAGTAAAAAATTGGTTCAGAACACCCTGAGCCAAAAAGTTCTGTTTTTCAGCAAAAATGAAAGCCAAAATATTTTGGTTGGCCAAAAATTATTTCATTGAACGTAACACATAGCTTTGTGTGCGTGGTAACATCTTCTGCATCCTTTTAGAGATGAAAACCAAAAACTTTTCACTCATTTTTCTGAAAAGCTTAAAAGAATTTTAGCTGAAAAGCTAATTCTGGGTGGAAAAAGGAGCATCTTCAAATAAAATTGTTCTGCTCTAATTATACTTCTGCCTTGAAGGACAGCTGTGAGAAACAGCAAGCTTAGAGTTTCAGCTGAAAAAAATTAATTTTACCAGATTGAATGGTGTTTTTTTGGGGGGAATGCTATGCCTGTGTTTGGGGAGCTGCATGTCAGAGTCAAAAAAAGCAGTGGTGTGGCAGGGCTCACTAGAAATCATGACAACTGCACCCTGTGCTCACTCACTCATCTTGTGTAATCTCATTAAGCCAAGCAACTGTAGGAGATACTGAACTGGTATTATTTTCCACTTCCTTTCCTGATGGAAGAGCCTTAAGTGTCAATTATCAACATATCTTCTGTTTTCTCCCAGGCTAAGCCAAGAAAGGACAAAATCATTGTTTGACTGAGCCTAACAAACAGACTTCCAGCTGAGAGGCAAAAGTCCATCTACAACTCCTTCAGTTTTCCAGTCACATCCATAGCTGTAGGAAGCTGATGTACTGAGCAGTGCTAGAAGGTTCTGTGCACCTCCCACCCCCTCTGTACAATTAACAGATCTGTTGGCACACAAGATCCTACCTGACAAGCCCTAAAATAGCATTTTGAAATCCCAGCCTATCATCTTGCCTTTATTTCAGTTGACTTTGCAGGCCAGACACAAATAAACTGTTCTATGAACCACAGAAATGACAAGGAATTGTTTCCCAGGGCACTCTGTCTTGGTTGAATTATCCCACATAAAAACAACAAACAACATTGCTGTATAATCACACTCTTTTTTGTCCCATTGTCTAATAAAACTGAGCTGTTGTCTTTCCCTCATTTGGGAGAGGGGAAGACAAGGTAGGGGAAGAAAAGCATAATTTTTTTCTCTGCAGCTTCCTAAGAAAGGAGAACAATGCACAGGTTTTGTGATGTTTGCCACCTCCCAGCCAGTCACAAAGGCCTTTGTAAAAAAAGATTGAAGACAGAGGTTGTTCTCACTTTCCTTTGTGAGGCTATTAAAGCTGGAGATGTTTATTATGCTCAGACTCTTTAAAAGCTAAAAACCTCTGCAGTCAATTCAAAATACAGTCTTGCTTACCACCTTAAGAGAATAAAACCTCGAGGGGCTGTTGAGATTTCCTCACCTCCTTGATCAGAGAACCAATGTAGAGCGACGTGAGCGGGGTTTGCTCAGCTGGCTTAATGACCAGAGTGTTTCCACAGCACAGAGCCGGTGCCATCTTCCAAACCAGCATCAGCAGCGGGAAGTTCCACTGCAAGAACACAAGCCACTGGTCAGATCAGCCTGCCACAGTCACCTACTCATTTCCATGCAGCCTTTTCCCACCTCAGGGAGGAAAGGAAATGGGAAGAAAGCCACAAAGAGAAGCGTCTGTTTATAATACTGTGTTTGCTTGGACGAAGGAATTCAACTTCCTTGATTTCCCCCTGAGATCCCTGATATTGCTGGCAGTCCTCACACTAATCCTGTAAGTTGGACAACCTTCTGCACAATGTGACCTCATTCTTTGAAGGAGTTTGATCACATTTTGTGTAGGATTTTGGCTCTTCACAGAAACTGTGTTGGAGGCAGTTTCCTGATGCATCACTTCTGTACAGCATCTGTATGTGGGGAATTACAGAATGCGACTACTCATTGAAAAAAAAAACAACTATTTTTTCTCTGTTAAGCACTGGCTGAGTAGTTAGGAGTTATATAATATCATTCAGTTCCAGTTTTATAAATAGGAATCTGCAGTGAGTTGTTCAGTCATGGAAATCTAGGGGAGGTCTTATACTCCCTTCATATTGTAAATGGTTCCTTTCCAATCAGTTTTCTAACTTGGAATTAGGAACCAGTCCACATCAGCTTTCTCTGTGCTAATCTCTTTCATGGTCATGTATATTTGGGGATCTTGGAGTCTAAGCAAAAAGTGGAAAATCTAGCTCACACAATCTCAGAAAGGTCATTTGGCAGTAGAAAGGATTTCTTCATTAAAAATAATTAATGCTGCTTCAGGGATGATGGAAGCAGGCCAACAGCAAGGGGACTTCTTGTCAAAACTCAAGCCAAGGGCCTTCAGCTATCAACAATAAAGCCAAGTATGTCAGGAATCCACAAATTCACACTTACAAATAAATTAGAAGTGCAGATTTTGAGCCATGAGTTCTATTCTAACCCTGAGACAAAGCAGAATTTAGTCTCAAGTGTTATTCTTCAACTTGCCTCACCCTTTTCCCCAGACCTGTTCCATTTCAGTGATCTTCTCCAATGGCCACGTCCCATAATTTTCCCATTTGTCTTTTTCTCCTAAGTTTACTGGGAGGCCTGACTGTGCAGCTTGAGCCATTCACACCTACACTACTTTTCTACAGCTTCAGAGCATGAAATAACTCCATTAGGAGCTTTCTGCTGCAGAGTTGCTGGTGAAAGTAACAGTAAAGGACTCCAGGGCTGCCTCATGATACCACCTTGGGACAAAAATCAGCCATATGCTGCACTTCCTAAGAACTTCTTTTGCTAAGAACATTGCTTTAAATATAGTCAAGCCACAGAGGAAAGGGAGGACTGTTAAATGCTCTAGGGAAACGTACCCAGAATAGTGACAGAATCTTTTTCAATCAAGTAGAAATATACAAACCCACAGGCTGTTGGTGTTATCAAGATCGAACTGGGAAAAAAATTGGAGAAGATTTGTTCTGAGTAAACTGAAGATAGATGTGGTTTTGTTGACCCCAATCATGCTTTATACAAACACAGTGTTGATCTTGAGTCAAGTTTGGTTCTGTACTTTCTGTTGTATTTATTGCTGGTCTAGGGTCAACCTGAGATCTTACAAGCCCCACTATGTCCCCTACAGTGGCCTTCCAAAGCATCCTGCATGTAGGCTTTTAAAGGGATATTTTCCAAAGCACTGCTGAGTGCCAAAGGTGTCTGAGAATGACAGGGCAGGGAAATACCTTTTAACTGGTGATCAGTGTGAGGAACCTGAGATTTTGATCTTAAGTCATAAATTCTGCTCACCAGCAGTCACATTGCCCAGCCAGAAAAGCTGAGAAGTCAGCAAGAGAAATGTTTGATAACCTCCCACTTTGTCTCACCCTGACACTGCCAAAGAGACCATGTCCTCTCATCACCTGGGGTATAAATTCAGTCCTGCTAAAGGAAAAAGCAGAATTTCCCCAGACATCTTTGGGATCTGGTCCAGACCTGGTATTCCCAAGGTCCAGCAAATCCAATGTCTCACATGCATTTCTTTCAGCCTTTAACCTTATCTCAAAAGTCAAAATCCTCCATGAACTCTCATTGATCCAAGAATCATAGAACATCCTGAATTGGAAGGGATCCACTGGGATCATTAAATTCCAGCTCCTACACAGGACAGCACCAAGGCTCCCACCACAGGTCTGAGAGCATTGTCCAAAGACTTCTTGAGCTCTGGCAGACTTGGTGCTGTATCCAAACAGAGAATCTTGACACAGCACCATTTGCCTCACAAATTGCAGGATACCACATTCAAAGCATTTTACAACCAGACAGGAACAAAATCTGTCTCCCATGAGTTGTAAAGTCTTCCTGGCTGTCTGTTGAAACAGAGCAAGCAACACATGCTAACACTGGAGACATTCCAAGAGCTAGCCACACTGTCCCCTCAGTAAAGAGGGAGACCTCAAGGAAAAGAAAACTCTATTCAGTGAGATTTAATCCCAGAAAGCTCAGAGAGCAGCCAGGCGTAATTAATTGATAATGGATATGATTTAAAACTCAAAACTATGCGTCAGCACAAGGCAGCAAAAAGCCAGCACTCCTCATGACGAGATGGCTGTCCCAGGACTGTGAGAGTCAGAGCTCTGACCAGTCTCTGGTGACTGGTGTCAGCCTCAGAGAGTAACAGAGCATCTGATTAGGAGACCCACCCTTCCACTGCAGAGCATTTCTGTTGCCAAGAGCAATTGGCATGGGGGTAAAACACAAAACTACATCAGGCCACTGAGATGGGAGTTCCCTGCAGAACAGCTGTGCTTAGCCAGGCAGCAAATGGTTGCAGGGTAGGATGGAGTGCACATGGAATTTCCAGTTCTGTGGGAGATGCAGGGCACCAGACTGTCACTTACTGGGGTTATGGCTCCACACACACCCATCGGCTCGTGCCGGGTGAAACAGACAAAATTTTCATCTGCAAGACAAGAGGGTAAAAGGGGACAAAACAGTCAAAATCCTCAATTTTACAGAAAGTGTGTGAGACAGCAGCACACTAACAGGCTAGGGACAGAACTAAACCCCTGTTAGACAGAGAACACTGCCTGTTCATCCTGACTCATGTCTTTGGGACACCCCAGTCAGATGAAGATCTGAGTACAGGTCTTGTGTACAGTGCCAGTTTGAAATCCAAACACCACTCACAGTCACACAGGAACCTCTTAAAACCAGGGCTCAGTTCCTTCTGTAAATTCCCTGTGTTGAGGCTGAGGGGAGGATAATTCTTTATCACACTGAAGAGCAAACAAATTTCATTCAGATTGTGTCCTACCAAAAACCACAAAGCACTTGTCTCCCTGAGGGAGAGAGTTTAAAATCCACTTTTTACAGGAATCATGTTTGGTGTAACAGGAATTGCACTCCTGGTAAGAAATCACAAAAAAAATGAAACTCTGGAACTAAGGTACTACCATTCACCTTAAAATACTGCTGTTACTCTTTCACAGAGAAAGCAGGAAGAACATTTGCCTTTCAAATTCACTCTTGCTGGACACCTAGTTTCATTGGGAAGATGTGACAGAGAGCAAGAACAATTCTAATGACACTTTTTCAAAGTGATTTCAAATCAGGACAAACAAGCAGTGTCCAGACAAGCAAAGCTTTACACCACTCTGAATGAGGGTGACAAATTTCAGTTTATATGACTGACATGGCTCCCTTTGCTGTCTGCACAGACTGAACTAGCTCAGCCCTCCAGAGCCCTTCCTCTGGTGACTAATTTCTGTCTGTAGTATCTGTCCTTCACACAGCCTCAGTGATCACCCACATGCAGGGACAAAAGAGGCCAAATTTGAAATTACTCCAGATTGCCCATCATGCCACAAGAACATCCATTCTCTTAACTTGTTCTCACCAAAACCATATTTGAACTTCTATACCTGGACCAAAATGGTCTCTCTGTGTGACTGCTCTGATCAAAAGTTTCTCTGTTAAAAAAGCAACAGAAGAACCCACACGTTATTTTCCAGAGACCTATCCAGGCATTAGTTTCAATATTGAAACACATCAGCTTAAAATGCATCCTGAGACAGAAAGGAAGTGCAGGCTATTTTTGCAGGTTTTCAGAAGCCAGCCTTTCCATGGATCTCCCTCCTCAAGTCTGATCCCATCCCAGCTCTGAAACTAGGTCTGAAGGTACTCACCCACTGGAATAGTTCTGCCCTGAATTTTATCAGCCCATCCAGCATAGTACCGCAGTGTTTTTATGCAGCCTTCCAGGTCAATGAAATAAGCCTGCAGAAAAGGTTTCCCTGTGTCCATTGTTTCCAGAGTCTGAAAAAAACCAAGTTGCATGCACTGTCAGACAAGTCAATATTTTGTTGTTTTTTTTTTTCCTTAAGGAAGAGCTTTTAAAAAAATCCTCTTCTCAGCTTTATTGTGCCTTGTTCTGAAGACATGGAATGTTCTTCCCTCCTCTTATATTTAGAGAATAAGTTAATACAAATAATGCAGAAGGGAAAGCAGACACTAACTCTGATGTGTACAGAAGCTGCTTTGTTCAGGGGCACTTTCCAGAAGCCTCCAGAAGGTGAGTGTGGGTGGGACACAGGCTGGGGTCTGGGGCACTGGTCAGAAACAATATGAGTATCATAACCTCACCCTAACTGACCTTCCAACACAGATGTTCTGGAGTCCAGATGGTGTCACTGAAATCAGGCAGAGCTACTTGCCTTCTATTGGGAAAAATAATCTAATTTTTCTACTTCATAAGCCTAAACTCAACCTCTAAAAGTCTCTTTTTTCCAATGATAAACTTTTTACAGAGTTCTTACAATGACAGTTTTTACAGAGTTCTGATACAGTAGCCTTTGGGCTCACATCTGTGCTGAGCCCAGGGCAAGACAGAAGTTGCCCCACTGAAGCAGCACTGGTGCTGATCAGCTCTAAACAAAGTCCATGCTGAGCCTGTGTCCTTCACACTGTTCTGGACATCAGCTCAGGGAATGCTTTGTTCTCCACTCAGGTCATTAAATGGGATATTGGTGCAAATGGCCAGCACATCCATAAAGGAAGTACTATCCCTTGGTAGATTGAAACATCTTTGTTTACACATGAAGTCATACCCTGTCATGCTCCACAGACATTAGGGTCCAAACAGCACTTGAACAGACATTCTCCTTGGAATGGCAAGGATTGTTATCCACTGAATGTCTGCTGAAACAACTGATTTTTATAAGTCATTGCTTAGCACGCAGCCAAGGCAGCCAGGGCTGGTTTTCTGCAGTGCAAACAGCAATGCCAAACAAGCCCTCCCAGACCAGAAGGACAGCAGAAAGCTTTAAGTGCGTTCTGGTTAAGGGAAAAGGAGGGTGCTCCAAAGTCACATCAAAAAGTGAGCAAAAAATAAACAGGACTCTCACACACACATACATATATATGTATTTTTTTTCTTCCCTCTTATTTGCTGCCCAGAACAGAATGTTTTGGGTTTGCCCTGCTGAAACTGAAAGCTGTCTTGTGGCTGAGTGACCTGTGTTGGGGAAGGAGATCCAGCTCAGTCACACAAGCACAGGCTCCTGAGCACATCCCATGGGTGTCAATTCCCACTGACCTCAGCAGGACACTGCCTCAGTTAGCTGCACATCTGACAGCATGGAATGCCATAAATGCCTTTCCCTGAAAATAAAAGTGCAGCACTCAACTGGAGAGTGTTGAGATCCAAGAGCTTAGGTGTGGGTGGGCAGCAGCTCCAAGCTGAGGATCTCTGGGTGCCATTTAGAAAGATATACAAGGCCTGTAGAGTCCAAAGGCTTCTACTAACTGAGCATATTTTAGCTCAGGTTCTTATCCCTTTGTTCTGCACCAGGACTGACTCCTCCAGGACAGGATCATGGAACCATTAGCAATAGTTCTTCAGTGCAAAAATCCAAGTTAACACAGCTTCACAGCTATAAAGAGATTTTCCTGAGCCAGTACATTCAATAGGGAAAGAAACAGGTCCCACTTACACACATTTTAAACTTTGGATGATATCCAGCAAGACAGATTCTCTTTCCAGCCCCCCATTTTAAGGGAAGGAATTTGCAGAGAAGTCAAACCCACTTGCATTTTTGTAATAAAGAATGAGTCAGCTGTGGTGGTTTACTGTGATTTTGTTGTTTTGGTGGTTTTTTTTTAAATAAGAGCTGGGAGACAGCTATAAACATCAATGATAGTTAAAACAAAGCAAAAAATACTGCCTTGAAAATTTAAGTATTAATATATTTAATCACTTCAACAACTAGCTAAAGTTCTGCCAAAGTCAACCATGTAGAAGAACTGACAGCCTTCTAAAACCCCTAAAATCCTGCAGAAAGAGGAACAAAGTCATGACTCCTATATGGACTCTTCTGCCCTTCATGAAGGGAGAGAAAAGAAAAATATTAGGTAGATGTGGATACACCAGAGGGATGGAGCAGAGTTATGAGCCAACTGTTGCTGGCTTATCAGTGCTGCCAGTACTCACAGCCAGGATGACTCTGTCCCTCTCGAGGAGATCAGCCAGCTTGTGCAGGAGTCGTCCTCTGCTCGGGGCATCCATCTGTCTCCACGGAGAGCCCCTCTGGAACGCTGCCTTCGCTGCCTCCACTGCATTATCCACATCAGGCTACACAACACACACAAGAAAACCTCAGGTTACAAGGAAGGAGCTGGACAATGGCACAGAAACACCCCCCAGGCTGCTTCCTAGTTGATGTTGTGGTGGCCAAAACCAAGATGTCCAACAAAACCACTTTCATTTCACTCCTGGATTTGAATTCAAGCCTGGAATATGTTTTATGTTTGGCCTGGCCTCATAAACAACCTTGAGGTCTGAATACCAATTGGGTCTTTCAGGGGTAATTTAATGTAACTGACTTGTTTATAAAATAATCCAGAATCATGTTCCTGCCAATACAGGATGTGACACTGGGGGAGGATGAAGAATCATGACAGGCCACTGGCCTACATGAATTAGCCTCCTCTAAACAAGTGTGGGCAGGAAAATCCCCCATGAGATCAAGATTTTACCCAGCAAAGTAATTACAGCTCAGATCCCAACATCCAGTTCCCCTGGAGCCCATGCCAAGGTAGTTAATACACTAAAAATCACCCTTAGATCCTAGAACACATTCCCAGAACATTTCTACCAGATGGGAAAGGTTTTGCTGTTCAGTGCTATGACAGAGACATTTTCCCTACACACACTGAGTGCCATTCTCCCTTCATCTCTCAACAGCTCTACCATCCTCTGGACCAAACCCAACTCTGTTTAACCAAGTTACTAACCAGATCGGGAGCAAATTTCTTCCCACACCATCACCTCTGGAGCTTCATGCATTTGCTCTGGCCACGGTATGCCCTGGACTCCTCTCTTCACCTCACATACATTGATTTAAAAAAGCAAGGCCAAGGGCTCCCAATCCAATGGAATCTATGGGAACACTGCCACCAACATCCACAAGGCCAAGGCTGTACCCCAAGCACTGATAAAGCTTTGGACAGATTCCTGCTATATGTAAGGTCTGGCACAGCCCAAGCCTCACTTGAGCTGCAATATATAGCTCAAAAGGGTGGGAAAGGAGGGAGGGTCTCAGACCTCGATCATTCCTCTCAGCACTTCACCATCTATACCTTTTCTCAAGTCTTGTCTGGATACAATCTTTCAGCCTGATCCAACAAGGTCTGGCCACATCCCCCTCCCAGGGGATGTGTGGTGCTCAATCAAGAAAAAATGTTGTAGGGAGACACACTGCCTTCTTAAAAAGTTCATGGTCAAAACTGCAAGTCATCACCCAAGGCACCAGCACCTTACATTAAATTTGGCTCCATTTCTTTACAAAGACATCACACAGCTTTGAAACAGTCTGACCGATACTGCCAGGAAAAGAATTCCATCCTTTGGGAAGAACACTGATGGGAAGCCATTGGAGGAAAGTTGTGCTGTCACAGGATGGCTCGGGTCCAGCAAGGGATGCTGGTGGGGAGGAGGTGTCCAGAGCCCCTGAGCACAGACAGGCAGGTCCTGCCTGGGGCCCATCACCCACAGGCACAACAGGCCTTGGAATGGCTCACTCTGCTGAGGTTGATGTGGATTCAGCTTGGCACATCACAAAAGCCAGAAGGCACCACCAGCCACTGCACACTTATGTATCCCCCATCCTGCCTGCTGGAATGAAGGCTTAAGTTGAAAGAAAGCAATATTTTATGTGATAGAGCAGGCAAATGAACATAAGTGTGTCAGGTTTAAACAAGTCTTCCCTTAGCAGCAATTAATTAGTTCTGCAACCAAGCTGGGAGCACTGATGTTCAGGGAACTGGGTCTGCAGTGGCACAATGCCCTTGGTACTGAGGGTCTTCCCTCCACCCTGGCACTCAGAACAGGAGTGGGATGACTGTATGGGCAGGGGACTTCAGTGCATGCCCAGGTCTTCCCCAGCCTCTAAACAAGGGAGCACATGAGCCCTGCTGCCTCTCCTGTAGAGACAAAAATGAAGACAACCATCTTTCTCAGACATTCTAGGTACAAATTGTGGCTCAGAGCCTGCAGCCACTGTCACACAGGCAAACAGGCTTTCCCTAAACACCCTCAGGGTAGCACCACCAAATGATATCCTGAGAGCCTTTCTGCACAGCCTCAATAGGCCTGAGAGACCAGCAAAAACAAGGAAATTCTTCAGGAAGGCTGAAATGCCATTCTTAATCCATCCTGTTATGACTAGGCATTAGGGGAGTCTGAATGGCATGTTCATTGCAGGCATGTTGCAATAGGTAGGCACAAGGCGTGACAAAGTGACTCTGAACTGTCAAGGTGCCAGGAACACCCTGTGGTGCACAAAACCACAGGAGGAGGAGATCCATGCATCCTGGTGCTCCACTCGGATCTATAACAGATTTACTGAGCATTACATAAAAAGCTCCACTAAGAATATTAAGATTGCAAAGTCTTTACAGTGTTGGGAAATGCCTGCAAACCTTCATACCCACCTGGGGTGTTTGAATTATGATACAACCCCCAGTTACACAATCACATACCTTCTCCCCTGAACAAACTGAACACTGTTCTTTGTTCTAAGCTGCCTCGTCCACCTTCCTCCTCTACCTCAAGTCCTGCTCACTGCTGCTCCTTTTTTCTTTCCATCCTCTTTTCTGCTCTCCTGCTCCAGCAGCAGGCTGCAGAACACAGTGAAGACCATCACCCCACTGGCTCTGTGAGTGGGAAAAACACCTGAAAAAAAGCCTTGCTCTGCTTCAATCTCAGGGTGCCCCAGAGTGCTCCACCTGAGGAGATGTGCCAGGAATGGAACACACCCACTGAGGGCCCTCTTTCTTCATTTTACCTACTGACTTCTTCAAAAAGCCTCCCCTGTGCACATCTTTGGAAAGGTACTCTTCTGACGCAGCGCGTGAGCATGTCACAGTTTTCCAGTTAGAAGAGCTTCCCTGTCCTGCTTCTCTGCAAACAGTCCACACATTGAATTGCTTTAAGTGCCAAACTCGAGTTCAAAACAGCTACAAACAGGATCCTAACAGCCAGAAATGTCAAAAATCATTATTGAGGGCATTGCAAGTCTGCTGTCTCTAACAATCTGAAGGGGATAGGCTGACTGTGAACAAATCCCTCTCACAACCCTTCAAAAGATCCACATGAGAGTGAACTGTTTAGAAATGATCATGACAGAGACTTGACAGTCACAGCTGTGGACCTGCTGCCCATGCTCTGTGGCAACTGAGATGGGCACTCCTTTGAGGAAGGAGCACTTTTCCCTGTCTTTGATGGATGTCAGCAAGCTGCTAGAAGGAAAAAGCCTGTCTCCAAGTGTTAGGGACAGCACCAGAGTTACTCTTTTTCCATTATCAACCTGGCAATCAATTGGACACTAAGCTTTTATTTGTGAAGTATATTCCAGCATCCAGTGGAAACATCCACCATTTTATTTTCAGGGCGTCTTTTTCCACACAGACTTTTCTTTATCCCTCAACCGTCACATCAAGGACAATTCTGTAACTAAATAAGAGACAACAAAACCTTTGCTTCTAGGCTTATAAAGCATTGGCCAAGTTTCAGCACCAGACTAAACTGTCATCACTGAGATATCAGCTGCCAAATTTCCACCCCTCACGTGCAGCCTAAGCAAAACACTCTGCGTGGCCAGGGAGGGGCAAGTTTCTGTTCAGGGCTTGGGAAGGGGAGTTCTGCTCCCGGCCTGCTGTGAAGGCAGAGCCAAACATTGGCAGAGCACAGCTGAAGCCAGAGCCAGTAGCAGGAGCTGCCACCCCTGCAGTGGCACTGGCCAGCACAGCAAGTACAGTGGCACATGGGGACAAGGCACTGGAAAGCACCACTGAACACAACTCACCACTTCCTGTGGTGACTCCAGCAGACTGGAGTTACAGCCCCGGGGAGGGATGAACCATAGCAAGGGAAGCCTCAGGGACCTTAGTTTGCCAGAAGAGAATGTCTCCCATTACTCTTTTTAATTAATCCAGATCCAGGTCTAATCCCCACTCAGTTTCTTGGAAAAACCTAGTTAGAGCAAAACATTGTTTTAAAAGGTGTGATGTATAGAAGAGGCTTTCAGCACCCCAAGCACAGCTAGCTTACATTTTTGGCTGCAATTTCAACTAAGAAATCAGTCACCTGTACTGAGTATTCAGGGGGAGAGAGCTCCACTGACTGGAAAAGTTTACAGTGACCCTCCTGCAAGCAAGAAGCTGAATTCAGACAGGAACAAATCTCAAGGAGGCAAAACTGGCCTGTTAGTTCTGTGTAACAATTTTCTTTAGCCACCATTGAGAAGCAGGCACAAACTGCTCATGTAATAATCCATAGCTGCTTGAGGAGACACTTAGCTCAGGGAACAATAACAACGTCATGGTTTCTGCCTATCAAAATACAGTTGCATCAGAGCCAGCTTCAATTCCACTGTTTACATGCCACTGCAATTAAACACAGTTGTGTCCTACCCAGTCAGGATAAAGAAGTTACACATAATGTTTGGTTCTGCCTCAGTGTGTAATTGCCCCACGGATGCACAGATCCCCAGTGGCAATAAGTCTTGGAGGCTGCCTCACAAGCACTGCACAAGCTTAAATACGGAGAAAAAGATCTCAGTGCAGGCAGAAATGGCCACACTGCCCATCACTTACTGCCCACAGCAATGAGCTACCAAAGCCCTGGCACAGCACAGCAGCTGTGAATCACCTTCCCATGACTTCCTGCACAAAGCCAGATGTTGGCCCAGCTCTTTTCCATAGGTCAGACCAGTTGGCCCATACATGATGAGCTGTTTTGGACAAAAAAAGTGTCACATGTGATTGTTCCTCACCTCAGGCTGTTACCAAACCCAAGCAGTTACATCTCAAGTTACTCTACAGCACACTGGGGCCATCCAGGGACTACTAAAGCTCTTGAGATACTGGTTTGGTTTTAGTGAAAGCTGCCACATTTGTGCAGGAGGCCAGAACCCAAAATACCAGCTAGAAAAGCAGCAGCACATCTCCAGCAGCAAGTGGTCAATGTTCGCCTGACAGAGCTTAAATTCCTCCAAGCACTCAGGTTATTTGAGTTTAAAAAGGGGGAGTTTCAGTTCAGTGTCTCCAACAGGCTGCCCCACAGCTGGGGTATAAACCCACCCCCAACACAAGGCCCAAATCCCATCAGGGGTGTGCACACACCATCATCGCTATTTCCTCAGGCTGGCTGCTTCCTTCCAGTCTATGGCACAAGAATGATGCTCAGTCTCATTCCTCTGACAGTGTTCAGCGGCCACTTCCTACCAGGGAAAGTGCTTCTGACAAGCTGGACAGGATTGATGCCACCCAGCCCACGTAATCCTTAAGCAGCACATCCAGTGTCCCAGACCTCCAGCTCAGGCTGGCCAGATGGATGTTGTTGTTAAAAGACAGCTTTTCCTCTGTGTGCTTCCCTACAAAAGGAAATCCCCTGGAAAATGTCTTTGCACTGCTTGTCCAACAACACTTACCTTATCTCCTTCCTCAATGTCACAAATTTTCTCCAGCGTTGAAGGGTTGTAGGTGGGGAACTTCTTTCCACTTGTAGACTCGTGCCATTCATTGTTAATAAATATCTGAAGAGAGAGCAAGAGGAGTGGGAGGGGCAGGAGAAAGAAAAACAACTGATATAGACAAAAAAACCACAAGTGCTCCTCGAAGGTCCAGAGGCTCTTCAACTTCCATCCATGGCAGAGTCAAGTGTGCTCAGTCTCTCCCAGGGACGCTGCTGGCAATACAGAAGCATTTCTACAAACCTTGTGCACCCAGTCAGTTTTGAGCCATAGGAAGGCAGAGCACAGGTCCCACACAGGACAACACTGGGATTTGGCAGTGAGAAACGGGCAGTTTTTGGAATACATCTCCATGGGAACAGCAAGCAGACACCAAGAGAAACTTGCATGGTTGAGAAGTTGGGGCAGAAGGAGCCCCTTGCTACGTGTTGCTGTACAATTATTACTTGGCTGCTTGTGCCCTGCCCTGGGCTGCCTCCACAGCTTGCTGCCCCCTCCAGCAGTGTCTGCAGCAGGTGGGTTCTGGCCCAGTTCTACCCCACCATGCCTTGCCACAGGCCAGATCAAGCCTCCCACGTCACTTGGAGTCATCTGTGACAAGATTTAAGTGTTTCAAAATATTGCATTTCCAGAGTAAGAACAAACAGTCCCAGCATTGCGTAACTGAAAATGCATTAAATACTGGAGTGCTGTTACTCACTGTAAACAGAACATGAATACCTATATACAATTAATTGATTCAACATGCATCTTATCCACGCTGTGATCTGACTTGGCAGTGTTATATTTTATAAATATACTTTAAATAAGATTAGATGAAGTAATCTTTATTAGTAGCCTGCTAGTGGCTGTAAGCTAGTACTTTTATTTGGAAGTCATCCACATTTGCAATCTTGTTTATGAGTCTCTACACACCACCAGGAGATTAATGTTGCATCTCTTACATTTGGAATTCCCACTGCTTTGGGTCATAGTTTTCTTTGTTGGGCAGCTTTTTTTCCTGAAAGGACTTTTTCTTATTATTTCTGCATAAAGCATCCAAAGTGTAATTGGTGTAGAAGCTGCACTGCTGGACCCACCTGTTCTACACAGGCTGAGAAAAAGAAAATTTCACAAAAAGGGTCGCCAAAGGAAGTCACAAGAAAAGATACAATGTCAGAAATACTAACTGCAGTTTAGGACACCAGTGCTCCCAAACTAGCTCTGTTATCCAAGTGCTACATTTTAACATTTACAGATTTTAACCTCAGGGTATTTTTATTTCCCTAATGAAGAAAAGTCGTATTATAAATGTGGGAGAATTGACAGGAACCATAAAATTACAATATCAGGTATATGCTCACAAACTAAGGATTGGGGAAGGAAACTGATTTTTCCTTTGCATTCAACACTAATTCTATGGGAAAGTGATGTTCCTACCAAGTAGCAAAACACAAGAGTGACAGGATCAGGCTGTTTTAAATGTAACATATACACTGGCATCATTCTGGGAATCCACCACATATCACGAGTCCTTGGTGCCAGGAGTTGAAATCAAATTGAATAGTATATCCACAGTTCATGCTTCATAGCCAGAATTTGAGACAAGGAATTGTGGACAGATCACTTCCATCACACACCCATGACAAGCACTAAGCTGCTCTATAAGAAAGATCTTTGTTGAAAAACTTTGCCTCTCCCCCAGCCCCACAACTGGTAGAACCAAAACGAAAAATCTCCTCTAAGCAGAGGGGAACATGCTGTCAGCTGTAAACATCTGGTGAAATTCAGAGCTTGCACAAAACCCCTCACAGTTTTATGAAAATTAACTGCTGCTCATTATTTTCTCAGATGCACCAGGAGCATCAGATCAAACATCAAACTCACACTTTTAATTTATGTTGGTTTCCACTTTAAAGATACTACCTTGACTCTTTTAGCGCTCACAGTCTCTGGCAAATCTGCAGAGCATAAACTGCATGTTTGAAAACATACACGGCTGCAGGATAAGATCCCTAAGGAGTGTTTAAAAGTGTTCACAACAATAAAAATAACAAAAACCAGAACATTTGGATGTTTAAGAAGAACTCAAATGGCCGTGTCCATTTTGGACGCAGGAAAGAGCTGTTTGTGCAGCATTACGCCATTCTGCAATCAGCAGCTGCAGATCCAATTTGCTGCTAAATGACAACTTTATCTGACAAATAAAGAGTAGATAAATCTCGGATGTTAAAAAATTAATCTAGTTCAGTGATTCCTGCTAATTGCTAATCTTTTTCAGTACTTGAGATGCCTAATTCAAATCAACACCTCACGGGATAAGCAATCGCTGTTCACTCCTTCTCACTACAAGGGAATGAGCTTCAAATTTTGTTTTTTCTTAATACTTAACACAAAAATGCAACAGTAACACACTCATTCAGCCCCTCCAGCTCTTTTAGTCCAGGCATAAAGTTGAAATGATGGCAGCCAAGGCTTCTCAGCAGCATAACCAGCCGGGATGCTCTCCCCACTGCGCAAGGCAGCGGGTCAGGCTGTTGTGGAACAAAAAGCGACTCGGTGATCGCAGAGCTACAGCTGCACTGGGAGCAGGCATTTCTGCAGCCCTGCTCAGCTCCACGCCAGCCCCACCTCTGAGGGACAGAGATATCAAGCTCAGGAGCCTTTGGTTTATACCAAAAGGTCAGGAACGACTGTTTAAACGGAAACTCAATGGAGAGCGGAGAGATGAGAGTTTGTGTGGGCTCAGTGCCCGACTCCTCATCCCGTGGGGAGGCCGTGGAGTTGGGACGAAGAGTCATCAACACGAGCACCGCTCCTCTTGTGGAGCTGCAGGATGGCTCCAGGCTCACGGCAGAGCCTTTCCACAAGGCCCAGTCCCGCCAGACACCGGCCCAGTGCTCGCCACCACCCAAACCCACCACTGGCACCGAGCCACCTCCCTGCAGGGGAGCTGTGGGTCAAGGACGCTTGAAAACAACCCCAGCAAGCGGCTCTGAGGGATAAACATCTCCGAGCCCTGCCCAGGCTCACCCCATCCAAATCGGATTTTGCTGAGCGCCAGCGGGGAGCTGGAGGCGTTCACGGGTGGGTTGGGAGGGGAAGATGGTGTCAGGCGCCACAGCCAGGGAGAGGAGCCCAGGGCGCCTCTGGCAGAGCAACAGCTTTGGTGGAGTTATTTTATTAAAAAAAAAAGGTAGGTTATGGGCATTAGGGGTTGGGGCAAGCGTTGCTCCATTAGAAACGCCACTGTCATCTGCTTGCTCATCCTCAAACCCCATAAACTTACTATCTCAGACAGCAGAAGGAATAAAAGAAGCTAAGAAAAACAACATCGACGGTGAAAATTTTGTATTAAAAACAAAACATCTCACGCCCACCCTGATTGCACCGAATATCGGCGACACCACGGCGATGCCCACCCGCCGCCCAGCGCCCCATGCCTGGCGAGCTCACCTTGGTGTACTTCACCTCCAGGCTGCGCAGGGGCCGCGGCAGCGGGGGCACTTTCTTGTCGGGCTGCCCGTTCTCCACGGCGCCGTTGAGGGCTGCCATGGCCCCGCCGTCGAACCCGCGCGCCTTCTGCTCGCTGACAGCGCCCGCGCCGCCTTAAGAGCGCCGCGCGAGCCGCCCGCCCGCCCCCATTGGCCGCCGCCCNGAGCGCCCGCGCGCCGCCGCGGGGTCCCCGCAGCGCTCGCGCACCGCTGTCCCCACAGGGCTCACAAAGGGCTCCCGAAGGGCCACTCACAGGATCCCAAAGGACTCCCCTGATGATCCCAAAGGGCTTCCAAAGGGCTCTCCACAGGGTTGCAAGGGATTCTACTCAATGTCTCAAGGGATTCCCCTCGGGGTTCCCCCCAGGGCTTTCCACAGAATTCTAAAGGGCTCCCACCGGGTTCCCCTCGGGGTTTCCACAGAGTCCCTCAGGGCTCCCCGAAGGGCTCGGACATTGCTCCCCCAGGGCTCCCCGTGGTGTCTCCGCAGTGTTCCCCTCAGCGCTGCTGCAGGGCTCCCTCAGAGCTCCAGGCACGGCTCTGACATTGCTCCCCACAGGCCTTCCGCAGGACTCTCCATGGGGCGCCCTCAGGGCTCCCCGCAGCCGAGGGCAGTGAGGGAGGGGAGCAGGATGTGCCCAGATGGGCTCTGGGGAGTGGAGCAGCCACCCTGAGTAACCCCAAAGGGTGGCACTGGGGTGGGCATGGGAGGATGCGCCCTCTGCTGCCTTCTGCCTCTATGTCCCACCCAAAACCACCCAGAAGTCATTCGTCGGAGGATAATGCAGGAGTCTCCATGGGAATAACACCACTGTCTCCCAGCAATAAGGGCCTTTTTCTGCTATTCCTGGTGCCCTGACATCCTTACCTTAACCTGCTACACCTCATCCTTCACTCAGACCCTCTGGAGAGCTTTCCAAGACCTATAGTAAGAGAAGAACATGACATCAAATGTCTGCTGTGCATCTGACAGCAGTTCCTCCACATTCCTGTGTGCGTACCGGCGTCCGGGACCAGTTTGACCATCCCAGTCTGAGTATCCCAGTCCCGGCCGACTGGGGCAGGACCAGGCCCTTCCACTGGAAAGTCCTACCCTGATAACAGCATATTTGTGTCCCACCCAGCCAACCTCCAGCATGGTGCTCATAGTAGCGTACTTGGAGTGTCGAGAAAGATGCTGTCTTTCGAGAAGTCCTGAAGGATATGGAACATGTCTTAAGTGACAGATCTAGGCTCTGAGCCTGAACAAGTTCATTATGTATTGCTTAACTTTATTCTGCATAAAATATGTGTAAGTCTTTGCAGGCTGAGGGCCAGGACACTCAGAGCACCCTCACACCCCCACACACATGGAAGATAATACAACATATTTTCCATATAACAAGTGGCAAGATGCCAGAAGTTATCTTTCAAAATGTTCTGCAGAATCTGTAATCCCCAGCAATAGTCAGCACTTTGCTGTTAGAATGCTTAAAAATACTCAGAGCTTCCAAAGGCAGATAGCTCGTGATATCACAGTGGCGTAGATTTAGTGCTGATTCAGAAGGGAAAGTACCTTGATGAATCAACCCCCAGTCCCTGCAGCTTGCAGGACGTTTTTGGATGTCCTCTGCCCAGGTGAAAACCTATCTGATGGTGATTGGTGCAGAAATGTTTATTTCTAAGCTGTCCCTTTTTAACTGTCCAGTTGCTATTTCCCACAAAAGCTACAAATTGCACCCAAGCTAGAAGAAATCTCTTAGCCATATCCCAATGTATTCCTAGTCCCAATGAAGAGGAGTTTATCCATTTCTGTCTGTACCTTGCCCACAGAAACACTCAGTGGAAGTGGAAAGTACTTTTGCAATTCGGCGACAAAACATCAGGATGAGGAGAATGATGAATAAGAAGTTCCAGAACAAGCAGTGTCTAAAGAATCATTCCAGTGGGTTGTCTCATGTGGAATGACCTTGTCTCTTATCTCTGATGAGGAAGATTTTATACAAGACACTCCTGGGAAAATTATTGCCTCTTCGAGTTAATGTTGGTGCAGTGTGAGATACATCTAAGGCAGAAATTCCATGTACAGGGTTTGGGGATGTGTAAGACTTTTAAAAGGTTGTACAAAGTGAATGGATGGTGAGTCAGCAACATACGAATGAGCTGAAATAATAGACTCTAATGCATATACATAGGTGTGTGCAATGTTTCCTCTGAAAACGTCACAGGAAGAGTAACAGAATGTTCTGCTGTCAAAGAGTTTTGTGGACACTGACTGGTCCCCTGTTGGGCAAACTCAATCCTGGCATAAGCAGGAAGTCCTCCAGCCCCAAAAGAGATGTGTCTTTTGTCACCAGATGTGTCTTTTGTGCTCCTACCAGATCCACAGGTGTGGAAATACGTCTCCAGGCTTCTGAGTGGGAGAAGCCCTAAAAGCATCAGCAGAGCCCTGATCAGAACAAATGTGAGACACTTTACATTCATTCCTGTGCCTCAGGAGGGGCTTGCCACCAACTAGGATAGAGGAACTGAAAAAATGGGTTTTACCTAAGTTTGCAACAGTTGATCAACGTGTCAGAAACACGAGCGTGAGGAAGAGCGTCCGTCGATGAGGTCACATCGCTGCTGAGTTACCCCATTGTGTTCTCCTGTCGCAGAGATCTTGGCAATGTGTCCTTAACCTGCTGCAGTGGCAGCAATGGCTGTGGATTCCCTGGAGCTGCTCTGCAGAGCTGCATCTCACAGTGTCAGTACACCTGCTCTGTTCTACCAAGTAGAACAAAGATCACCTTCCCACTGTTGGCTTGGACATGTGCACTCTTAAATCTGTCAGAGTGAGTGAGACCTGACCACAGTTCTCTGTGCTGTCCTGCCTGTCTGTGCCAAGCACAGTCCTAGGACATGTTCCTGCTATGATGTTGCTATCTCCTTATCTTTTGGGGATGTCAAGTGTCCCTGTAGGAATTTATTTCTCTGACTTCCCAACCTTATTTAACCTTAATGAAGGGGATGTTGCTGGTGGTAACTCCACCAAATACACTCTGCTGTATCTTATGCCTGGCTCCAGCCCAGAAGTGCAGAGAATTGTATACAGAGGGTCAGTGAAGACACCTCCAGACTACCTGGAAATAGGGTGTTTCCAGACCCCTTTGGCATCCTGCCCCATGGATGAAGACAGATTTGGCAGTGGGGCACATATTAGAGCAGTGTGTTTGCCCAGCCGGTGGTGCTGCAGCCATTGACAGATGATTTTATTTTTTTCATCTAGACCTCAGCCTGTGCTTCCAGCTGATCAGCAGTGCTGTAGAGCAGTCAACCTGGCACAGAGCCAAACCTTATCCCATTTATTTTCCATATACCCCGAAGCCCATGCACACACAAACATAAATACGTGTGTGAAACAATATACTCTGAAAGGCTACTGAGGCTCTACACTCCAGCATTCAGCAGCCTGGAGTGTCCAGATTTTGCCTGGTTTTCCTCATCCAGATGAACTGTAATTGAGTTATCCACGCCCTTTTCCTACAGGCATCCCCCTCACTCTGCATTGGCAATGCTTGCTGCTCCTGAGGGAGCAGCTCCCCTCATGATTTATTCTCCTCTTGTTTAATGTGCAACGAAGGGGCTTTTTACTGCCTGTTATTCAAACTGTGCTTTGGGCACAAAATTATTCATTTCCGCATGGTTTTTCCATGGTGCTCATGACAGCAGTGTCTGAGAGTTTCACATGCACTGTTTCATTTTCCAGTCATTTTGAGAGGATGCTGACCCTGTATTATCAGTGAGGAAAGAAGGCAGGCAGTGATGAATAAAAAAAGGGTCTTCATAATTTCAGTTTCCCAATGTGAGTCACCCACAGCCTGAGTGCTTTGATGACAGACATTCAGAGCTCAGCTCCAGCAGTCATTGCACAATCTAGAGTTCTCCCACCTAAACACCCAGGTAAGGCAGAAAGTGCTGGTGAGTGCATTGCTCCCCAGTGAGTTTAATCTGAGAATTTTCTGGTTTTTGTAAGTTTACCATTCCTGTAACTTTTATTTCCCATGGGTAGTTCTCTAGAGTTTGAGTCAATTCTTCTAAGCAAACTTAAAATCCATAAATTTCATCGGTATAGACCAAATTTGCTGTGATACAGTCCATACAGCAGCAGTATGGACTGTTTTGAGCTGTGGTGTGATTGGCATTTTGAGGGCTCCCTGGTAGCAGCAGTGACTGATTGATAGGGACTGGCCATGTGAAGGCAGTGAGACGTGCTCTGCCAGCACATTTTGATTTGCTTTGTTTTTCCAAATATTTTCTGGCTGCAAGACAGTGATAATTGAACTGCTGCCTTCAGTTGTGAACACTGCAAATATCAAACACCAAATTAATTTTAAAATCTGCCATTTTTTACCAAAAATAGTTCTACTCAGTTTATCAAAGTATTCACATACAATTTCAAAAGGATTTGCATCCAGAGAGCTGCCTTGAAAAGTCAAAATAAAAAAGACCAGCCTGTCCTGAAGATACCATGGAAATGGTATGTCTTACATGAGGGATTTTCTTGTATCAATCCAACCTTAACTGGGCTCTGCTGGTGCCTACAACCCTCCTGCACTGATAGTAGTGGAGAGGGGTTGTAGGCATGGGATGCATTTTGAGCAGCCCCATGAACTCAGCACCTTCCCGTACTTGTGTTGCCTTTCTCCTGCCCTGTGGGTTTAAGCTTCAATTTTAACACATCTGGGACTGAAGAACAGTTTCTTTTCCTGTGCCTCTCCACCTCCTGTTAGTAAAGGTGGAGAGAGGCGATGTGAGATACTGTAAGATGCTATTTGTACAAACATTTGTAATCCTAAACATGACCTCATGATGCAAACCAGGACTTTGGCGGCTCAAGACAAAACACAGCCTTTTTATGCTTTGTGCTGTAATTACTTCATGAAGCAAAATCCTCAGTCAAATTAATTTTCTTCAGGCGTATCAGAGGTATTAAACTGAGACTGTGCACAAGGATTGGCCTTTTCTTTAGCTAGCCTGGCTCCAAAAGTAAATTGGAAAAGTAAGTGGCAAGGAAATAACAAACAGCTGAACATTTTGAAGCCTTTTCTATTAAAACAAGGTCTATTTCATCTAGTCTTCACTTCTCCCTGCCAGGCCAAGCATTGGAAGATGAGGAGAATGGGAGCAGGAACAGAAGCAAGTGCGAGATAACCTACTAAGATAGTGTCTGTGCTGTGTAGAAGTTCAAGGACCTGTTTCCTTACAAACCACTCAGTGTGTCTGGCACTGCAGAGCCGATGGGAACCACTCCCTGCATTGATCTGGTGATGCAGACCTGAAGATTATTTGCCTACAAACAGCTATTGTTTGCAGGATTGGCAAACGAAAAAACCAAATGTTTGTTTTCTCCACAGATCATGTTGCTTCGTACTTTCTCTTGATAAGAGGCATTTGGAGACAGTTCCCAGATTTTGGAAGCAGTGGTCGTCTAGGCAAGAACTAAGAAGCCTAAAATGTGCTTTCTTCTACTGCTCCTTCCTCCCTGTCTCTTTGCTCTCCCTCATCATCACATCTGTTCTGGGCCCAATGCCCAACAGTTCTGCATTAACGCCTCAGTACACACAGGCTCACACAGCTCTGCAGTTCGCAATGCAACGTACCCAGTGCCGGCATGTCTTCCTGAATCAAGCTCCTGCAAACCATTCTTGTTTACGGGAAGAATCGCTTGGCTTCAGAATGCTACTTGTGAGCTGTGCCCAGCTGACTCGAGACACTCCAATGGTTTTGCAGGGCACCATCGTGAATCTAGAAAATACAGAACAGAGCAGGTAAACAAACATCCTTAAAGATGATCCCGTCTCAGACCTTGATCCTGCAAACCCACACGGGCTTAATGTTAAGCACATGAACAGTCCCAGATGACTGCAGCAGAGCTACTCACATGCTCACAGTGCAAAGCATTTGCCAGATCAGAGCCTTTATGTCTAATTGCAAAATAAAAGGCAAGTCTCCCAGTTCTATCAACTGTAATGAATTGTTATTAGCAGCACAATTTAAAATAGCTGCGGGGCAGATCCCTGGCAGACCACTGGGGATAAAGTGATGTGGACTTGTTGCAACAGAACCTGGAAATACTTTTTCTTGGATAAATTGCCATGCCAGTCATATGAAACACTAACACTGTGATGAGGTTGTTTTTGTAGGCTTTGACCTATGCAATGCTTTTTTTTTTTTTTTTCGTGTGTGGCTATTCTCTGCACAATTCCTCTCTTTTCCACCACTTGGGTTGAATTCTGCTGTTCCAACCAGGGGTCGGGAAACTGCTCTGCTCCTAACCTTGGCGGTACTTTCTGTGAAGATTTGATGATGTTATGGTGTCCAAAGGCACCTTTACAAGCCACAGTGGGAAAAAGCCAAACCATGGCCCCTGTCCAGCAGGCTCTTTGGCACCAGGTCAGCATCCACGACCCCGGGCTGAGCGCGGGGTCCCATCCGTGTCCCCTCGGGTGAGGGGCTGGGCAGCACAATAGGCGACATTGTGTCCCTCGCTGCCACTAACGGCGAGGCTGGGGACAGGCGAATCTGGGGGCACAGAGAGCGAGACCCACCCATGTCCGTTAATGAAGGGGCAGCCCCGGGCCCTCATTAGGAGCCCGCCGGGCCGTGCCCCTGCCCCGCCGCCCGCCAGTGCCGGGGCCGAGCGCGGAGCGGCCGCGGCGCTCAGCGGGCGCGGAAGGGGGCGCGGCCTCTCCGGGCTGGCGTTTGCACCTGGGGCTGCCGCGGTTTAATGGACTTTAACACATGCAAACAAGAGCTTTTGTGTGCGGGCACAAAGGCTGCCCCGGCGCGGGGCTCTCCCCAACACTGCCGCATTGTTTCCCCTCCGCTGCTTCTTGTCACCCTCCTTGTCAGAGTTTAATGAGGACAACGAGGTTTCGCAGGCTCATTTCGCACTTCAGCAACTTTCTAACACTTCCCTAACGAGGGAGAAGGGGCCGGAGCGATCGGGGGCGCAGGGGAGGAGCAGCCTCGGGAGAGACCCGCAGCCCCGGGGCCGGGGCAGGTGCGCCCGGGACCGAGCCGGGATGCGGGACCGAGCCGGGACGCGGGACCGAGCCGGGACGCGGGACCGAGCCGGGACGCGGGGACTCGGTCCCTTCCAGCCCATCTCCGGCACCTCGACGTGGCTCTCTCTTAAAAAAACCCAACTTACTGCGCGATTTAAGCTCGGCCGAGAGAGCGGGAGTGTCCCCGTGGTGCTCGGAGGAGCAGCGAGGCTGCGGGGAGGCGGTGGCCGCTGGTACCGCGGCGGGCAGCGGCAGAGACCGGCCCCGTGGCTCGCTGCGAGGCATTTCCCCGGAGCACGCAGTTTTCCCGGGGCAAGTAGCTTTCCCGGGAGCAGGTAGCATTCCCCGGGCCGGAGATCGGCAAGTTTCTCACCTCGCGCCGTCCCCGCCGAAGCCGAGCATCCCGCCCGAGGGCGAGGAGGGAGCGGGGCGGATGCTCGGCTCCTCTCCCCTCACCCCGGGGCAGTTTCTCCCCACCCCGATCGTGCGTTCGCCCAGCACCGCTCGGCGCATTCCGCTCCCCGGGGTGCAGCGGGATTGCGCGGTGGCGGGGACCGGCGGGCTAGGGCTGCCGAGCGGGGTCGGTAAAACTGCCCAAACCCCGGATTTGCACCGTTCAAAACCCTCGAGGTGTTCTAATCGCTTTGGGCTTTGGGGGAGCGGCCTCTCCTTCCCGAATGCAGCCATTCCCCATGGGCTGGCTTTATTTCCCCCTCTCTAGACAGCCAACTGTCCCAGGCAGACCGTAGCTGCAGTTTTCAGTATTTTAGATGGAGATTTTGGGGAGGATTTGCCTTTAGCCTTTGCGAATCCTCGTTTCTGCCTCCTGTTCCCACGACCGAAATCTCCCCTCCACTTTTTTTCTTACTTCCCTCTTCCGTGCGTGTGAGAAATTTGGAAAACTCGAGAAGCAGTTTAATGCAAAGGGATTTTAAAACACGAAAGTATGCTGTGAAAGGAAAAAAAAACCCAACACCCCAACCACTTAATTAGATACTTACCGAAGGAGCCATTAGAGCCTGCTGGGTATAACACGGTTTATAAGTTCTCTGGCCACAAAGAAATTCAATAATTACTATTTTGTAACTCCCTTACAATGGGATGGGTGAAGGATGGAGTGTGATAAACCTAACTCTGTTCCTGAGCTTTTTGCAGATTAGCCTTTGGCATTCACTGGTAAATACCAAGTGAATACAGACTGTGTGACCACAGTCCCTTGAATTAGGGACAAACATTTCCTCTGTGCATTTTAAATAATGCTACTGCCAAATATTTTGTTACCAGAGATCATTATCCTTTTGAATGAAAACTTGAGGAGTAAAGGCATTGGTTTTGTCTTTGCTGGTGTGGAACAGACTATATGATATCTAGAACAGCAACAAGCTTTCACAAATTGCTATATGATTTCTACTGCCAGGTTCTGTGATATTGGATACGACATAAAAATAAAAAAGCCGGGCAGATAGACACAGAAACTCACAGAAACCACCTGTATATTTTGTTTCAAAGGAAAATCTCAGCTATTGTCTTACTGGCTCTGGTTCTGTTAGGCCTTGGATCTGCTTAATCTTTAAAGCTATTCAAACGAATTGAATGATACAAGGCAAGTCTTCTATAATTAATCCGGATTCTTGAATTTTGATACAAACTTTTATGTAACCGAGAAGTTTCTCTCTTTTCCTCGCAAAGACATTAAATAGGCACTAAGTCCTTCTGTCAAGAGTGCTACCATGAACAAAGTTAAAAGGAACAAACCTGGAAATCTTCCCTTCATGAAGAAAGAGATGCAAACATAAAGTCATGGGAGAGCTGGTACTGGTGCCTGGACAGAGACCAAGGTTTAAAGTGGCCCCTGTGCTACAAACCACAGAACACGAACGCAGGAATGGTGGTTTGTCCCAGGCACAGCTTCTGCAGGATGTTATTTTGTCAGTTTATCCCAGCTTCACAGGGATTCAGCGCTGGCACTCAAAGGTCTCATTTGAACCTTTTGAAGTGTTTATTCTTTCACTACTACTGTCCAAAGAAAATGGAAATGATGCCATCGGGTATGGAAGAACTCATGACGTCCACGGTCAGCTGCCACTGTGGATGATGAAGCTTCAGCTG
The DNA here is from genome assembly GCA_013397155.1 of Irena cyanogastra. NCBI lineage: Eukaryota > Metazoa > Chordata > Aves > Passeriformes > Irenidae > Irena > Irena cyanogastra. The sequence continues at coordinate 199,959 of VWZV01001280.1, forward strand.
TGGTTTGCTCCTTCTCATGTTATGCAATTTTCTCTTGGTATTTGGCAGAACTGCTTCAGAATAGATACTTTGCAGAGCTGTGATCTTGTGATGAGGCATTGTTGAAATCCTCCAGTGTATGACTCCCTTGTAGGAGTCAAAACTTTATCTGGGTTATCAGGAAAATAGAATCATGTTGGGGTTTTGGATTTTTTTTTTTTTTTTTTTTTGTGATCTGGACTGTCTGGCTTCAGTGGAAAATCAACACACTGAGAAAGGTCTGTAGGTCTAGACCCGGTAAACTCATAGGTTGCAGATACAATTCCCACTGAGGCCATTGGTAAAAACTCCCACAGACCCAGCACAGGTTCAGCCAGACCCAGCACAGGTTCAGGCCAGCAGCTCTCCAGGTTACCTCACAGCAGATCCACTGACAACCTCTGCTTTCTGTCTCTCCATCTTTCCTCACACATTTTTCTTCAGGTCCTGTAAAACCCAGTGAAAGAATGAAAACCTTTTGATTTTGAAGCTGATGTCTATGGCAGTGATGGTTCATACAGTACAGTTCTACCTCCAGGGAATTACCTGATGGGCCAAATGAGTTGGGTTTCCTTGAGTTTCTGAGCAGAGAGAGCAGAAAGCTGTGCCCAGGGTCACATCAGCTGCTGTGCAATCTTGTCCTTGGTCACATCAGGCGACTCTCTCTCTGCTGAATGTCCTACCCCTCATGCCAGGCAACAGTTCCACCTTTTACTCATCAAGGTTTAGTGTCAAACCATATGCCCAGGGTGTTGGTGCTCTGTGCCAGCTTTTCACCTCTCACACCACCAGTATCTCCAGAAAGGTGATGCCAAGGCTTGTTCTCCACTCCCTACAGAGGTGTCACATCTTTGAGGTTATCCAGAGACCCTGTGGAGCGAGGCTGTTCATTTAGGATGGGGAAAGAAAGAAAATACAGAGCCTGGTCCCTACAGAAGAGTGGAACCACTCAAAGTTGCCCATGCAATGGCCCAGACAGGACGTTTTTTGGGTGCCAGCAGCTGCCAGGTGCTGCTGACACTCCCGAGGCCAAAGCCACTGGGTCTTGTCACAGTTGCTCTGCGTGCCGGCCCGAGAGGCCACTGCTGATAACTCTCTCCAGGTGTTCAGCCTGAGAACAAAGGCTCTTTTCAGTGGCTGCTGAGAAGGAAGAAGCCTCCTTGCTGGATGGAAAATGGCTTTCCTGGATGGCAATATTTGGTTACAGTACAGTCTGTTACTTCAGAAGAAGCCCCGCAGAAGGGAGGGTAATTTGACTCAGGTATGTAAAAAAAAACATTGTGGGGACTCTTGTCTGCCTCCTTCTTCTCCCCAAAGTACTGAAACAACATTGAGTTGTGATGTTTCATACAAGCAAAATAAAACTGGAATCTGGGATCAAAATGTGCATCATCTTGCTGTGCCCAGTGTCATGAGATTGAGCTGGGTCTTCATCCTGGAGAACCTGGGCTCTTTGCAGAGCCCCAGTCACTTACCTGGCTGGATAGCACACAAAACAGTGCTTCTAAGCACAAAACTGAGCTGAGAAAAGCTGTGTGCTGGCATCAACACAGTCCAGGGGAACCGTTCCCTCAATCCACGGACCTGAATTTCAATGCTTGTGTTGGAACACCTCAATCAAACATTTTCACAGCAAAACTCACACTGTTTGCACAGGGACACCTGAAAGATAATTTGGTCCTGTGGATAAGGATGAGGAGGTGGGCTTGGGTGTATTTGGGTATATTTCCAAGTAGTTGTGCATCCTCTGTTTAGGAACTGGAGGGATTTCCAAAGGGGAAGGGCTGGTGACCACCGACTGCAGCCGTCTAGAGGTGGCGCATTCCCCCTTTCCCACAGAGCCAGCTGCCAAGGGAGGGCGCAACCCTTGCGCAAGCACTGCTGTCGTGTTGTCCACGTATTTTCAAAACCCGGGTTCCTACCACCATCTGAAGGCTTTCTGTGCCCTCCTACAGCCTCACCCTGGTTACAATCTCCATGGGGTACTCCCAGTATGTTCCTTCCCCATGGCTGCTCAGCCTGCCCCTACGTTATCCCTACACCCCATAAGCTGTTCCTCACACCCCAGGGAGTTCATACCCTCAGATGTGTAGGAGGTGACTTATCTAAAATAATTTTCTCCACATCTTTCAGGTAGAAGTGAGAAAGACGATCCAAGGAACATTCCCACACCGATGAGGCATTTCCCATCTCTGAAAGAAACACAGAGGGATGCTGTCTTCACCCCGAATGTACATGCTTAGTGGAAGAACAAGGAACCCCCAAATGATGAAACATGAAACCCCTTTCAAAATATCTGCTGTTCATGCATAAATATAGCTCTACATAAAGCTGAACTTCTTATTTTAAGTAAGCAGAGGAAGAGTAGCACAGATATTGCAGTTTTCAATCAAGCAGTACTATTTCCTATAAAAGACAAGGCTTCCCTAATTCTTCAAATGGACCAGCTAACATCTATACAAATAATGGGATTTGGCTGAGTACAGTTAAATATATTTGATTACTTCCCTTTTATCTAGTTCTAGGTTTACTGTACTTTTCCTTGGATGGCAAATAAGAAGCCCTTTTCTTCTAAGTGACAGCAGGGAAAAGAATCAGGTTGCTAATTTACCTGAGACCCAGGAGTCTGTAATGATAGATGTGTGCTGGAAACTACAGAGTGGGCTTTCTAATTTTGGGGGGAGGAGAGAGGGAAAGCGTGAGATTTGTTAATCTTTCACACTGATGGCGCTTTTGCTCATGGACTTTCATGGTTGTAATTACACACACATCAGGAAACAAATGCAGTGAGAAGAAGAGCTGACAGGAGGCTGGGACCTAACAAAATCTGTCATACAGGAAGCAATTAAAATGAAAATCACTGTTCTCCAGACAAACAAGAATGCAATGTGCTCGTGGTTAATCACAGCATCTCTCTCAAAGCAAAGGTTATAGACTTACCTGCATGGTGTAGGAAGTGAGCACACACATGGTGCAGGAGCAGTTTGGTTAAAGAAGCAGAAATCCTTGTGTGGATGTCCAGGTCTGCAGGTCACCAGTGCTTCCAAGGACACGTGTCATCTAGGTTTTGCATGGAAGATCTCCACCAAAATCTTCTTGAAGAGATGTGAAGGAAAGAGGCAAGTGGAGAGGGAGAAGGGAGGATGGATGGCAGGCAGGCACAGAAAGGTCTCACCTATGGTTTGTTTTGAAATGGGTGTGTTTTCAGCCCCAGGGAAAGCAAAAGCCTGGAGCATGCCCACAATGCCATGATCAAATGGTCTAAAGCACCAGCAGCTTTGGGTGAAAAAGTCACTCTCTAGGTAGGGAAAGGAATCTGAGCCCAAGCTGAGTGTGCAGTGCAGATGTGCTGTTAGTCTGACTTAGGAAATGCTTATCTCCTCCTTTCCTGGGATTCTTTTGCCTTCTTCTGGAATCTGGGCAGGTCAAGTTCAAGCCAGGGTTTCACCTGAGGAGGTGCATTCACACCAGCCAGGAGAAGAGCAGAGCTGCAAGGACAGGATGAGTCACACACAGGTCAGTGCCAGGGACAGTTCAGGTCATCTGAAGCAAAATAATTTAATTTTAAGAAAGATTTTAATATTCTAGTAAACAATGCCTTAGAAGATTCAGCCTACTAGTTCTTTCCTGGCTTTATTTTAGCTGGTTCAGATATGAAGTTGGTTATCCAGAAAAGCAGAAAGATGCCATGATTTCCTGTAGGCATGTTTGTGTGTATCCTACACTTCCAGCAGACCCTCAAACATCCACTGGATCACCAAGCAAGCAGCTTTTGTCTCTTTGTTGTTTCATAGAAAAAAAAAAGTATCATGGCTTTCAAGTAGAAAAAAAAAATAGAGAAATAATAACATGACCCAATTGCGAAAATATTTTTTTTCATGAACTATACCAACGAATTGGAAATGCAAGTAGTAAAATGAATTGCCAAAAGTATCAAATATATGTTTTCAATAACTTTTTTTTTTGTTACCTAGTAAAATATTTTCCTGGAGAAGGGTTGTTAAACCCCTCGGTGCAATATAAAGGTGCAGTGATGTATTGTCTCAGAAGTGGTTTAATGGAGTTTTGGGGTTCCATTTTTTGTACATACTTTCAACACACACAGTGCGTGATCAATTTGGATTTATAAAATGCTCTATATTTCTTTCTAAGCAATGATCTTAACTTTTAAAGAATGTTGCTTAGTTAGGAGAGCATGTGTGTGCGTTTGCATTTTGGCAAGGCAGCAAATCACATACAATATTTATGCCATTTGAGAAAAGTATTTGTGCATTTGCCAAAACCAGTCCTTTCTAAGAACCTAAAGGTATTTGATCTGCTCTAAAACACAGTTTTAGGGAGGATTAGGTGTGTGGGAGCACTGGTCAGAGGGAAGACCTGTCCAGTCTTTGTGGTGTGAAAGGGCAGAATTTTAGACAAACGAGCCAGATCCTGTTTCAGCTCAACTCTGACTCTGTTTTTGTGACAATCTGTTTTTCAGGCCTACCTGTGGCTTTGCTGCCAATGAGCTGGACTTCTGCAGGGAGATCAGTGGTGCAGGTTGGGCAGCATCGGGTGGAGTCTGGCCCCAGCTCTCCTGCCACACTCCTGTGACAACTCAGGGAGGTCAATTATTATAAATGTGCAGGGCAAAGATGGCAAAAGGGCAAAGATGGCAAAAGGGTGATGTCCTGTGCTACACCAGTGACTCCCCCTGGTAACTGACCCACTTCACCCATTTTACTGGCAAAAGACAACCAACAGCTGAGTGCACAGGGGTGGGGAAAATGTGGGGGATGCATGATCATGATTTATCCTGATCTGTTACTCCTGCTTCACTTATCATAGAATATCCTGAGTTAGAAGGGACTCACAAAGACTATTGAAATCCACCTCCTTATCCACTGGTGTGTCAAGGATCAGGGTCTGGCTGCCTGCTGTTGATTCATCTGAGAAGGTGAAAGCCCAGTGCCCTGCTCACACCCCAGCTGGCCGTACAGACCCCTGAGCTGACATCTTTGTGCCAAATCCAGTGATATAACGTTTCATGCAGAGAATCTATCCATTCCCCCTCTCTTCTTTTTTTGCTTTATCTCTTCCTTCTATCTTCAGCCTGTCAGGACTTTCACATACCTGCAGCTGACAGCTAAGAGATCAGGAACTTTGATGTTGTAAGGGATATTTTATCTCAGGTAATTCTCACCAATTCCTACCTTATTGTGTAGGATATCCAAGGACTCCGAGAGTGAGCAACGCCTTTGTCTGGTAAGATCAGAGCAATTTGCAAGCTTTTCTGGGAACAAGGTCCAATAAAGGGATTTTAGAGATATAATCTGTCAACCCCATTGAGCAGCACTGTGACAGCAGCCTTAGGATTATTGACAGTTTAAGCATCACCCCGGACAGAACAAGACTGAGGGCACACAGTTAGTTGCAGTTATTTGCAGTAAGACATTGTCTGCTGAGGAAGCATAGGAAACCCTTTATATCTGAATTTACCAAGTTTTGACCTAGTTTCTCCCTCAGGCATAGGGAGAGAGTACTGACTGTACATGGACGTGCTGCTTTTTGGTAGGAGTTTGAAAAAAAAAATCCCATCTTTGAGGTGCAACATCTAATTCACAAGACTGACCTGATTTTGAGGCTCCAAGTTGGAAGGGTTGCCCAGCAGAGCCAGTCCTGAGCCTGCAGCCACTGGGCAGAAGGTGGACTGCCACCCCAGTCCCCTGGGTCTGGTGAGTTTGTCACCCGTGCTGTGTGGCTTTGGCATCACAGGCAGGTGTGAGGACATGCAAAGCCTTTTCTCTTGCCAGTCCTATGGTAAGCACCATGTGGGGCAGTGGTAATGAGGGCTGTGATGCCCTGAGCCCTGTGTTTGAAATCCTCTTCACTCTGTACCTCACTCTGTTCCTCTGAACCTCCTCATTCCTGGTGAGTGACGCCGAGCTGGCAGAGGTTTCCCAGGGACCAGCCATCCATCATCTCTTCAAGCAGCTGGGGCAGGGAACTCCCTAGAAAATGACTGATGGGAAATGCTCAGCAGGTCTGTCCTCACTTGTTTTTGCTACCCACCAGCTCGCTCAACTCACCAGGGCTTTGCTCTCCTCACTGTATTTGATTTTTGAGGAATTTCTCCATTATCACATATTACTTCTGAAATAATTTTTCCACTCTCACTAGGCAAACATTTACTTATTTTATTTTCAAATACACCAGTATCTTCTTCTCCAGAAAATGCCCAGGCTTCACATTTTTATAAACATATTAACAAAGACCCCAGCTCACCTTCAGTGGCCTCTCCCAGCAGTAATTTTGGGATCCATGCTGGTCTCTATCCATGTCCTTGTTTCCTTAGTCATTAAGCTGATGTTAGTATTGCTCCTGGTAGATGCTTAAGCTTCCTGAGTAATTGATCTCTGCTGATTGATGATCATCACTGTTCAGTGCCAACCCACAATCAAGCCTTGGATTATTCCCCAAGTTCCTTTTCTCTTACTGCTCTCCCAAACCTTTACTCATCCTTCACACCACATTCTCTGCCTTAATCAAGGATGTTGCTGTCCTCACATGGCATTTTGAAGCCAGCACTTTGCAGGCAGAAATCCTCCCGTGGCTCAGTGGTGGCTTCACAGAACGAGTTGCAGCCCAAACACTGACACCAGCGTGTGGTTTTGTTGGGTTTCCAAGAACCTGGCACAAACCACTTGGCTGTTTGCAGGTTTCAAATCGCCCCTTTCCAGCCCCTCCACGACACCTGCTGAAAATGCTTTCACTGATGGTGGAGCCGTGCAAAGCTGTGCCCACCTGGAGAGGCACCAGCAGCAGCAGGGCAGGAGAACACCCAACCATGCAGCTGGAGCAAAGGGGCTGCCAGCAGCTGGACACCAGGGGAGATGATGCTGGAGCTGCTGACAGAGCTGAGGCTGCTCCTGAGGTTGCACCCGGGTGCAAATTTCACAATTTCAGTGTCTCACCTGCCCCGGGGTTTGTTTATTCTTGTGACAGGTGTCACATGGAGAGCAGTGGCAGAAAGGATTGGGAAGCAGCTGTGGGTGGAATAAGGGAAGAATCCCACCAGCCTACACAGGGCATGGATCTTGGCTCCTGGCAGGAGGGCAGAGCAGTGCTTGGCCTGGAGCAGGGGGCTGCTGGTGCCTCTGCACCCACCCGCATCGACAGGAGGCCCTTGCAACAGCTCCAGCGCGTTTCCTTGGTAATGAATTCCAACTTGTTTTCCCAAATCGCCTCATAATGACTCAGTTCGAATCTAATGATGCAATCCTGAAGGGAATCATCAGCTCCCAGCTAGGAGGGTCGGTCAGCTCCAGCTCCAGCTCCAGCCCATGAGGCTGCTGACTGTGGCGTTGTTTGGAGCAGCTCTGCGTACCCGGCTCGGCGCGGGCCAGCTCCGGGGTGTACATTCCTTCTGAGGATACCTCACCCCATCCATCCCACTGCAGCTCCTGCCAGCTTCCCTCTGAGCCACCAGGTGTGGGACGGAGGGACAATGTGTTTTCAATTAGGTGAGAACACAGTGGTGGTGTTACCTCCCTGCTGAGCTGGCGTTTGCAGCTCAGACCCTCTTCTCAATCCCTGTACGGTCCCTTCCTCACTGCAGCTCGAGGAGCACATGGAGAAGGGACTCAGGGAGAGTTCTGCAGAGCAAACATCTTTCTTCCTGCCTGCTGCTCATGTGGACAGAAAACCTGACCAAATCACAGAAGAGAAAAAAAAAAGGAGAATTTTCAAGCCACTGCTGGTGTTGTGTCTACATTGGGTGACACACAAGAGGTGCATCACCATGCCAGATCCAGCACCAGATTAAAAGGTCTCCCACAACAACCTGAAGCAAATTGTGCACGGGCTGCTGAAATGCCATTAATCCCACCTTCCAGTTCATGATGCACCCCAAACTCCTTCATGCTGCGGAGGTAGAATCCTGTCAGGGACAGCTTTACTGAGGGTCACACCCTGATGCCATCTCTTCAGTGGAGTTGGATTTTCCAGCTTGTGCCTCAACTCCAGCACGGGGTGTTAAATGATTTACTGCAGAGAGACAGTGGCCAGGCCAAGAGTAAAACCCAGGTATTGTTAGTCCCAGGATACTATGACAACCAACTGGTGTTAGAAAACATTCCCTGCCACTGCCTCACACTTTTATTTATCAACAAAACCAGATTTACTTTGTTTTAGTCTTAGCAAGACTGTTGCACTGGAGACCACTCAAAATGAGATTTATCTTCTCTGGAATAAGTACAGGCTCTTGCATTTGTAATTCATTCCCCTCCTATTTCTAATCTCATTTCTATTGAATGCATTGTTTTGCTTCCCATTATTTATAAAATGAGATCATGAAAATGAATATTGGAACTCAACAGGTTTGAGGCAGGAAGAAACTTCCCTGCAGAGGCATCCCAAGTAGAATTCCTTGGGTTGCTGCAGAGCTTTATAGTTTGACATTTTGGGGGCTTCCCAGTCTCCTCCCATCCCAAGCAGTGACAAACCTTAAAAAGCAGCCACTTTTCATCTTGAGTGGGGCAAATGTCAGGGATGGATGAAGCAGCTCCTGATGAAAAGAATCAACAGATCCTCAAAGATGCTCTGAGTGCAGGCTGTTATATGACCCTTGGGAATACAGCAGCAGGTTCTGGATGCAAAGAAGATATTTGGGGAGAAGGGTTTTGGGGAACTTGTCCTCATTAAAATTCTACATTTAAAAAATAAAGGAAAAAGAGCAAATTCTGATCTAAAAAGTAAAGGGAAAAAAAAGCAAGTGCCATCTAACAAAGCTTAAACCTGGAGTGGATCCACTGCAAACTAACTTTATTCTGGTTTAATACTGATAAACATTGGACTAAGAACTGCAAATCCCAGCTCTCTCCTCATTCCCAAAAGACACAAACATGAAGAAGATCTAAGCTATGTATTGCATAAAATATTTCCTGGTTGGGAAAATCTCATGGGACAACAATCAGGAACAAGATGGTGCAAATAATTAGTTTAATTGAAAGTAAAGGCACACTACTAAAAATAAAGAGATGAAAGTGGTTTTCCTTTTGCCAGTTTTAGTATGAGCAGTAGTAGTAGCAGCTGCATTTCAACTCATTTTGCAGAGAACTGTGAGGGGCATTCTGGAAGCAAAACAGTTTAATTGCACAGGCTACCCTTTAATTTAGGGTGGTGAGAATGATATGAAGGACTCATTAAACAGGGGCATTAACCATGGCAGAAAATAAAGTAGTTTCTTTGTTGGAAAAGATCTCTCTGCCCTCCAATCACTACAGTAAATTGTTCCTGGGAAAGGCAGTGGGGTAGGATGGGGAGATAGAGACACGTTGAGATAGAGGGAAGCAAATGAAAAATAATTGGTACAGTGCTCTGCAGATTGTATGTCACTGCAGACAGTTATTTAATAACTCTCCAATTATTGCTGCCAGCTGGGGTATATTAAGACACTGTGAGAAGTCAGGCCAAAATCCCCCAGGCACAACTGCTGACCTGGCCCTGTGCTTCCTTCCTCCCTGAGGATGAGGAGGGACAGGCTGGGGGCAGGCTGTGGCCTAGGGGCAGCCCAGGGGGATGCGCTCCCCTCTTCCCAAGAGGTTACAGGGCTTTGCCCACCCCTCCTGCTCCCAGCTTTAAAGATCAGCTGGAGTAAATCCCTTTGGGGGTCTCCTTCCTGTGGTGACTCTGGGTGAGAGTTTCCCTCAGTGTGATCAAGTGTGGTGTGAGGGGCAGCTCACCCCACAACAGCTCTGGTTTCAGCCAAGGGCAGCTCCCACTGCCCCTGGAGCTGGCTCAGCTCTCACAGCTCTGGTACTGACAAAGTCTGTGCAAGGTCCACCCTCCATGGCTGGGAGCTGGGAGCCCTCTCCATCACCTCACCTTACTCCTGCTCTCAGCAGTGACCTGGTGCTTTGAATGTTTTCCTCTCTTGGATTTCATTGTCCCCCACCTCCTACCCACTGCAAAAGCTCCACAGCACCCAGTTTGTATTTGGGTGATACTGAGTCCCAGGATGGTTTGGGTTGGAAGGGACCCCAGAGACCATCTCATTCCAACCCCTCTGCCATGGGCAGGGACCCCTTCCACTAGAGCAGGAGTTCATGTGCAAAGCACAGGTGAGCTCCAGCCCAGAGCCCATGGCTGGTGGCCAGCTAATATCAGAGTGGGCCAAAAGGAAGGGCCAGAGGCACTTCGAGCTTGGAGCAAGAGTCCACTGGGGACCCACCAGACATTTCTGCAGAGAGCCTTTCAACCTTAGGGGCTGCCACTGAAGCTCTGGAGACCAGAGCCCTGGGATTACATGGCCTTTCTGTTTATGTCAGCACAACCTCAGATCCAACAGGCCCCACCACCTCTCTGAGAACCACAGAGGAAAACCCAACCTTGGGAACCTCAGGGGCTTGAAAGCCCACCTGCAAACTGAGAGCCCAAAACACATTGTCTCAGACCTGTCACCTTGCCCTATTTCCCAACAAAACAAAGCCTTTTTAATGACTCCTTCCCCAAGCTCAGGATTGGGTCTGTAAAATAGAAACTGTACTTCAATACCAAATGAAAAACATGACTCACAGACTGTAATTCCTTTCTGCAAATACCGGAGCAGAATATTTCATTTGGCAAACAATCGAGCCTTACAGTTGAGAGCTCTTAATGTGATTAGGGACAGGTTCTGCAACACATTTGTAACTCCAGGTGATTTTGCTATATCTTTTTGGACTGTGACCAGACATAAAAATGCCCTTTTGCTGGATTTGGATCCAACTAAAACTGAGGAGAATCAGATGTCGGTAAGACCTTTACAGTTTGATCTTTACCCAGGGGTATCACAACATGTTTCAGCTATGGGCTGTGCTGAGCCATCTCAGGCTCTTTTTTGCATTAAGCCCATATCTCCCCTGATGAGTGATAACTCTTCTGTAGCACATCTTCTGTAAGTGAGCACGTGCTACTCCTCTGAGTTACTGTGATGTACTTACAGGGAGGGAGAGAGCACAAATACTTCCACTGGCTTTATGGACACACCTTTGCTTTCTTTAAATCTTTGAGCACCCTGGTCTAGTGGAAGGTGACCCTGCCTGGGGCAGAGGGGTTGGAACTGGATGATCTTTAAGGCCCCTCCTAACCCAAACTGTTCTGTGATCCTGTGATTCTACAATTTTAAAGTGCTCAGAAGGTGTCAGTCTTGTTTAAAATGAGCTGAGACCAGGTTCCCCCTCCATTTAGAAGGGCCCAACATTCAATCCTGAAAGCAAAAACTGCACAGTTTTGTGGGATCAGACCAATCTCACGCCCTGTCTGTGTTTCTGCCTTGCCTACCAAAGGTAGGGCTGCAAACAAATTAAATTGACAGCAAAATGTACAGGGGAAGGAGGTGGAAGGACAGCACTGCAGAGAAAGGAGACATTGTTCTGTACATGCAGCTGAGAAACAAAACCAAGCCTGACCTTTACACTATTGATAAGAACATCTCAAGTTTCTTGTTCATGAGGACTCATCTGCTGGCTTCACCAGGGCTGGTAGTCAGACTGTCCTTTGCCTTCCCCACATCTCTCCAGGAACTTTTTATGGAAAGAACATCCTTTGCTCAACCAAAAACTGCATGAGTTTAGCCTCAACCAGCATTGTGGCAAGATGAAACTACAGGATATTTATGGCATGATATTAAACAAAAAAAGGCAGGGGAAAAAATACATATTCTAACAGATTTATCTCTTCATAAGAGGAGGAAAATTGAACTAAGCAAAAACCGCCACCATTTAACCAAGCAGGTGGCTCAAAGAAGAGCCAGCAATGGGAAAAGCAGACCAAGCCTGTACACATGAAAGCCTCGCTCCCACTAAATGGCTGTCACAGCCAAGAGACAAAGTGAAGGAATTTGCTTGAAGTGTTTTATGATGCTGTTAGTCTCTCTGACCCTGACGGCGGCTGCTGCCTTGGGTAGCAGTGGCAGCCTGGGATGTAACAGCCTGGAGCTCCTCACCTCCATCAGGAACAGGCAGGAGAAGGCCTAATGGCAGGAATCTGAAGTCAGCAGCATTCAAAGCAGAGAGGAGACATCTGGTCTGGAAGGAGGGCAGCCAGCCACTGGAACACGTCAGGAAGGAATGCGGCGGATGCTCAGCACTTTGTCTTCAAAGCAAGGAGTGCATTTCTCTTCTGCAGAGATGTGCTCCAGCTCCGGGTTACCAAGGCTGGGGGGAGAAGTGGCTTTGTCAGAGTGAATGATGGACATCTCTAAGTGTCCAGCCTGTGCTGTACTGGACCAAAGTGGCACTGAATAGGCCCACGTGTGAGCAATGTTTGTGGAACTGCATGAGCAAAGCCAGGGAGGGTGACAGAAACCCTGACACCAGCAGCAGGCACAGACAAGCCCAGCAGCACTTGAATAAATCTAATTAAATCAAATATCTCAGGACTTCATTATTCTGTGTTTTTCTGGATTTTTTTTTTTTTTTTAGTGCCATGGGACAGACATTAAGGCCAAAACAACATACCTGGCTTTTACAGTGCTTTCACAACCTGGGCACGAGGCCAGACTGCAGAGCAGGACTGCCCAGGGATGTGGTTTGGTGCTGTGGCTGTGCCAAGGCTGCTGGGACCCCAAGGGCCAGGCTGGATCCTCCACCAGCACCAGCCCTTCCCTCCCTTGCGTGGGGCTGGATTTCTGGTCATTTTTAGATCCCTGAGCCATCCCACCCTGGCTCACAGGGGTGAGGGGTTTATGGATCAGCAAACCCCAGCCATGGCAGCTGCAGTGCTGGCCACGAGCATGGCCAGGCACCAGCTGTCTCTGGGGGCATTCCCAGCCCCAACCCTCCATCCTTATTCCTGCCACCTTTGTGCTGGCAAGCACCAGGACTTGTCATGGCACACAATAAGCTAAAAACCCATCTGGCTTTGTGTGCACAAATATCTCAGCTGTATTTGGAGTTTCCAAAGATTTTTTGCCACCTGGGGACAAGGAGCTGTCACACAGAGGATTTTCCAGCAGGCATGGGATCAATTGCAGATAAAATGCTGATCTTTTAAAATTATTTTTCCCATTCCTATTCCCCCTCCCTTTTTTTAAAAATTTGTTTTTTAAAGAGCAATAATTTTGTTCCTGTCTGTACCATACGCAGTTGTCAAAGCCCTCAGCTGAGATGCAAGAGATGCAGGTCCAATTCCTCCCTCCAGCCCAGGGAGGCTCTTTCAGCTTCTGTCAAAACTACATCTGAGTGCAACGGGCATAAGAAAAAAAAATAATAAAAAAATATTATGATTCAGCAGGTCAGAAAGCCACACATAAAAACTCCTGGATCTTGTGACTTTATAGTCATTCTCAGGAAAAAATTACTGGAAAAAGCTTGAAGCAGCTGCAGCACCTGGGTTCACCCCATCCCAGGGGTCGGGTTCCCTCAGATCCCTCCAGATTTCTCAGGGAACCTTCAAGCTGCTCCCTGCAGTGCCTGACTCCAGCTACCTGGGAATGGGGGTGGGATAAAGTCCCACGTTCACAATAGCAATGGAGTGAATCCAGGCATAATCTGCAACAAGGATGTGAATATCTGGGAAGGAAAACAAAAGCTCACCTTCCTCTGGTTTGCGCTTCCAAAGGTTTCTCAAAGCTTTCTGATGTTCTTAACTGGTGTAAATCACATAGCTCCCCATAAGCCAAGAAATCAACAACTATAATTTAGGATTCTGAACCAGTTCTAAGGAGGAAAGTATCTTCTGTTCAGAACCATAAAAAGTTATATAAACCCCCCAAACGATCTGTTTTAAAACATATTCAATAGTTCTTGGACTGCAGTGGGCAAGAAGCTGGGTTGTTTTTACTGCCAAGAAAGAAAAAATTTCAGCGTTTTCAAATATTTGCAATACCAGATGCCCTGGTAAAATTTTTTTAGTCCGCTTTAAAAACCCTTATTTCTTAAAAACCCATTTTGCATGGAAAATACACCATATGTAAGCAATACTCCAGGCTCTGTGCAAGGACCACACGCTCCCAGCTCAGCCCAGGGACAAGACACCCAGCACTGCAGGGTATGGGATGGATGGATGGGAACAGGGAGGGATGGATGGGAACAGGGAGCTCAGAGAGATGTGCTGAACCCTGGACTGAATCCAGCCAGGTGCTCAACACCCTCAGCTCGCTCAGGGAGTGCTGGAGACTGGTGCTGAATATTGGAAAATTCTGTCCCAGTGGGAATGAGGCAAATCTGAAGGACTTGGCAGCATGGAGATACAGAGCACCAGCTGCCACATCTTTAATCACCCCTGGCATCTTTTATTGCCCTGGCAACTGGAAGGTTATTTGCTGAGAGCCTGTGGAGGGAGCTAAAGGTGACAGAGCATCAGAGCACAGTCCCATCGTGGGACATCCCTCACTGAGAACCACTCCTGGTGCCTTTCAAAGGAATTGGCTTCCCAAGGGCAAACCCACACAAGACAAACTCTTTAGATGTGGAAAGGGAAAGGAACCCAGCATCCCTAAGGGTGAAAGCTCGTGGTTCTGTGTCAAACCAACCAGCTTCAGGCACCATAACTCAGCAATCAGAAAAGGCTTTAAATTTGCTCTGTGTGTGTGAGGGTGCAAGGACACGGTGGGTGAATGGGGAGAGGCTGGAGCAGATCTCCTTGCACTGAGCTGAGCAATCCAAATTTTAATTAACAGAAGGTATTGCTGAAGGAGGCAATCAAAACAGCAGACTGATCACACAGCATCCTTTCTTTGGTTTCAGAGCACTACTTCACTTCTCAGGCACTTGCAATTAGAAGAATCCCAGAATGGTTTGGATTGGACAGGACCTCAAACCCCATCTCATTCCCCTCCCTGCCATGGGCAGGGACACCTTCCACTATCCCAGGGTGCTCCAAACCCTGTCCAGCCTGGTCTTAGACACTTCAGTGATGGGGCAGCCACAGCTGCTCTGAGAACCTGTTCCAGGGTTTCCCCACCCTGTGAATCAATAAATAATTCCCAACACCACTGAACCTGCAAACCCTAAATACAGAGTCAGAGCTGCTGGGTCCCCCTGTGTGGAGCTGTTACAGTAAGAGTGTGTCTGGAGCTGCAGCCTCCCCCCGTCCAAGCCACCTGATGGAGGGTGAGGATGGAGGTTACACACAGTCTCCCACAAGGGACAGGCTTCAAGGAGGTGTTTTATGAGCTTTTTCCACAGCTTGGACCCTCTGAGAAGCTTCCAGGTGCATTTTCCCATTGCTCCCTTGGTTCCACGGCCACAGGGGTGTGCATGTGGGTGTACCATGGGGGTGACAAGTAGCAGAGGGGTCTGCTAACCTGAGAAATTCTTCCTCTGTCTCAGTCTTTCACCAGAGCCCAAATAAAAAGTGCTAAAGGTCACAAGGGAATCCCTGGATAATGCAAATAACAGCACCAGCAGAGAGCTGCAAGCGCTGCAGATTCCTCCTGCAGCATGTCCACAGGTGGTCACCACCCACCTGCCCCAGGGGGGGCTAAAATCTACCTAAAACCTCCCACCTGCCCTCCCCAGTCACCCCCAGATTCTGTCCTGCAGAACCATTAATTAATGGGCTTCCCACCACTGGCATGGCATTTAAAGGGACACCATCACGTAATATCTGTTTTCAATCACAAATTTGGGAAGAAAAAGGTTTTATATACCTTGAGGCCCCAGGAGGGCTGGAGTGGTGATGATGATGATCCTTTAAATAGCAGCAGATGTCAAGACCTGGAGGAATAATTTTTCTTCCAGAGGAGGAAGCAGTGGTGAAACAGAGATCTCTTCACTGAGCAGAACCTGCCTCTTCTCCCATCGTGCTGGCTGCGTTGAGCCAAGGGAAAGGGAGAGCTCAGGACATCCCTTCCCTCACTCAGCAAACCTGAGGTGGCCATGCCAGCTCTGAGGGACGTCCTCAGCTGTGCAGCCACTAGAAGGGAACCATGGAACACCATGATTCTCATTTTATCTGAGCAGCTCTGCTCCAACACACCTTGACCCAGGACACAGCCCTGGCCAGGGCTCAGCAGAGCACACATGGGCACTTCCATGGCACTAGCACAGGAATTAGCTCAGGCTGAACAGTTCAGTGGAGAAAAAGCTCCTCAGAAATGTAATGCTGTTGCTCTCCAGCATAACCAAGACAGATTTTTAAGAGCACCTCAGTAGAAGGTCGATGCTTAAAATCTGAGTCCTGGCTTAGAGCAATTGGGCACTTGTGTCCTGGTGCTGCTGGCCTGGTTCACCTTTGTCCCATGGCTCAAAGCAGGTGCAGAGCTGTCCCCTGTGCATGCCCAGAGCTGAGGGCTCCTTGGCTTAGCAGAAGCAGCTGTGGGTATTTTCTCCAGGGCACCAGTGTAGGTGGGTTGAATCAGCCTGATTATCTCAAAGCTGGCAGAGCAGCTCAGCAGAAGGGAAAAGAAACCAGATCACAGCCTGAGTTAACAACTTCTTTGCTCCTCAGGAAAAGCCACCACCTTCATCCAGTGACAGAAGCAGGGCAGAGAATGTGTGAGCTCAGACCAACCAGAGGCACAGCTCGTGCTCCAAAGCCAAAGCTTTGAGTTCCTGCAAGTAACCCTGGGCTGGAAAATCTGCTCCTGGAGCCCAGGACACAGAGCCTGGGCTCTGCCTGCAGCTCTTTGTGGTGTCCCACAGCACCTTTCTGGTCCCAAGAAGTTTCCAGCTCCTTGCTAGCAGGATCAGGGCACAGCCTGTGTTCCTTCCCCACCCTCACAGTACTATAATCAAAATGCTTTTTGTTTTGCTGGAGCTTGATTTTGAGTATGTGACTCCAAGCTTATCCTTCTGGGATTGGATTTCGAACCCAATTCCATGCTAGAAACCACTAATTTTCTTAGGACCATTTTCAATGTGGTAGAACTCTGCTTTTGGGCAAAGGAAAACTGCTTATTTCCACTATTTTTAATAAAAAAATATTCAAGAACAATTCAACAGATTTCATCCCTAGTGGCTCTCAACCCCAGATCCAGTTTCGACTCAAGCACAACCCTAAAACTTGACCCTCTATTCAGCCTCAAACCCCAAACCTTTCCACAGGCTCTGGGTGGAAAGTTACTGACCCTGTATCTGAGCCAACTTTCAAAAACAAAATAACTCGCCTGATGAAATTTTTGTAGGAAAAAAAATGCACACGCGCGCACACGCGCACACACGCACGCCATATATACCAGGAGGGATTAAATCCTCATGTTGCAAGAATTTAATTTAAAAAAGCTAAGACATTGTAGGAATGCAAAAATATCACCTCAGCCTGGTAACCTTTGGCTTAGGCATGCACTTCCACAGCTCACAAACGGGAATGTTTCCTCTGCAGCGCTGGGAGGACCGGTGCCACGCAGGAATGCCTGGCTTCGGCCCAGTTCCAAGAGGAAACCAGCAACCCTTTACTAGTGGGGCCTCTGTGGGATCCTGGAGGCAGCCTCTCATCCCACGGCCTTGTTTAAATTCCCGCTTTCTCCACCATGTTCTGAGTGCCCCAGTCCCAAAGGAGCTGCTAAGGAGGACCAAAGAAGGGTCTTTGCGAAATGACGCCATGCATTTTCCCCCTGCAAATCCAGATTATTATTTCCCTTTGTTCTTGCGAGGTGAAGCTCTATTTTCATGCCTACCCCAAGCCCCAAAGTGTCAAAAGTAGATCTGTGCCTGCTGCTGTCACCTTGCTGGTGTGAATGCCATCGGGAAGGACGCGCTGCTGTCTCCAGTCAACTTCACTCAAACCAGAGAGAAACATCCCTTGGGAAACACTCAGTACCTGCATAGGGGCAGGAAAAAGTTCATTTCACACCAAGATTAAGCCTTTAACAGGGCCCTGTGCATTAGCAGAATTCCTGGCATGTCCGAGCCTCGTTTAAAAGGTGGACGGGAAACTCTGCTGATCCCGAGTTAATCACAACAACCAAGGGAGCGACCTGCAGGAAACAATCCTCTAGGTACTGACGTTACCCACATAAAGCCAGCAGTTCCTCTGGTTTATTGGCTGTGTTTTTCCCCCCAGCAGGCTTAATTTATGGTAATTACTAGGAACTATGGATTAAATTAATAAAAAGGAAATTATTAAGGTTTCCTGACCCAGAGGCCAAAGGTAAATAAAGAGAAGCAAACTGTTCAAGATGGAAACACTTCCCTGCTGCTTTTGGGACTGGCAGATAAGTCTTTCAGTGCAGCAAGAGAGAGAATAGGATTTTGGGAAGGAGCTGTCTCATCACAGATGCTGGCGAGGACCATCATGCCCACCAGTCTGGAGAGGCCTGAACCACCATGGCACAACGGTTCCCTGGCAGTGGAGTGAGCTGTGAACAGGTATGAAACAGCAAAGAAAGCAGAGATCTCTGTCAGATGGGAAGAGACCATAAAACTAATATAATACAGAAATCCAGCTTAATTCAAACTACACTGAAGTCCAGGGTCCTGCTCTACATCCAGCTCTGCCAGCTGATCAGGAATAATTCTCTCCTGCCTGGTCCGAGCACATTTACTACTGCTTATAATTCTTATATACATCTCATACTTTAAATTAGAATTTCCAATGTTATGCTGTTGCAGAAGCAGAGCATTGGCATTTGCCAGACCTGGCCTTGCCATTCCTGGGTATAAACATGGACTGTGCTCGCTGGAGGCAGAGGGGATGGCTCCCACTCTGCTTTCCCTGCAGAGCAGTGCAGAACAAAGACACTGAGTTCTGCTCTCAGTAATAATCCTGGAGCTCATCAGCCTCTCCCCTACCAAGGCTCCCCATATGTACACAGTTCCTGCAATGAGCACTTCCAGCTTCATTAGCTCCATTTCCCTCCCTGTGTCCAGTGCAAAATTTGTACCACAGCACAACCTGAAATTCATCTCATGCTCTGCCACCAACTTTGGGCCCTGCAAACAGACTCATCCCATGTGGCCAATTCCATAACTAAATGTTTTACAACTTTTAGTATGACATATATCTACTCAAAAAAAAAGTTTTTGAAGTTTACGAAGTTCAAAAGAATATCTGAAATCACCTCCCTCCTTGCACAGATTAAATGCAGCACACACCTGAACTTGTACTTAAATACGCCCTGACTGTATTTAAGAAAGAACTACTAGAAGCTTGAATGCTGAGAAAGGCAGTGAAATCCTCCTGGAAGCAGCTCCAGCAGGGCAGGCACCAAGCAGTGCAAGCAACATTTACAGTGGCCAATTGTTAGAGTGAAAACAAACCTGCCAGATTGGATGTCACTGGGGAGGGATATCAGCGTCTGATCTCGGGCAGGACGGGACACAGGGGTACCTGGAGCCTTGTCAAACTCAATGCTCTTATGTAGCAGGTTGAATAACAGAACAATGTTTACATTTCCCCTTGTGCCCTAAGTAGTTTGGAAGTTGGACACCTGAAAAGCCTGAATGATTTCTAAAGCAGCCCCACTGTCGGGTCTTGATCACCAAGGCCTTGGCTGTGCCTTACTGGTATTCAAGAAAATAAAACCAGAAAAACTCAAACAACCCCAAATTATTTCTGCTTCTGAGCCTGGATATTCAGCACAAACAATATAAATGATGGAAAATCCAGGAGGGTGCTCCCACTGTGGGCACACCAGCCTCGTGCAGCCACAGCAACCCAAACACAACCTTCCAGCTGGGGACCTGATGAATTCCACCCAAGAAAGAATTTTCTTGATTTTCTTCCATATTAACACATTAAAACTTAATATTGAAAGTTCCTTACACATACTAACACAACAAAATGCAGTTCATAGCAAAAAGTGTAAATTGAAGCACGTAGGAAGCAAACATCCTGTATGCATTAGAGAGCAATAAATGCTGCATAACAAATGCACCAAAATCACAGAATTATAGAATATCTGGAGTTGGAAGGCATCCACAAGGATCATGGAGTTGAACTCCTGGCCCTTCACAGGATACCCTGTCCCAGAAATAGGGTGGAAGCAGTAAAAGTCCAGTGAAAGAAGGGGTGACCTCACTGATACCATTTTATCATTCCTCCTCACTGCTGCCCACTCTCCAGAGGAGGCCACCTCCTTCCATCCTCTCAAGCTCCCAGCCCTCTGATCCTCACAGCCAGCCTGGATCCCAACACGCTTCAAAGAAAAAATTGATAGTTTCAAAATTCAGCTTCATCAATCTCTTCTAAACTCATGTGCTCTCCAGAAAAGTGAGTCCCAATCCAGCTTGAGTTGGACCATTTCATCTCATCCTGGGCTCAAATGATTGTCAGTCCATCAAATGCTTCTTTGAAAACTGATTTCTTGCAGATGACCATGATTGCTATAAAACAGTATTTAAAAACATTTTAATATTTGAAAAGAACTTTCCTCTCCTCTTATATCAACCACATGTTTGAGAAAGGGCCTGGGGTTTACCACTGCTTGGTGAGAAAAATAGCAAAAAGGAGAAAGGATAATGGGGTGATAATGACTGGGAATGTATGGATTGAATTTGGGCTCTATTTAAATACAAGAGGACAATTTGTGACTTGTTGGTGTAGGCAAGCACAGAGAAACATTTGTGGCTCAAGTTTGCGATTGAATATAGAAAAATATCTTGTGGCAAACTATATTTCTTTTAGCACAGACAAACTCTGACCGAGTTGCCAGCTGCTGAAGCTGTGGTGCTCACCCCAGTCCAAGCAGATGGGCTCTGTCTGACTGAGAATCCCTCAGGAGATTTCTTATTTGGGCACTCCTGCTGGAGCTTGGGAACCCTTTGCCACCACCAAGCAGAACCCATCCCACTGCAGACCACAGCCAGGAATAAATAAAATCTCTGCCTCCACCTTGTGTCCCCAAACTCCTCCCTCTGTTTGACCTATTCCCAGGAGCTCTGACTTGGCAGTACTCAGTAAAAGAGCCAACACAAAGCTACACTTCAACCAGGAGCATCAGTGGAATAATTAGAATTGTTGGCCTAGATGATGCAGTTGGAGTAGATGATTGTAGGTCCCATTCAACTAAAAATATTCTACTCCACCCTACTCTATTCTACCCTAATGAAAGAAACTGTAGAGAAACCAGAAAACTTGACTCAGCTCTGAAGGCTCAGGGTTTTCTGCTGTTTTTATGATGCTGCATTTTAAGGAGTTTGGTGACAACACTTAAACCTCAGTTGTAGTCACTGCCAGGCTTCCACGAGTCAGATTATTTTGATAAATATTTTGTCACGTGCTCTGCTGGGGGCAGGGAAGTCAGGCTGAATTTCACTATGAAAAACTACTAAATAAAATCACCTGAAAGTGAATTTTGACTTCAGGGCTGCTGGTTTGTGATCCCCCTTACAAGAGTTCTCATTTTAGAGCAGAGTCACTTTGAGTAGGGTCTTGATAAGGACTGAATTTGTAAATGTCCATGAGAACTGAGGCACGTTGAAATAACCATATTTGAAAAGTCATTTTCCAGGGTGGACAGAGAAGCTGTGGCTTCCCCATCCCTGGAAATTTTCAGGGCCAGGTAGGACAGGGCTTGGAGCAACTTGGTCTAGTGGAAGTGTCCCTTCCTGTGACAGGGAATTAGAACAAGATGGTCTTTGAGATCCCTTTCAACCCAAAACATTCTATGAAAAATGAGAGTTAAAACATATCAGTGTCTGAAGAGCAAATAAAGATGTAGGAGACACACACAGAGCTGCTACACCAGACCCTGATGGCTTTTGTGATTATTTATATTCACTTGTTCTTTTCCTCCCTGGTCTGTTCCACTTATCTGAAAAAAGATGCAGAGCAGGAAACAGAGAGTACAGAGAGGCTTATAAAAACATTCTTCCCTATTAAGCAACTGGGCTGATTGTCACTGTGTGAAAGATTAAGCAGATTGAAGAAAATCCTCACCTGTACATCTCCATTCCTGGTAGAAACCCTCGATTGCCTTTGTCACTTCAGCACATGAACACAAGGCCAAATGAAACACATGTTTACAGCTATAATGAGGATTAGCTTTGCACTAAAACAGTTGAACTACAGTCAAAATTAGATGGTGACATGGGTATTTGCCAACAGCATTAAATGAGAAATAACAGAGTATGAGGTTTCTGGAATGAATAGAAAATGTATTGTTTAGAGACCTTTTTGGCCAAGTATCAACATATGCCAATACTTAAGACTTCTTGTTCTTATTTACTTACCCCAACAATAAAACAAATGTTGTTTTGTGCCAACAGCCTGATAGACTGGTCCTGTATCTTTAGAAATAGATATTGGATATTATTTCTCTCATATCAGCTTCAACCTACTTAAAGAAAAAAAAAAGCAAAGTAATTGAGTCCAGAGCAGAGGAAATAAGTGAAGGAGGTAATCGATTTTAATAACATAGAGCATCAACACACATTAAGGAAATTCATAAAGCAGAGGGAAAATAAAGCATTTGCCCATCTCAGAAGAACAGGCAGTGTTTGTAGCTTCACCCAGCTCCAGGCAGAGATTATTGGTGAAGCCTCAAGCCCAGCAGTGACTGATCTTCACCCAGTGCCCTCCATCAGCCTGAGCCCAGCACAGTGAGGTAACACCCTCATTCCCATTAAAAACCAGGCAAACTGATGAATGCAAACCCTAGGAAATTCTCTCCAAAGCACAGAACATTAAATCTATTTGCAGTTGAAACATCCAGACCCTTCCCTGGCCCAAGCACTGCTCCCCTGGTGCCACCCACTGCCAGGCCACCCCTGTGCTCCCATCAGAGCACTCCTTGCAGTGCTCCCACCTGGGGCTCTGCCTCCATGCTCGTGCCATGACACTGCAGCTGCAACAGGGAGAGACCCACGCCAGAGCTCGCTCTGTTTTAAGGCAGATATTGTCAGTGAAAACCACAGGAAATCCTTCACATTTTGGAATGATTTCCCCCAAAGCTTTTCACTACACCCAGACCAAGATAGATTTGCTCAAGCTGATTTCCAGGTGGCATTTGGATGGGTGTGACACAGTGTGGGTTTAGATGGGGGCTGACCTTGCATATGGCAGGAGGGGACCCTGCTATTGAGACTAGAAAGAAGTTCAGCTCAGTTCCCAGTTGGGGGAAAATGCAGAAAACCCTTGAGTTTTGCTGTCATGTGTCCAGTCTAGTGCTCTGAAAACTGCTTGTGTACTGAAAAAAAAAAAAACAAACATCATATTTACCTGACTTGCAGAGTTGGACTCCCGAAGTCTTTGCAGTACAATGCCCACAGGATGTACACATGAATATAATGTGTTTCTAGGGGTTCTATACATTCACCTCCTCCATGTCCTGACATTCCTTAAAAAAATGTAAATAAAAGTATTGATCACTTACCACCTGTGCTCTGGACTACTGTCCTGCAAATGTTTTTGCTCTGGGAAAGTGAATAAACACATGTTAGCATTAACTTTTCTGCCTTTTTTATTCAGCTATAAACACATCCATTGATTTCCCCCACTCCTCCCTCTTTTTAATTTTGCAAAAATAAATGCTTTCCTGGACAGTCAGAGTTCATTACTGAGACAGAGCACAGCTCCCCTTGGCCTGCCCACAAGAATCAGAGAACCATTCAGGTTGGAGAAGATCACAGACTTTCTAAGGTTGGAAAAATTCTTTAGGTCATCGAGTCCAACTATGGGCAAGGCCACCACTGACCCACGTCCTCAAGTGCCACATCCATACAGCTTTCAAATCCCTGCAGGGATGGGGACTCCACCACTGCCCTGGGCAGCCTGCTCCAGTGCTGGACAACCCTTTTGGTGAAGCATATTTCCCTGATATCTAGTCCAAATCTTCCCTGCTGAAAATGGAGGCCATTCCCTCTCCTCCTGTCCCTGTTCCCTGGGAGCAGAGCCTGACCCCAGCTGTCCCCTCCTGTCAGGAGTTGTGCAGAGCCACAAGGTCCCCCCTGAGCCTCCTTTGCTCCAGGCTGAGCTCCCTCAGCTGCTCCTGGTGCTCCAGACCCTGCCCAGCTCTGCTCCCTTCCCTGGACACACTCCAGCCCCTCCAGGCCAGTCTGGGCAATGCACAGTTAAGTGAGAGGTGAGACTGAGAAGAGCCAACTTTGTCCTCCAGGAGCTGCTCTGCTCCCCCACAGCCACATCCTCCCTTGGCTCCACCTTGGCAGCCTCCACAAGTCCCCAGCTAATCCTGTTTCATTCACATTGGGTCACAGCACAAGCTTCCCAAAAATGCAGTTGCCTGGAAAGCCCAGGATTCCCACAGCTGGGTCTCCAGGAGGGGTTTTCACACACCCTCTGGCTTTGCAGCAGGGGATGAGGAGGTGGAACCAGCTCTTCCTCCTTCTGGAGGAACGTGGAGAGCCCAGAGCAAATCTCACCATCTGCACAGCCCGTGAGTCACCTCAGGGCCTGGGCAGTTTACTTTATAGATTAGTCAACAGAAACAAACACAAATCCTTAGACATTAAAAAGCCTTTTTAGAAAAATAATTTTTAACTCCCTCCCCCAAAAATTTGGCCACAGATCTCTAATTATAATTTTCTGAAGATTTTAAGAAAATAATATTGAATTGTGGTTTCTATAAACATGAAGATAAATTACTGCATGTAAATATTGGTTCTCAACAGTTACTAATGCCTCTCTGGGGGCTGCTTTTATTTTACTGAGACAGAGAAACTAAGTTGTAAAAGATTTTCTTTGTCCCTTTTGCTCATCATGGAGAGATTTGAAAAGTTTTCTTGCATTCCCCACCGAATGCATTCTAGCTGATGACTTTTGACAGCATTATTAAGTAAATTGAAGGGGAAGATTGATTTCCAAGATGATGCATTGTAAAGTCATGAGAAATAAAACCGAAGCTTTTATTCCAGAAAGGAACAGGCAGTAAATGCAAGGAAGACACCAAGACAGACACTGTACCACCCACCAGCTCCCCTTTCAAAGCTTCCAAGCTGACTGGAAGTCAGAGCCATAATGAGAAAACTTTAAGAGTGTTGGGGTTTGGGTTTGGATGAGCACCACGATGTGTGTGAGCATCCCTGAGGCTGATCCAGGCTGTGTGAGCTTCTCGGATCCAGCCCGTGGGCTGTGAGATTTACAAGGGCATGCTGAGGCATCACATATTCACAGCTTCTCACTGGGTTAAAAAATGCCCTGAGAGCATCATCTCCTCCAGTATTGGCCTGTTACAGCTGTGGAATATCAGTCAAGGGATGGATGAATGAGAAAATGGAAAGCAACAGGAGAACAGCCCTGACCAAAGCTTTCCCAAACTGAAGCTGCAGTGTGGGGCTGGGCAGCTGCAGTTACACCTCACAGAGTTTGACCTCTCCAAGTCAAAGAAAGAAAAAGTCACTGAAAAGGGCAAATCATGACCCAAGGGTGTCACCAGGATCTGAATATATTTCAGTTGTGTTGCTACAGGTGAAATGCCACCGCCAACCCTCTGACTCCTCTGAGAGGAAAGTGTTTCTGCAGTGCACAGGGAACCTGCTGAGATGCAGGTACCAGGTACCCCCTGAGCATCCCCTGCTCTGTGTGTGACACACTCTGAGCCAGCCTGAGGAACTGCCCTCACCTCAAAATAACCAAATAAACCCATCCCAATTTATGACAGACTCCCACTGTTTTATTTTTTTAGTGCCAGATCAGTTCCCTGGTCATGGCCACAATGCCAGGTACAACTGAGGAATGGAGGCTGCAGCCTCGGAGCAGGGGTGGACAGAGAGGAAAAGGATGCATGACAAGCTCAAACTACCACCAAACTGAACAAGAAACAGCAGCCAAGGCACAGGGACCTGGAGCAGAAGCCCTGTGAGGGAGAAGGCACCCTGGGGGCTTCAGATGGGGACATTGGTAAAACCCAAATTCATCTTGAGCAGGGAAAACATGGACCCTTTGAGAGAGTGACCACATCGGGGCAGGGAGGTGCTCACCCATAGGAACCCATCCATGGAGCCCTGGCATTGTTTCCTCATATTCCATGAAGCAGGTCAGGGAAAGAGATTTTGCTGTTTCAAACTGGTGACATTTTGCATTTGGCTCTCACACAAAGGCCTCAGCTTTGCTGCCCTGTCAAGAGTTTGCCTGGCCCA
Organism: Irena cyanogastra; assembly: GCA_013397155.1. Classification (NCBI taxonomy): domain Eukaryota; kingdom Metazoa; phylum Chordata; class Aves; order Passeriformes; family Irenidae; genus Irena; species Irena cyanogastra. Next base: position 225,917 of record VWZV01001280.1, read on the forward strand.
GAGAAACCCCAACACTTGGTGGGACAGAGAAATGAGCAGGGAGAGGCAAAGCCCAGGGCTGGAGCTGACAGGGAACCTCCTGTTGTTCCATTCCAGGCAGAGCCAGAGCCCTGAGCTGCCCTGCCTCTTCCACCAGCCCGTGGTGTGCTGAGTGCTCTCCAGACAGACACAAGGAGATGTTCCCACCCAAAAGAGCTTCCAGCTCCAGCTGGGCAGAACACAGGGAGAGCACACCCCACGAATCCAGCTATGTGAGCTGGATTCACAGACATGTCCCAATAGCAGAGCCCAGAAACTGCTCCCCAGCCACTCATCTCAGGCCAGTCCTCATGGTTTCCATAGGCATAGGGGAGAGGTGGGTGTCTTGCTTGGTTTCACAACACTGCTGCACACTGATGTGCAATAAATAAAGATGAAATGGAAATAATCCAACCCATTCCTCTTTGAGCACAGTTCAAGGAAAATATTGCAGCTAGAGACCATAAGCAGACCCAATAAATTTGTTCACCTCCCACCCCATTCCCCTTTTGTTAGTAGGGTGTGACTAAGGCTTTGCAGCATCAACTTTAGGTCTTAATTAGAGATTCTTGCTGTGAGCTCAAGGGATATTGTAAAATCACATTAAAAATATCATAGGAAGTTGCAGCAGGCACTCAGACACAATGGAAACCTGTGAATTGGGATGGCTGAAACACTCAGCCATGGTCTCAGCATTTTTCCTTTATTTTAAACCACGGATTCCTCGGGTGGTGCTGATATTGTATTAAGAGAAGGCAGAGGGGGCTTCTTATACTGCATCCAGCTGTCCTCAAATATTTATAACCAGAGGACAGCTTGACTTTCTTGGTTCAAAACTGGAGAAAGTGGGGCTGTATTACAAGGAAGAACTTAGTGCCTGGGCTGCTGCTTAAGACATCATTGTCTGACTGTGCTTTCTGCCCTGCACTCGCTTCAGACGACTGAACTTGACCTATCCACCCATCATAAATTAAATTCTTTGATCTCATCTGTAACAACACAGAGCCCTAATAACAATAGATCAAACCCAGGCAGGGACAATATGCTTATTCTTTACCAACTAAATTTTAATTAGTAAACAGGGCAGGGGAAGAATCCACCTTTGCAGAACAAAAAGGGAAAGAAAAAGCATTTTGTACTTGAAAGAAATCGCTGATAAAGAGCAGAGACATCTTTCAGAGCTCTACATCCTTGTTCTGTTAATCTGAAAAACCACATCATCCCCAAACCATTAAACCCAGGATGAATTTCACATTGTAAGAAATCGCCGTGAAAGCAAACATCAAAAGGGGCCGGGGAGGAGGAAGCAGATCAGGTGGGAGAGCAGTGGCACGCTGCCTTTTATCCCATCCTGCTGATTCTCCACCTCCAGCGTGTTTGGGCTGCCTGGTGCCCCTGGCTGGGCAGGGGAGGCTGTGGCTGAGCCAGGCTCCCCCAGCTCCCAGGGCTGTTCAGGGTTTGCAGAGCAGCCAGGAGGAACCACACGGGTCCTGCTGTCCATTCTGTGTTTGCACAGGGTGGATTTATCACCACTGGGATCCTCCTGGGCTCCCCTTCCCACCAAATCACTTGGGCTGGCTCGTCATGTCCAGGTGAGCTTGTGTGCCCTCAGCAGCATGGCCCCTTCCAGGCAGCCATAAATGCTTAATCCAAGTGTTCCTGTCAGCATTGGCACTTGTTGAGGCAGGGATTTTCTGTGGCTGTGCATCTCAGGTCACTTTATGCCAAAGTAGAAGCAAATCCTAAGTAAATCTTCTTTTGCTGAAGCACTCACAATGTTCCCTGTCTGTTTGGAGTCTCACACCAGGGTGCAGCAACAGCTGGTGCCTTGGTGGGATGGGGCATGGACCTCTCACCTCACCCCAGCCCATGGCTCTCACAAAACCAGCAGGTATTTTGCAGGAGGTGCAGAAAGTCTCACAAGGGAAAAAGAACATGGACTGATGGAGATGACATGCTCATATCAGGCTCATTTCCTTGGGAAAGCAGGCAAACCCCCCAGCATGGCTGGTTAAACCTGCCTGGCACAGGAAGAAGACAAGCCCAAGCCAACTCACCCCATTTCTGAGGTGTTACCACATCCCAGGCAAAAAAATCCAGACCACTCAGCAGAACCAAGCCCATGATCAGGGACACTTCACCAAACCCCCCTGAGCATCAAACTCCTTGAGTTTAACCTCTCCAATTGCCTCTTGTGCCAGCAATGCCCTCGCTGGGGCTTGGAAATACCACCACACCCCCTGGGTTCTCAAACAGGTTTGATTTGACACCAAATTCCTGCTGAGCCAAGGTGCTGGGATTTTATTGGCTCTGTGTGTCTGGTTGTAAACAGCTCCTACCTTAAAAAAAAACCCAAACAACCCAATTCTAATCAATAATTAAATTTTAAAAGGAAACTTCCAGGCAGTGAATAAATAAGCCAACTACAGACCCTTTTTTCCAGCTGGTTGTCAGCATTTTTAAGCTATTTTACTAATTAGTTGTACCAAAACTCCCCACGATTTGTTTACCACTGAAATGCAGCCCCTCTGCAGTGAGAGGCTGTGGGAAAGGGAAAGAAAAATCTGGGTTTTGGCTGAAATCATGGGATGAGTTTCAAGTAGGAAGAATCTTAATAAGCAAAGTGGAACTCAGGCTGGACACTGGGGCTTTTATCAAATGCCAAGTGACCCTTAATGACTGAGGGCAGGTGAGCTGGCCCTGTTTTTATGTCAGCTGCCCATGTCCAAGACAGAGGACACGAAGTGTGATATCCTGCAGGTCCTCCCTCTGCTATATCTGATGTGGGATGGGAACCAATGCCCAGCCAGGCCCAGGTACAGTTTCTGAATCAAAAACATTTGGATTTTCTTTCTATATTTTAGTGCCCACTCTGGAATAGATATTTCATTTTTACACCTCAGATCGTGCACAAGCCAACAACAAATTTCATTAAGAGGAGAAAGAGAACTGAGAAAATACCCATGATGTTTCTTTAGGTGAGTTTTTAGTTGCTCCCTTAGACATTAAAAAATAAACAAATTTGGTAAAGTTGCTCCACTGGAGTCTCCATGAGCACTTAGACAGGATGAGACCCTGCCCACCCCAAATCAAGTGAAGGAGTAAAAATTTGTGTGGCACAAGTACACACAGATAAGCTTTGGGACACAGAAAGCACAAACCTCTGCCTGCTGTTCAGGAATAACCCAAAAATAAACAAGGAAAGTCCACCCAGAGCATGGGCAGGACCCAACTTTGGTTCTATCCCAGCTGGAAGGATAAAAAGGAGGAATCCCTCACCCTGTGGATTTTCAGACCACGGTCACAACTCCCATCCATCAATTCTGGTGCAGCCACAGCTGCTGGGCAGTTTGGGAAGCAGCTCAGCCATCGGGAAGGACAGGGACTGGTTCTGTCCCCGTTGTCACCGCTGACAGAGCCGGGCCACGCAGCCCAAGCCCATTTTGTCCCTCGGTGGAATACCAGATGGTTTTGCCATCACTGCTCACTGCCTCCTGAAAGCCTGGCCTGTTGTGTGTGGTCTGGAGCTGGGTCATGCAACCAGCCAGAGCCCTCAGCTCCATTTCCAGTTCACATCACTCCAACGGGCCCTCAGCTGGCCTGAGAAATTCCCAAACATCTCTTTCTGCAAACAAGGAGTTGGGTTTCTTTTGTCTTGCAATCAGGGGAGACAAATTCTCCCCTTAACCACAGTTTAATTTATTCCTTTTGCTTGCTATTGCCTCCACCTAGTGCAGCTGTCTAGACTGGGGTGGTGGTGGTTTGCTTTCTTTTTTTTCCTCTTTAGCTGGGAATTTTTGGAAGCTGCCTTTGCTTCTTTCTGAAACAAGTTTATTTTTAGTGTCACTTTTTCCATTGGCAAGATGCTATGGCTGAGGGAGCTGCTCTCGGAGGAACTGAGCTTCCTCTAGTGTGAAAATGAACAAAGCCTGCCTGGTTGGAGGGCAGGAGCAGGAGGAAGCAGCTGAGGTGACACGGAGATGGTCCAAGGGAAGAGAATCCAGTGTGTGTCAAAGGGAAGAGCACACACATCCCCTTCAAACCCAGAACTGCTCAACCTGGGAGGGTTATGGCACGTCCTGACATCCTCTTGGACTGATCTCCCCCTTGGATGGAGCTCCACGTGGGAGGATGCCCTCAGGAGCCACACCTGCCCAAGCCATGGTACTCCCAACTCTTCTCCTGCTGCTTCCAAGACGAAGTAAACACTCCTCAAGGAGCCACCTGAGAGCTCTAAATCCCAGTAACCCTGCACAGGAACCTTCCACCAGCACTGAACGGCTCCCAGGTGATGTCTCAGGAAAGGGGATCACAGACACAGGGTTTTCTTGGCTGTTTACTACCCTACAGCCTCCTGGCTGCCTTCTGGCCATGCTGACCTTGCTTGCTCCTGCTCTTTCAGATCTGTATTTATTCCACTTTTCCTCAGAAATACAAACTCCTCCGATTTCCCACGATTTTGCTGGTGGGTGTTTTCAGAAAGCTGGGAAAGGGATGGCAGTGTTCAGCCCTCAGTCCCCTCCTCACCTGCAGAGTTTAATCCCACTGCAGTGATCATCTCCTTAATTACCATTAGTTTACTACCTTGCAAAGAGGAAGGGTGTAAAAATTCAACTTTTTTTTTTTTTTTTTTGAAAAGGAAGAGGTGGACTTGAAATAATTGGATAAAAATAAGACTGGACTCTTATTTTCCCCATGCCAATTTTCAGCATTCACAGCACCCATTCCAAAGATTTCCTGACACCAGCCTGGCTTCACTGAGCTCAACACATCCCAAATACAGCAATACCAAGAGGACAGAAGGAATGAAAGTAATATATTTTAAGGCAAACCCTTCAGGCTTTTAGGGTGGGAGTGAAGAGGTGGGGGAGGGCATTAAATTAAAACACACACACAAAACCCCAGAATTAAGCAAGCGAGACCATTCCAGTTGAGCTGTTTCAGCCATTGTCTTACAACAACTTTAAACTCAATTGCTTCTTTTTAATGAGGTATTTTCTTCCTCTTAACCACCCAAATCTAATCCATGATGTTAGTCCAACTCAGAGAACTTAAAATCAGAACATTGGGGCCTTTCTTAATCCTCTTAACTTGCCAAAGGTTTTCTGATCACACACCTCTTCCTTCCTACTTAGGACTGGTTTTTTTCCACCACCCTTTGTCTTCTGTTTACAGCTGTGAAAAATTAGAATCCAGGCAGTAAAATCTCTACATAACAAATGAGCATTTAGAGATGGCTTGCATGTTTCATTGAAGAGAACCAGGCATGTTTTCTTAATTATTTCATCAAATCCCATCTTGCCTGGGCTCAGATACACAGCATTTCTTGAAGGACATTCTTTAATCCAGTCTTTCATTCTCATGAATAATTATCTTCAGAAGATAAACCCTGGCTCATGCTGTGGTCACTTGGCACCTTTCACATGATGTGGTAGGTAAATAAAGCTGGGACTGGATCTCATGTAAAATCTGGGAATCCTCCTCCTACATCTCTTCCAGGTCCTCCTGAATCCCAGTGTCTCAGGAGAGGATGCAGGGTTTGCTCACTGCTGTGGTCTGGTCATCCCATGGTGATGTCAGGACTTCTCAGATGAAGAAGCTGGAAAAGCTGTGATCCAGCACTGATTGATTCATAGCCAGAGTTGTACAAATACACCTGACATCTACCATCCCCTCAAACCTGGATCTTCCATGAGCATGGCTAAATTGGCACAGGAGGCTGCCACGGTTGGGGATCTAAAGGAAACCCTGCTACGAAGGCCAGGGAGCCAAACTGGAGTGAAAATTGCACATCAGGAGGAACTCATCATCCTTCATGAAGTTTAATGACCAGTGAGGGCAGCAGGTGTCCTCAGTGATTTTCCAAGCCTAGCCACTTGCAGAATTCCCCTCAAGCCTGTGAAGTGCTAGAGCTGCTGGCTGAGCACTGGCTCCTGGGGCCATTCCCTGCTGTTGGACTGCACTGAGCTCACCAGGCACGGCTGCTCAGCCTTTCCCATCACATCAGGAGCACAAGGCAGGAGCTGCTCTCGAGATGAAGGGCCTGAGAGGGAGTTGGAAGGTGCTGAGCAATGCAGGAGCCATGAGTAATCAATTGTCCAAGGGACAGTCCCCAGCATGTCCCAGTCCAAATTGGGCTCTAAAACAAAATCAACCAGAGACTTCCTTCCTGTCCCTCGCCGCATCTGAGAGAGATGGGTTTTACTGAGTGGGCCACTGAGTTGAGATCAGCTAGGAGCCAAGCAAAGGGCTTGAACCAGAACACAACCTGGCACCTATCCCAAGTTCCTTTTGAGTTTGGTTAACATTCTCCACCCATCATTTTTCATGTGCATGTGCCACATCACTTCCTGGTTCTGATTTTCCTGCTATTTGCCCCACGGGTAGGGTGTTACCCATCGAGACTCAAAAACCAGCAAGTAACCCCTCCTCCCCCTCCTCATAAACCCCACACCCATCTCTGAGGGATCCAAGCATCCCTAGCAGGAAGGAGTCCAAGAATTCTTTATGCACATAAGAATGTCCCCTTGCCACATCATAATCCTGCTTGCTACCAGTGCCACACACTGATGGTCTAGGTCAAACTCCAGATGTTAATAAACCTCAGTAACAACTGCTCAGAGAAAATGGAGATAATTGGTCTCATACCTGCTATTAGAAGAAAAAAAAAACCCAACAAAATACATGACAAAAAAAAAAGTGCTATAAAAAATGCATCTTAGTTGCTTTTAACATTCTTTACTAAAAGCTAATTTTAGCTCTATGGCTGGAGCTTGAAGGCAGCTGCACATCTGGTGTGATCTGCCAACCTCCGTGGGTCTGGCCCACAGCACTCCTGTCCTCCTGTGCTGAAAGCAAAGCTTTGGGATGCAAACCCACAAAACACAGAGGGTTAATTAATGTGGGATCCAAGATGTTTCCCTGTGCTCTCTCAGCTTTGGACAGACTTGGATGTCGATGGCCTTGCTGCAGTCAGGTGCTGACTGTAAAACAGCTCCTTCTGTTGCTGTTGCCTGGGTTGCTGGGTTATAAAAGCATTAATACTTGGCTTGTTGTCACAGTTTTTTTCGCTGTCTTTGCTACTGCTGCGAGCTTCACAAATGTGCTATACTTGGAAGAATCCATGAGCAACAGGCAGAGGATGTGGTCTGGGATGCTCACAGTGCTATCTGTAGGTGCATTTCTGCTGCCTTTGGATCCCCATCACTACCATATATGCCCTGCAGAAACAGTTTCCAGGCAGATGTTTATATTTTGCCATTGGGTTGGCTGGGGTTCTGAGACAATCAGATATGGTCAAATTCTGCTGCTAGTGCAGATAATGCAAATCCCCAAAAGATAAGCGAGGTGAACTATCTGCATGGAGTCACAGGAATTGCACGCCAAGGAAGAGTTTCCCAGTTAATCAGGAATCAGAGTTATGTGGACTAAACTCCACTCTAATCTGAGAAACTGACATTATTGATCAGTGTTATTTCCCAGGGTGTTCCAGTCCTTGCTCCCTTCCATCCACAAGTGCTCCATGTTACTGGTTTTCAGGAACGTGCTGTTTGTCAGACTTGCTGCTTCCTCACACACACTATTAACATACAGCACCAGTCTGCTGGCTGCAGAACACAGGTTAACTGCTCTTAGGTGGAAATCATCTCATTCAAATACCTGAAACACAGCATCCACTTCTCTCCAGCTCCTGACTTCCACAGTGTGCAGAACAATTCTGCCAGGGAGAGTTTTCTGTGCAGTGGGAATTTCACCAGGCACTTGAAGGTGCAGTGAGCAGGTCCCAGCATCACCAGCTTTGCTGATCTTTCTCAGTATATCCATACAATGATCCGAAATTGCCACTAGCCTGTTTTGAAGATATTTTTTAAAGCTCTTTAGGATGGATAATTGGCTCTGGAGAAGTGCTCCTGCAAGTTGTTTATCCGTGTCAGTCCAGGGAAGGCAGCTGAGACTGAATTTGTGAAGCTTCACACACACCCTGGCCTCTGAGCAACATTTCATCCCGGCCTTCTCTACCTGCCACCACCTCATTTGGTTTATATCCTTGTCCCTCGTGGATATGGGTATCCATATATATGGATACAGTGAGCACTCAGTGGGCCAAGGCTGCCCTGCTGTAACACTTTGGTCTGATTTCCCCTACAACAAAAAACATCCATAGGAGTTCACCTTGTGCCCTCCAATCCACCCTGATAAACTTTCCTGTTATGTTCTGGGTTTTAACAAAGCTGTGAGCAGCAGTTATGTACAGGGAGGAAATTTATAAAATGTTAAAAACTTTACAAGGAGAGCACATCTTTCAAAAAAAAAAAAAAAAGCCAGGAGCACAAACTGAGTTGTGCCAGAATCTGTTTGCTTCATGCAAGAAACATGGTCTCTGCAGAGCTTTGTGCTGGTGAGAAAGGAACAGCTTGGAGATGAGGATGGTGCTCTTCCCCTGTGCACATTACTACAGGCATCAGGGCTTCCTATATTTCATATTTTAATTTAGTGTGTGTACATGGCCTGTTTAGGTGAAACAGGCTCACCCTAAAGAGGACAGTGAGATGCTAGACCAGGCAATGACTTCATTTAGAAGGAGAAAGGAGGCAGCTGGAGAAGAGGGGAGCGGATGTGTGAAACCCCAAATCCAGCAGTTGTTACCCCAGCAATTCTTCAGGAATTGCCGTGGTCTGTATCATGTGGGTAGCTTGGAGCAGTTATGCAGTAAATATTTTTCCCCAAGTACTTTTCATGCTCGAGTTTTAGGTTTTCAGAGGGTTTTTTTTATTTAAAAACTTTTTTTTTTGAAGGAAGATCAATGACTTAATGAAAAAAGTCTGAGATGCAAGAGCAAGGCTATCGCTTCAAGAGTGCTTCCAGATTTACATAAATAACATTCCTGCTGCATAAACATCTTGGCAAAGGCAGAGCATCTAACCCCCCTCCTACTCTATTGGCCTCCACTAAATTCTGCAGAATATTAAAACCCCTTGATGCTAACGTGTTCTCGGCCAGAAACAAATCATTAGTTTGGATGAGGGCATCAAACTGCATCTGCTCTATTCCCTGAAGTTCCAAGTGCAAGAGATTTAGGAGGGAGGGGAGAGGATTTCTTTGATAGAAGGATTTAGAAAAATAGCAATTGATAGAATTTTTAAGCAGATACAGAGATGAGGGGACATATCTTTCCCAGAGACACATGGGAATGGTCTGGAGTAATTAAACATGGAGATGGGCTCAAGCTGTGCAGTTTGGAGGTGGATCTGAATGCTCAGGAGCTTTTGTTCTGCCCACTACACATGGCTGAGATGGTCCATTGATCAGCTTTATCAAGAGTCAGGAAGGGGTAAAGCCAGGCTCATCTCTAAGTTCAAAGAAGGGGAAAAAAATGGAAGAGGGGAGCCATGAAATACTGCAGGGGACTGACTCTACCTGGCTGGCAGGGAGCTGCAGTGAGGGAGGGTCTCCCCATGCTGCAGGGCATCTCATGGGCCTGGATGTTGCCCTCATTGCCAAAACTCCCTGGAGAAGGCAGAGAAGAGGGATGGTACAGATAAAGCCAGTTTTTAATTCACCTTTGAATTTTCTTACAATTAATTCTTTTGGCATCAGTTCTACACTTTCAAGAAAGCACCACACAGCCAAAGCTACTCCAAGCAGCTCCTACCCACCAGGGCAGCAAGAGATTGATTCCACCAGAGGAACTCTTTTACTGGCAACATCACTGAAAATGAGGGGGAGTTGAGGGTCCTTTTTCTCTTTTCAATCCAGTCTGTCTCTCATGCTTTCTCCCTCCAGAAAGAACCAGCTTTCTGCCTCCTCAGAGGTTCTCCTTTAAGCCCACAAGAACATCCTGCGTGGATCTGCAGGGACAAATGATTTCTTGAAACACACTGGTCTTAATCAAACCTAATCTCTCATGACAGGGCAGAGCAGCCTGGACATCCATTAGATTTAGCACAGCTACTCCAAGCAGTGCTGTTATATCAAAATTATGCAGCCTAGGCTTTGATAGGCTTTGGGGATTTTCTCTATGGTTCCTTACGAGCCTGTTGGTGCCCCTCAGATTTCAGTGACCACAATATGAACATTAAATGTATTTCCTTTCCCACAGCTGGATGCTGTCCCATCTGTTCTGAGACAGCCAAAGTGTCAAGTAAGCCAGGCAAGACAGACAATTTTTCATGCAAATCTGTTGACTTTAGGATTTTTAAATATATGTCTTTTTAATAACCCACAGATTATCTCACCAAAAAAAAAAAAAAAAAGAGTCATTTGCAAGAGTTCCTCCAGCAGTCCTTGGCATTGTTAGCCAACATTGCAATGCACATATATTATCCTCAGAAGAAATCCTGGCAAAAGGACAGAGAGAAATGCCATGTACAGTCACTCTAATGGCTTAGCCTGGGATGTTGTATCCGACAGTGGATGCTCCAGAGGGATGCACAGAACTCCCTAAACAACTGCACCCTCCAACCACTCTCCAGCTGTGCAGCACAGGTGGAAGGGAGAAAAAACACATTTAAAGTATTGCAGCAGCCCCAGGCAGGGGGATCAGGATTTGTCACAGACTTGGCCTCCTTCCCTGGCACCTTCAGTGTCCCTGTGCCCCCTGGAGCAGGGCAAACCCAGACACCTCCTCCATGGCCAGGAAGCAGCAGCAGCACCCACAGAGCCAGGTCTCAAAAAGATTTGTACAAAGCCAAGGAAATAACCTGTTAAATCAACCCATGTCAGAGGTGACCAGCTCAGTGTAAGCACACAGCTCACCACTGATTTAACTCCAAAATCAGCCAATGTCTCAGTGCAGGAGCAGCCTCTGCTCAGCACCCACTGACTCACGTGCTCATCCGAGCTCTTGGAGCAAGGCAGGGATGTGAACAAATGAAGTGACCTGTGCCCATGAAACACCACACCAGTGACACAGCAGAGCCTTTCTCACCTCTGCTTTTCAAACCATCTTTTAAATCTCTTTTGCTTTTTAATGAGATGCTTCACAATGAAACTGACTGGAGGAAGCAGCTGGCAAATCATCCTGTGATGAAAGCCAAGGATGTTAATTGCCTTCCTGCCTTACTCCATATGACAGATTTGCCATCAGACCCCCACCTGGCAGGAGAGGATAACCAGAGGAGTAGCTTCCAGCCTCTGGATTTCATACCCTTTTCCAAGAAAAACTGCTCTGGTGGGCACCCAGAGCACACCTGGACTTACCTGGAGTCTGGGGAAGGACCAAATCGAGAAGCAACAGGAGAACAGGAGAATCCAAACCTACTCCAGGCCTACACATACCTCTCATTCTTTTAAAACTTAGGTGGATATTTGACTTACCCAGGTGCAGGTCATTTCTCCATATTTAAGGTCTGATTCATCAGAGTCCAGAATAACTCTGGGAACCTCACACAGCCAGGACAGCAGGACACCACTGGAATAACAGGAGGAAAAGGGAACTTGCTGCATTGAAGACCTCAATTCTTCTAGCAGTTTCTGCTGGTCAGCTCTGCAATCACAGAGAAGGTGTTTGCCATTTTAGCACCAAAATCACCATGGAAGAGGCAGTCACAGGCTCCATGTGGAGCCACAAAGCATCATGCAGACCCAAGGCTCTGTCTTAAAAAGCAGGCCATTGCCCTTTCCCAACACACATTTTACCTGGGAATGGAGAAACCACAGGTCTCTGGATAACTTGGGAAATCTCCTCCAACTCACTTCCTCCAACCCCCTCCATCAAAAGAAAAAAAAATTAAAAATCCAGCTTGTTTTCTGAATCTCTGCTTTAAAGAGCTGAGTTCCTAAAGGCAGAGTGCGTGATGCAGAACAGCTGACTTTGTGTAAAGCTGTTATTAGAAACAGCCCAGTGCTGAGCTGGGATTTCATGGGATGCACCTCGTTTGGAGCCTGGGCAGATGCACCACGAGCGTGGGTCCATCCACACAGCCTGGCTAAGAGTGAGGAGTTTGCTGCCTTTCAGTGCCTGGGGCAGATCCTGACTCAGAGATTCCCCCACATTATTTTCCATGGGAGGAAGCAGGAGTTATTTTGCACAGGGTCTGAACAGACGAGATGCCAGCTTCTTGCTGGTAAATACCACTTCCAACCTCACTCACAGGCTCCAACAGATGTTTCTGCTTTTCAGAGTAATGGAAATTTTATGGACCATTTTGTCCTCCTTCTCCTGTTCCCTGGGATGGAGCAGCAGATCCAACATGCCCTGGGAAACACAGTGGTCTCCTCCTGAGACTCACTTCAGAGCAGTGTCTCCAGCAGATCAGAGAGACAGAGTCCAACCACTCCAAGTTGTGGGTTGGGTTCCTCTGGAGAACCAGCCAGCAGCTGCCACCAGGCAGCTGCTCAAAGGCTCCACTGTCTAACAGCTTTTGCTGGAGAAGCTCAAAATCCTCCTTGAAGGATGGGCTGCTGGCTCCCAAGCTGGGTAGGGAGCCCAGGGGTATGCAAAAAAGCAGGTTAAAAAGATTTGGGAACTGTGGTATTATTTCTATGTCCTCGTGTTGGTCATCATTCATTACAGCTGGAGAAACTGAGGCAGGGGAAGTCGTTCACTGAGTCAGAGCAGAGCTGGGACTGATTCCACATGTACAAGGTACCAGTGTGCTCATCACAAGACAGCACTTCCCCAAAGAGTGGTGGAACAGAGAGAGGGAAAACCTTTGCCAATGCAGACAAAGTGTGGGATAAAGAGTCTGATGTGCATCCTGAGAATCCACATTTTCCCTTGCCTCCCTCTTGTGTCCCTGGGCTCAGACAACTCAGCATCCCCCCAGATTGCTCAAATAAACCCTGTGTTGCAATGCTCCTTAAGCAAAAACCAAAAAAGAAACTTGGGGAATCCCATTGACTCACAGCTGTATTAATTATTATTTTTTTCAAGGTCCCAGGACTTAGTGAATGAGAATATTATCCCATGGGGATTGAGAACACAATGGAAACAGGAAACTTTTAAAAAGCATTTCTGTGGAGATATTATCTCAGTGCTGTAGGACACAGGATTTACTTAATTGCAGCCAAGGAAGTTTTAGATTACGCTCTGCAGTGTCTGCACGAACGTCTCAGCTATCACAGGGAAGGCTCCTTGCATGGCTCTTTCCTTTAAGAGATGTGCCTTCCCCTGAACACGTTCACTGGAGGGGATTTGGTGATAATGCAAGAGGGCTCAGAGCACTTCAAAGCCTTAAATGAGATTCAGGGCATCACAGCCCACGATAAAGAATATGAAATTGCTTTTCTAGCAGATGACATCCTGCTTTCTCTCAGTGAAACACAAGCCTCTATTCAATGCCTCAGAGAAGTTTGAGAGGTTAACAATCCTGTTTTGGGTTCTTTTTGTGTGCATAAATATGACCAAGACAGAGGCAGTGCCTCCAGGCACCTCCCCAGCAAAATCCTTCTTAATTTTCCATGCCAATAGTCCCTAGAAGGATCCAAATACATAAGAAGCCAAATCTCTCTTCACTTAAATAAACTTATAACAGTAGACCTACTTCCAACCCTTTTATGTGACACACATTATGATTTTCAGAGATGGCCTAACTCCCCATTATCTATGCTTGATTAGGTCCACTTAATGAAAATGGCCATCCTCTTGAGCACTTCATTTTCTGCAGGGGCTCTCAGTACTTGAGCCTTTAACAACACTTGAACCTAATCTTACACCCCATTCCTCAAAAAAAACCCAAAAACAACAGCCAAAAAAACTCAAAAAGCCAAACCAAAAAAGAGGAGAAAACTAAGTAGAATACTCAGCAGTTTTATACAGCCTCAGGTGGGATGAATTTCACCCTAAGCAGCACCTAAGAATCCAGGAATGATGGAAACTTATTCATTGCAAGTTTGTGTCCTGTGTCCCCAGTTTTTACTCCCTACACTTCATATTCCTGCTCCTGCTGCCCTGGAGCTCTCAGACCTGGCTGGGTCACCAATCTGGGATGACTCAAGCTCCTCCAACCTTGTCTGTGATGGAAACGCCACCTTTGGATCCCCTTTGCTCACTCACTTGCCAATTCTACTGAAATCTGCTGAGGATCCAGACTGGAACCTAACCCTTCTCACATTGTTGAACTTGGTTTGGTGGGTCCAAATATCTTGGGAGAACAGGTGGATAGAAACAATCCCATTTGATATTGGGTTTATTTTAAGGGAAAACTCAGATTGTCTCCTCAGCCTGCACTGGATCTCTCATGTGCTGTTTTTTGCTCCAGCCATGTGGCCCCAGGGACATCAGGTCCACAGGGTCATTCTGCAGGTGTCCTGGCAAATGGACAATATGGAAAGAATAACCAGGTTTCTCCATGCCAGGGGCTTCTCCAGCAGACCAGGGAGACATCAGCACCTCCAGCAAATCTGTGCTGAAAGGTGTCCAAAGGAATCAGCAAAATTCCTTGTCAACTTGCCCCAACGGAAGACCTGATCCTGGCACTGGAAGATTCCAACTCCAGTCTTCAGAGACAAGTGACCTTGTTAATTAAACAACACCAAATTAAACTACCCAGCTTCCTTGGATTTCTGTCAATTTAGGAAGGATACCAGGTAATCAAACAGCCCAAACTGTGTGCACCCCGACGTGTGTAGTACAACATTCCAGACACATTCCATATACAGCGGGCATAAGCTCCCAAAATCTCCAAGGCAATCATTCCACACCTTTAGACAAAACAACAGTTTAGAATTCAATTCAAAACCCCAAAACTTTAGTTGAACAGGAGAAAATGAAGAGATGCTTACGTTTGCTTTGTTTTGGAGCAGAAAGCAGAGCGCTTGTACGCAGTGCGTGCTCCTGGATCCATCATTACATCTGCTCCACCAGATTTCCCTGCAACTGTTCCTCTTCTTTCCCAGCAACAATAAAACCCATGAGCTGCAGGCCAAGTGGCGAGTGTCCCATGATCTGCTCCAGCTACTGAGTTTGAAGCTACTGAGAGGTTTTGACAGCTATTATGAAATAATGCAACCCAATTAATTCCATGTGCTGGCTTTCAAGGTACCAAAAGATCTGTCTTTCAAGTAACACCAGAAGAGTAAAAAACTATTAATTTTTATTTAATTTTTAAACGAATTAATTTTTTCCTGATGCTGGAACAGCAAGATGAGGTGTTTGTACAGCTTCTTCTGTGTCTTTGAATGTACCCTTACACCACAGTGAGGCTTTGATTGTGCCACAGAGACCTTAAAGTGTGGCCAGGGTTATCTACAGGTAGTTGCCCAAAAAGATCCTTCCCAGGAGCTGGATCTCTGAGCTTCTTTTCAAAATGTGGGACCACCAGACTCCAGCACTGCTGGTTCTGCTACTGAGTAGCAATTTAAATAAATGAGAACAGCCAGGAAAGAGTGTTTTTCTATGACACAGCCCAGAGGTTGTCTGGTGCTGAAGGTCACTCCCATCAGCACTACAGCTGGAGCCCTTGCTCATTTTAAGCTTGTGCAAGTGCTGCCTCCTGTCACCTCCCTCCAGCCAGCACCAGCCCTGGCACAGTCAGTCCTGGAAAATCAAGATTAGCACCAGCCCTCTGATGACTTCACAGATTTTGGTGCTGTCATGAGAGCAAGAGTGGCAACCCACAACTGGGATGAAGAGGGGATGTGAAACCTTTCCTTTGGCAGCATCTCTATTTCCTCAACTTGGACTGCTCACAAAACACCACCTGAGGGACTGAAGTCAGCATCTGTTTTCTGCAAACTCAACCTTCCGCAAAGTTATGCAAACAAGAAAATACTTTCAGTGGGGATGTAACAAACAAGTTCATTTTTCCAAACCTCAAAATAAACAAAAATTTGCTTCTTTTTCTTCATGCTCCAAACCAAGATTCAAAGAAATTCTCTTTCATCCATCATCCAGTTAATCCATCCTTTTTGCTAATGTGAGGAGATATGTCCTATGGGAAAGCACATGCAGCTTTTTAAGAATATTGTGCTTTTTAAAATTTATTTTTAAACTAAATCAGAGATTCCTGAGCATTTCTATGGTGACCTGGGCAGCTTTGCTGCCCTGGCTCATGGTTGCATTCCCAGTGGCTTTAGACCAGAAAGAAGACACAAAGCTATTTCCTTCTCCACTGAACATTGCCCAAAAGCTACCTGCTTAGTTAAACCAATTCTGACAATTCCAGTGGCTAAAAATCCTATTCAGTTTCTGCACCAACGTAAGTTTGTTAAAGTTTGTCTTAAAACCAAAGACTTTCTAGAACACCAATCACAGAAATATCTCCACACTTGAGCCCACAACACCACATCTATTATTAGTACAACCATCATTTAGAGCTACAATCAGAAATGGCAACAAAAATGTGGCACAGTAGTTGTTCATCTGCAAATCATATGTATTTCTCCAAAATAAATGAAGCATACCCTGCTCTCTCTCCCTTCCCTGTCTCAACCCCCACAACCAACCTCAAGCAGAACAAGTCATAATGCAGAACAAAAACAAAATAAAATTGAAACCTGATAAGGCCACATTCTCAGGAAGAAGCCATGTGTGAGATATTTTTGCTTAATTATTTCAAGCAATGTATGGCCCCTTGGCTGTCACCAAGGCTGGCCTGTCAGGGTAATATCATGAGGAATTATTGTGCAGAGAATCACTAGATACTTCAAGTCTTTGAGATCCTGCTAATCAGCTCATGTTTCATACTCTTTTACCAACTTTTACACTAAAATAGAGCCCTTTCTGGTTTGTATCAAGCCCTTTTTCTCCTCTTGTAGGTGTTAGAGAGAAGGCTGGGAGCAGAGATGTGACACTTTGCCAGTTTGCATGTACAGACATTGCTGCTGCCACTGGTTCAAAAGCAGGTTTTCAGTCTCACCAGCCCCACAGAAAATGCAGTGTAAAGTCAGATTGCAGATAAACAGTGGCTGTTGATTATGGCTAAAGAAATAACTCAGCAGGAGGGCATTCCAGTGCCCGGGCTCCAGCCGGTCACGCCTCAGTGCCTCGTGGATCTGCCTGAGAAGACAGGTGCTTTCAGCCCTAAATTATACAGGATATTGAAAAAGCACCCACTGATGATACTAGAAAGGGAGCTGTTTACTTTCCAAATAGTTCCCCTTTGAGCTGAGCTGGGATTTAATATCTGGAGGGAATAATGACATGATTTTTCCTCCTTTACACAGGGGAGTACATAACACACATTGTGTAAGGAACCTGCTGGATGATGTAACTCTGCTTCCATTGCTTCCAGCATTGGAGAAGGAAAAGGAAAGTCTAACTCAAACATACCAGAACACCTTGCTGGCTAGAAAGTTTCCAAATAACTTGATAAGTGCATTAGCAATAACAAAAAAAAATCCTAACCCCAAGACAGAGCTCATTAATGAGGTTTAATATTTCTAAATTAAATAATGAGAAAGGTAAGTATAGGGCTGGTGTCTTGAGTGCTGCAATACAGAGACAAATCACTTTATAGAAAACAAAGAGAAGCTGCAGAGGGTCACAGAAATCCCACAAGAGAGAACTGAGGCACTTCAGGCAAGCATGGAAATCTGGCAGTGCTTTTAAATGGAGAAATAGAACAGCAGAATGGAGCTTCAGATGGCACGAAGAGCCATCCTAAGGAAAGAGAAAAGAAACCCAGAGCAGCACTCACTGCAAGGGCTGATTTCAGACAGTCCATTTTGGGGAGGAAAGTGCTGGCAGAGGGAAGCAGAGAATCTGCAGTGTTTACAAACACCATGTGAAGAGGTAGAGCTTGCAATGGGAGTGGAGCAGAACGTCCCCTGCAGAAACAGAGGGGGTGGGAAATGAAGAAATTTGGTAACTTAACTGCCTGGAATAATGCTTTTTAAATCTCTTAACAAGGCATAGATCATGACTTGTAAAAGGTGAACATAATGCCTGTGACAGTAAAGGGAATATGAACATCAGACTCATTCCTCCTGTGAAGTGCCACGGCAGCGAGGCAGCAGCTGCCCAGGGAGCTGCACACTTGAAAACTTTGTTTTTTGAAAACAAAGCCAAACACAGCTGCCCTGGGTAAAAACTGCATCCTGTGCTGTGTTTTCAAATCAAACATTTAAAGAGGCTGCTGGCTTTGGAAGTATTCAGTTTCCTTTGTAACACAGTGGCAATACCAGCATTCACAACCCACAAGAACAAGAAATCACTGTCACAGAATGGTTTGGGTTGGAAGGACCTTAACCCCATCTCATTCCACCCCCTACCATGGACAGGGACACTTTCCACTATCCCAGGCTGATCCAAGCCTTGTCCAACCTGGCCTTGGACACTTCCAGAGGTGGGGCAGCCACAGCTTCTCTGGGCAACCTAAAATTAAAGCCAATAAATGGATCTTGTAGTTAATCAAAGGACAGAAGAATGTCTCAGGTAACAAGTCTAAAGCTTAGCAGCAAGGGTAACCAAATCCAAGTTTCAGCAGCTGATTTGGCTCTGCCTGTGTCAGAGCATCCCTCCTGCAGGCACAGGCAAGACCCCACAAAATCATGTGCAAAGGGAACATCCTTCATTATTTTCCAGCTACTGAAAAATTCAAGATGTGCAATACCCAGTCTGTTTCCTTTCCAATATAAAGTCTAAAATTCTTCTGTGTTGAAGTGTCCAGATACTGGTCTTACTCTTACTACTAGGAGTTGGAATAGGGTTATGATGATTAGGTTTTTTTGGAGACTTCTTCCTCCCTCAAGTTGTGACTTTCGAACTACTTAAATCCCACAAATATTCCCACTAAAATGTTTATCCAAGACAAAGATTAATCAGTTGTTTCTTCACTTTGTTTTTAGGGCTTCTTTTGCATAGACTTTTGTCTATGTCACTGTTCTATCAGCTCAAGTGCTCATCCAGAGGGGACTGGACATCCAGGCACTTACATTCCAAGCTTCACTCCTTGTTTCATGTACACGTCCTTTTCTTGTTTACATCTCAAAAGATGAATTTCTACCCCAATGTACATTCAGTTTGTTTATGGGAAACTGCTCCTGTCTACATGAATTTCCTCATAAAATTTTAGAAAAGGTCCTGCTGTAGCTGCTGAACTGTGAGGGGTTTGAGATGAAATGACCAAAGCCTTTAAACTTTAACTGACTGGAACCAAAACACCCCACTGGAACAGCAGCAATAGTGCTTGAAGGAGCAGATGGAGTCCCTGGAGTGCAGAAAATACCTTAACCTTGCAACTCCAGTGGCTGACTGTATCTGATGGAGTGAAAAACTAAAAAAAACCACAGAGTCAGGTATATTTGTCACCAAATAATTCTGGTTTTGTCCCTTTCCCCAAGAACTGAGCCACTCATTCCTGGCTGAAAACACCTCCTTTATCCCTGAGTCCCTCCTTCATCTGCTTGTTCAGAGGCTGAAGTCTCTGCTCCACTCTGATTGCTCTTAATTTGTCAGCCCATTCCTTTAAAATCGATGTGTTCTTACCAAACTGTGAGAAAAGCTCAAGCCTTGGCATTCCCCATCCTCAGTCAGCGAGGACGAGACACTGTGGATGGTCCATATTCAAAACTGGCTCATAAAAGTGAATACAAAAGGAATTCTTTTACCAACTGTGCAAAATCCTTCAGGGCATTCAAAACTGAAACTGTGGAGTGTTGCAAGAACAGGCTGCAAGAGCAGTGGTGGAGTCCCCATCCCTGGAGGGCTCTAAAAGATGTGTGGATGTGGCACTTGGAGAAATGGGTTAGTGGTGGCCTTGGCAGGGCTGGGTCAATGGGTGAACTTGATGACCTCAAATGCATTTTCCAACCTGAATTCTTGTGTGATTCTATGAAAATGACACTGTGAATTTCATCAGCCTTTGAACCATGATGGTAACACGAGGTAACTCACACAAAATCCATGCTCTGAGCATGGCATCCAGCTCTGGAATTGCCCTTCCCTACATCTCAAGAGTTTGTAATAAAACCAGAAGAGTGATAAAAACAGGCTGAATGCATAGAAAAGTGTACATGAATGACAACTGGAGGTAAAGCATGAAAACAAATTGAATGGAAAAGCTGAAAAGACAATTCACTCCTTTCTCATTACATCAACAAATTAGGGTAAAACTAATGAAATAGTCAGTCAGAAGAGGAAAGTGTTTCCTGCACAATAGTAATGTCATAGTGAAACTGATTGTCTGGGATGTTTCAGATCCCAGATTATGAAGGATTTGCCAAGAGCAGAGGAAGCAATGGCAGATGCTGCAGTGAGGGCTGTGGGATGGAGATGCAACAAAGCAGCAGCAGCCACCAGGAGGGATCAGAAATGCTGATGCATGCCCTCATCTTAAATTCCTCTAAGCACCTACTGTCAAAGTGAGAAATCTTTTATGATTGAAAAACATAAGCTAAGGAAGAGAACAGGATGTCCATGTTCCCTGTGCTTGATCCCAACCCACTGCAGATGGTGCTTGGGACTCTCACAGCCACCCCCTCTTCCCTTCCCATGGGAAAACACACAAACCACTGCCACTTTTTCCAGGTTCTGGGGAGATTCAGTCTCTGTGTTGTCCTGCTCAGCACAAAAGGCTTTGCTGCCTCTTCTAGACCTGCTTTTGTTTATTAACCATCTTAAAGGATCAAGGAGCACCTGAATGACAGGGCTTTTTCACCAGTATTTTGCTACTTGCATGCATTTGCACTGTCTGAAATCTGCTCAGACTAACGCACGCAAAACATCTTCTTTCTTTCTTTTCAATAATGGGTAGGAATTCAAAACAACTCTGTTGTAAAAACTATTAGCCCCATAATCAGGTGGTCTGGTTATTGGCTTTCTACTTAAAAGTATTTCAGAAAGCAACATAGACATTTCCAAAGGTGTTGTCCTGGAATTTAAGTGCCGTGTACAGAACTCCATATATTTATATATTCAGTGTATGATTCCAGGTCTTGTTTCCTACCTGCTGCTTTTTCTAGGGCAATAGAAGCATTGTTTACCTTGACTTTCCTCAAGGCTTTGGCCACAGCTCCTTACTCTTCCTCAGAGTGCTGCTCTGCTCCACCTCCATTCCTGCCTCCACCTTGTGTAACAAGAACATCACGTCACTTAATATTTCTGGATTGAAGGAAAAGAAAGCCACATTTCCTAAGATCCCACATGACAACACAGCTAATTTAGTGATAATGAAGATGACGCACAGGAGGTTGGAGGGGGCCAGGAGGTTCCATCTGCCAAGCAACTGCTCAGACTGACAAAGAGCTGCTGGTTTGAAATGAAACTTTGAACACTTTAGAAGGATATACTTTATTCACACCTGCAGAACCCAGAAAATTCCATTAAAAAACAGAAGCAGAGCGTGTTGCATGTAGCTGCCATTCCCAGCCAAGCTGGGATCTCACTACCAAATGCTCCACTGGAGTTCTCCTGTGGGCAGCTCTCCATCCTTTGGGGCTGATTTCCTTTGGCATTTAGAAGACACTCAATATGGATTATGGGGCTTCACTTTCACAAAGGTATTAATTTCCCAAAAACCAGAATATGGCTTGTACTCAGTCCCAACCACCTCTCTACCCTCCCTGACCCCCATCCACCCACACTCCAAATCTCCTCCTAGGAGACAGCCTGTACACACCAAGTCAAAACAGTCAATAAATATCAAGATAATTAGACACTCACGATGAAGATAATTAGACACTGTTGACCAACTGATCTTATAAGAATGAGAAGGACAAGCTCCCATTTGCCAGACATGCTGAGCACAGGCTGCTGTGAGCGTGACACACTTCACAGGCTGGGTGGGAGCATTTTTTGTCTTTTAAAAGAGCCTCCCATGCATAATTACTTGTAAGCAGCCCAGACAGGCAGGTCTTGTCTTAACATACCAGCACCTGGATTTCAGCAGGTGGATGAGGCATGTACAGCCCTGGCTTATATTTATGGTTCTGTAGATTTTGATGGAAAGTTGTTGGATGTGTTACAAAGGTTTATTTATGTTGACACTGTGTTCTTTTTGTCTCTGTAATAAATTCTAAGTTTTTCTTGGTTTCTTTAGCAGAGGAACTCAAACCAACTTGCCCTTCCGAGAGGATCTGCTTCAGCAAGAGTGATCCAGGTGTGTCTGCTCATGAGCATCCTTATCTCTGTGCTGGAGCAGTTCCTCCATCCTCCCACCCCGAGGTACCAAACCTTGTCCTGCATCTTCCTTATATTCATCACCAAGGAAATACATGTACAAATTCCTTGTCCAGTATTCACTTCATTTTACGTTTGGAATCAAACAACTGGCAAGTAAAATCCCTCTTGGTCTTGAGCTGTCTGCAACATCCAACAAGGCTCTTTCCACCTTCCAGCGTTGAGGCTGAGCCTGTCTCTAAGGTCTCTGTCCTTGTGTTACAACTGAACATAAACATCAATTCCACAGAAGGTAACTGAAATTAGTAACCAGAAAATAATCTTCCCCATGGTGCAAAATGCAAGAATTGCCTTTTCCAAAATCTCAGCAGCGCAGTCTTCTTCCAAACCATGGAAGCTCTCTGCTCTTCCCTAATTTTCACCTCCCTCATGGAATTTTGGGGTGTTTCAGTACTTCCAATTCATGAGTATTCCTAGAGAGTGGAAAAAAATCTTATTTAGAGCTCTCCACTCTCAACTGAAAAAGGTTAAATGACTTAATTTTTTCTCACATCTTGGCCACCTCTCTCAACTTCCCTCTCTCTCCTCGCCTGTGATTCTCACTGGCCTACAGAAGAGTTACCAGAAATCCTCATCTTGACTCATATCTTGCTGTTACTCATCCTTAATCACATTACACCTAGACTACTGAAATATCTGCTTAAAATATTCCAGGAACTCTCCAGCTCACTTAAGCACTTGGGGTCTAGAATAATTTGGCCAGAAATGTCTCATTTTCCAGGAAATGGATGATGTCATCCCATTATCTGTCAGCTGCACTGCACTGCCCATCATCCTGGACTTCACAGCTCTCTGCTGATTTACTTTCCTCATCCACCCACTTCACTCCAACAGACGCAAGAAGTTATGACAGTTTGGATAAAATTCTGCCATTTTCAAGTATTTTGCTGAAGCCATCAAAATGTACTCCTGTAGATTATCTTTGTTTTCCCTGGAGCAGAGGAAGAGTGAGAACTGTCTTCCTTTGGGACTCTGGAAAGGTTGTGGCCTCCCCAATCTCTTTGACTGATCAATGCACCCAAGAAGTTTGTGCCAAGAAGGGCTTTGCTAAGGCACAGCTCACTTCTGAAGATCCAGCTGTGAGAAAAGCAAGGACATGGGAACAGATCAGCAACTGCAGGAAATTGGGTCCTAACTCCTTATCTCACAAGGTTATGTTTTTTTGGGAATAACTAAGTGACTAGAGTTTACTCACAGAATTCAGGACAACTAAATCACAATATTACTCACAAGGAAGCCAGATGTTCTGGGCTTTCCTTACCTAGTAATAGCAGCAGCATCTGGATTCTTGCAAACACACAAAATAACAGGGAATAGTGGGGAAGCCTGGAATTTTATTTTTTTTAATTTGTAGGGTTTTTTCCCTACAGTAGTGTGTGTGTGGAGAGAAATAAATAGCCCAGACATGCTCAGGCCACAGAAGAGATCCTGAACTGTGGTTTTAGCAGCGACCAAATTAAAACACAGCAAAATATCACCAGAGAAGTAAGAACAAAAGGAAGCATCACCAGGCAACCACACTAGGTCAGTGGGGCTGTTGCACCAGCCCTACTGCTGTCCTTGCAGAGAGCCTACACAGGACAGAAGGAAAATCTTAGGAAAGCCCTGGGGAAGGAGCAGAATGGGATAATTAATTAAAAAAAAATACACTGGAAGCACATAACGATCAAGTGCAGTGAGTGCCATCAGTCATTGCTGCAGTCCCTGACAGCCAAGCACGGAGGGAACCAGTTCCAGCACACGTGGCAATGGGATTATCAGAGTGCTTCCTTAAAAATCCTGTTTAGGACAACTGCACAACAGCTATCAACAAACAGAGCAGCACCATACTTCCACCTACACCTAAAGCTTGCATTAGGACAAGCTACCCAGCAGCTGTTCTTCAGGACAGCTTGCCTAAACAATTATTTCTGGGTGTATTGCAGACCTCAGGTTTTTTTTTTGTTTCACCCTTTTGGACCAAATTCCTTTATCCTCCTACTGTCCACAGCTTCTCTGGAAAGCTCCCCTGCCACTTGAAGCCAGCTGCTGTGACTGTGAGCAAAACACAATGATTCCTATTCTGGATCAGCTTTTTCAGTCCCGCCCTGGAGGTCTTTCTCCTTTATCTCCAACTCTTCCTTACTTCTTTTCAACATCTGGGTAGCTCTCCTGAGGCTCCAGAAATAAGCACACACTATACATCCTGTTCCTCCACCCCTCAAGACATACTGTAATGAATACAGAAAACACATGCTCCAGGATAATTTGTTATCTCATGCAGAGCCATTAGCATCAGCTTCCTTTCCTGGATGCAGTCAAGTCAAGCTCAGAGACAAGTTTTCCAGGTCGCACATGCCACATGTCTCCTTGTTCCTTCCTTCCCTCTCCTCCCATCAGGGACCATCCTTCCTGCTTATCAAACCCAAGGAAAAAGAGCCAAACTTAGGAGGTCTCCTGAGATACTGATCTGCCTGTCCTGTAATGCAAAGCAGCTTACTGGAGTCATTGGAACGACTCAAAAGCCGTGTAAAACCAACACAGCTCTCACTCATTCCCAGCAGCACAACAGCACCTTGCAGTTCCTGGTAATAAAAAGATAACAGCACTGGCGGGACAGAGTTTGGAAGAGCTCCAGCTTGTCTCAGCTGAGGAACAGAGGGATTTCTCAGGGCTCTCACAGCTTACACCAGACACTGCAGGCAAGAGGGATGGGGGAGAAGGATGGAAATCACCTACTCTGAAAACCTCAGGGATAACTTTACAAACAGACTCATATGCTGTACACAATGAAACTGAGCTCTGACACACTGGTCAACAGGCTTCCTGTCCTCTTTGTTTTTTTGCCAGAAGCTACAAAAACTGCTCATCTCTCCCAGTTCCAGCTCGAGGGGCTGCTGGCTGTCTTGTGCGGGCAGAACAGGCCCAATGCTTTCTGCTCTTGAGGTCACCAGATCAAGCCAGTGGCCAATACAGACGACAACAACTTCTAAAGCTGGACTATTCTTGTGAGTTGGTTTTATTCCCAGCACAGGAAAATCCTTCCTAATACAGGGAAGCTCCTGGCAAAATCAGAGTGGCTGGTAACAATTTGCTTCTTTCCTCTCTCAGACCAAAGTCCAAAGCCCACCAGTGGTCGTGGGAAGCCCCACTGATTTCAGCAGGCTTTGGCATGAAGCCTCAGCACAAAGAGCTGATGGGGATGAAGTTTTGGAAGCATGGAGGTGGCTAACAGATCCCAGAACACGACAAAGCACTTGGAGCATTTGCATACAAATGCTCTTTGCTTGTTTATTGCTTCATCTGCTGCTTGTAAGTCTTTTTAACACACCCTTAATTCTGTTATTACAAAAAAGAGTGCATGCAAATAACTGCCTGAAGTGAACTCAAGCAGAGAACAATCCATTAACCACTGTGCTTACATTCAAAAAAGTGTTAGAAACCCTCAATAAGGAGTGGTGGTTTGAGGGGAAAACCCTCAGCACTCAGGCAACTGCTGCAAACACAAAGCCCTGAGTTACACGAGCTGGAAGGCAGAATTCAAAATGCAAATGTTCATATTAAAACAAACTGCTAATTAAGAGCAGGCTTCATTATAGACATTATGGATCTTTTAAGACTCCATGCACATTTCCAGCACAAACCAGGAAGATACAGAGAAACACTCCCAGGCTGAGCCCTTTGCTTCTTGTCCTTCCTGACCCTAAAACGGCCATTACACATCTCAAATGTTTAGTCTGGAAAACTCGGGGTCAGCTTTCGTGGGGAGCCATGAGAAAGGAGCAGCCATGGCAGGGCCAAGTGACACCATGCCCTGTCCCCTGCCTGGGCGAGGACCCTGGGAGCGGCTGCCAGCAGCGATCCAGCGCCGATTCCCAGGCCTCTCATGGGCTCTCCAGCAAAAACAGCTCGCTCAAAAAATACCAGGAGTGACCCTGTCCAAGGATTATCTGCAAAATCTCCCCTGCTCCTTGTATTTTTAATGAAATACAAGTATTTTCAATGGTGGAAATGCCAGGGTTTGGGCCAGATAAACAAGTTACAGAGACCGAGTGCTGAGTTTCACGGATGCAGACTGGCATAAAATTAGGAAAAATGTGCAGAAGTCACTTGTCAGATTTAAACCCTGGAGAAATAAACTCAAATGTTGATGTAAGAAAAAAGTATTTCTTAAGGCATGGCCTCATATAATTTCCATTATTTGCCTTCCTATTGCCACCTGTTATTTTGAGAACTGTTTAAATAAAAGAAACACAGAACCAGACTTATTATACATTGTATTATTTCTCTAAATATGGCTCTAAAAATGGCTTTTAAAAACATACAGTAATTCAGTGTAGAGAAACTTGACTTACTGAAATAAATTGACAGCCTGAACTCTAAGAGGTTTTTCCAAACTTCAGAGATAGCCCTGCTGTTGAACATTGGGTCCAACACCTCCATATCCACGCCGCAAAGCAGGTGGATATCTTCTAAAGACACATTAGGTTGCTCTTTAGAACTTGTGTTTCAAGACAATCAATCCAAAAGGAAAAAAAGAATATTTGCCACATTTTTTCTGAGTTGTATTAACTGGAAGAAACTGTTGGTATCAGCAACAGTTGAGCAGAATGAATTATAGAGAGCAAAGTTTGAATAACTGAATTCAGAACAACACTTGCAAATCTGATGGCAACTCAAATGTTAACTTTTGACAAGGGCAACCAGAGTTTCTTTTAGCATGAAGAGCCCATTGATGTACCATCAGTTTATTCACCCAGATGCACCTATTCTACATCCATAATGTAACTGCTGCTCTTGTTTTCAGCACTCTGCATGTTTTCACATCATGCTGAGAACAGAGAATGACCATTTTGCTCCTGAAACACATACAGGACTGAGAACAGGCATGTTTTCATCTCTGTATCTTCTGCAGGCTTCTGTTTCAAAGAAGAGAAAAGAAGTCTTTCTTCTGAGTGGATACAATCATCATTGAACACACCATCAAAACTGAAGGCTGAATACAAATTCTTACTTAGAAGAACACCAGAAATTTTGTAAAGGCACAGGGAAATAAGTCATTGCATTCAACCACTTCCTCCTTCTCTCACCTCCAAATAGAAAAAAAGTAGATTAGTGCTGGCTTTTTTTGAGATTAGCTAACAGTAATTTTTCCTTGTATGGTAGAGATTTCTACTATTACAGCTATTGAAGACTTGGATTCCACAGCAAACCCCCAAGAATGAGTAATGGTCTCATTTTCCATCTGCAGTACTGAGCAAGAGCCAAGGGCAACCCACTGACACTGGAGGACTCGGACCATGAGTTTCGGTTTTGCCTCCTGCTCTTGTCAAAGGCCACTGCTGAAAGCCTCCAAACAGGACTTTATAAAAGCGGCTTTTCAAGGTTCCATAGAAATTCAAATGAACTTATTTCCTTTGTCATGGATTTCTGAGTCATCTTTTCCAAGGGAGGGGAGAGGAAATATAATCAGAAAAGGGAATTATTCCTATTTTACAAGAGGGAGCAGATCTACACTAGTCATCCTTTATCTTGTCATCTTCCTGACCACAGTATTGTGAAAAGCCCACAAGCAGAAATGGCAACAAACATCAGTGAAATACTGTGCTCTTTATATCATTAAGTCCTGCCATGAGGAGGAAGAGAACCCATGGCATCTTTCAACCCTGCCTTTGTTACTCACACCACGCCTTCTGGAAGGCACAGTACACAAAATGTTATGCAAAACCAAGCCATTCCTGGTAGCTTAGCAAGAAGCATTCATTACACGGCAGAAAACTTTCATTTCAGTGCGTCCTTGTTGACTGAGCTGACAAAATCTGAAAAAATCTGTCACAAGTGCAGAGCTGTCCTGTGGTGGGGCATCAAACAGTCCTGCTCCCCTTTCCCACCAACTTCTTCACTGGGATACACCATAATTGCCAAGAACAGAAAGTCAGAAGCATGGAGAGATGGGTGGAATTGGGGGCAGGTTGTACCTGCCCCTGGGTCCTACCAACATGCCAAAACGTGGTCACAGCAAAGCGTGAAGCCACAACCTCCAAAACTTGCTGGTGCCCCTCTGCAACAGGTGGTGAAGCTGCTCTGTACTGAAAGAGGGGTTATGGTCACAGCTTTTGAACTCTTCCCTTTAAGAAACATTTTATGGGAAACTGTTTATGGGAGCTGGCTATCATTACATCAGATCTTGGAAAAGCACAGTTCTTTCTAGTCAAAGCTTAAGCAAATACCTAAACCCCTAAATCTCCCCTTCTTCCAGTAACTGAAAGGAAGACATTTAAATTTCTAGTCTGCACTGTTCCTTCACTTTCCATCTAAAAGAAAGAGCATTTAGATACAAGGGTGTCAAGTGATATGAATCATCTTTAAAGCATTCAGTTTAATTAGACAAGGATAAGGAGGTTTAAACAAAGTCACTGAAATCTAATTCTCTGTATGAACTCCTATCATACAGCAGACGAGTGGAATCAGTAAAAGTGAAAAAGCAAGGGTTTAGCTGAGCTTATTTGTTACAGCCACTACTCTTGAACAAAGTGGTTTTTATGGCCATGAACCTCCGTGGGAGCAGAAGTCAAGGTCACAGTGACAATCCATCATTTTGGGGAAGAACCCTACTGTAACCTCACATCTGTGCATGGCAGGAATAAGAGGCAGCTGTGAGTAGCCACTTTGAGAATAAATCCTACTCAAAACCCACGACATATCCATGCTGGAGTATGTTCTGGTGAGGCAGATGAGTCAAGGGAACTTCACCGAGCGTCAGCTCATCTTGGAACAGATGCCACCACCCTGACATAGACAGCCAGCTGTGGAGCCAGACTTCATTTACACACTACAATAAAACCCCAGAGTTTCTTAATAGTACACAAAACAGGCAGTCAAGGTTTCAATTCCAAGTAGATTTTTTTTTTTGATGCAGAATAGTTGACTTTGCTGATTCTGTAATAGGTTTGGGGAAAGGAGATGGGAAAGGACATGGATGAGGACAGGAAACTAAGAGACATGAGCATGTCAAGTTGTGCATTTTCCTCTGCATGGACAGAAAAAGACAGCACCTAATTGCTACCTCAATTCAGTATCAGTCCACATTTGTTTCAACAAGAGTGTTTCCTCCAGCACCAGCTCTGAGTATGACTCTAATGCGAGGACAAATTTAATGCAATTAGAGCAACTACCAAGGTTTCTGCCAACAGGGGCATTTCTGCTTGGAGCACTTGATGGCCTCTTGACCCTGAAGATAAGGGAAGAACAAAAACCCAAACAAACACTCCAAATCAAAATCCACACATTTTTTGTGCTCTTCTCTGAGCAACCAAGTGGCACTGCTTCTTTGTTACTTCACAACCAAGAGAATCCTCCAGAGAAGGGTCTACGGTGCCTTATCAGAATCAAAACAGCCTCAGGGAAGACCTGGTGGGTCTGCACCAGTAAAGAGGTGACAGCAGCAAAACCAGTGTGGGGAGCAAGGGAATCTCTAAGTCTGGTTTTAGAGAGGAAGTCTGAATAGGAATCATTTAC
Organism: Irena cyanogastra; assembly: GCA_013397155.1. NCBI lineage: Eukaryota > Metazoa > Chordata > Aves > Passeriformes > Irenidae > Irena > Irena cyanogastra. Next base: position 255,492 of record VWZV01001280.1, read on the forward strand.
TACCCCCATGATTATATAAGAAAATGATATCATCAGCAAGATGAAAGACTGTACAGAGAGACAGCAACATTCATTACTTCCCAGCTGAAATCAGGACTCAACCTGGAAACAAAAGCTTCAGCTCCTCTGTGGTTGGGTAATTAAACACAGAAGGGGCTGAAGAGAAAAGGCTTTTCATTCACCATCATACAGACCTTAAAGGTACATTCAAACTTCTTTCCTGAAGCTGAACTTTCATCCAGCTACCCGGATAAAGTATTTGGCTCAAGTAGGTGGAAGTCTGAACTTCCATCACCCACTGAAGAAACAGGGAGGTCAGCACTCCTGTAATACTTTGGGCTGTTAAGAGTTAGGGTCCTTTCAGTTTTCGAGGTTTAGAGCAACATTTTTGTCTGTCCAGCCTTACCCACAACAGAAAGGCCTGGGGAGGTGAATTGTGGCACTTTTGTCAGAGGAAAGAGCTATTCCAACTCACTGGTGAGGTACAGTTCTGACTGAGCCACGGGCAAAGACTCTTTGTAGTGCAACACACGAAGTATTACACAGTCCAGATGTAGCTCTTAACAATGACAACCAAATTCTCACTGGAGGGATAGTTTTGCATGGCATAATTCACTACAAGTGAAAACTATGCGAGCCAAGAGAAAGATATAATCTAATTATTTCTGGTTTCTCAGGGCTGAAGGTGAGAGGGAAATTTAAAAGCAAACAAAGCTGCATTGCTCAATATGGAATGCTGCAATATAAAGAAGTGAAAATTAAGGCCCTGCACAAAACATGTCAATTCTCGATAGATATGGCACTAACATATATTAATATTTCTGACAAGCCAAGAATGTCAGATTTCTAAGCACAATATGAATCACATTAGAATTAAGAACAGCTGAGCCTGCACAACAGATTATACAAGTATTTCTGAAGCACAGGACATTCAAAGCCAGCAAGTTCAGCTGTATACCAATATAACTAATAACTGTTATGCTCCATGTATCTGGTTAAAAGCCACTTTATGGACAAAATAACTACAAATTAACAAAATACTGGATAAAATATTGAACATCTGGGCAAAATATAGGGGGCATTAAAAATGCCCTTTAAAAAAAGGAGTCTGTTCTCATTAAAAGTTGTTCTCTTACCAAGACTGAAGGAAGATCAATGAATCATGAAAGCAATTCAAGTTGAGCATAGTTCTTCTTTGCTCAAAATGGCAGATTTCAAAAATTCTGGCAAAATGGCTTGAGGAAAAAAATAATCAGTGTGCCCAAGCTCGGGAAGAAGAAAACACAAACCACAAGATTCAATTTGCAGCAAAGATGACCTGAAGCTATTTATCAGGTAAGATTGAAACTGCCCCTATCTGGACACCTTTCAAAGAACTCTTACTTGGAACCATTTATTGGCTGAAAACAACTGATGAGACTCCTAAAACAGTACCTTAATTTAATTTACTTGGACACGAACAAATTAAAAGCAGTTACAGGATATAGTACTAATAATGCAGATATGTCACTGTAACATTTTTTGTGCCCTTAATCAGTTTTATTCATTAAAATAGTAACTGGTTGTGATGTGAAAGAACTTTGCTAAGTGTTAGAGTCTTAAAAAAACATAAGATAAATCAGTGATCTGGAATGAAACACTGGAATTGAAGTCAATGAAAATGCAGGGTAAGATATTTTGGTTTTACGAAAAAAAGTATTGAGTCTTTAGCCAAGAAAGCAAAGTCCTGAGCAATATCACAAAAACTGACATCACATAGGATTTTTTTCACTTAAACACATTTCAATCCACCTGCTAGGATGGTCTCCTCTGGAGCAAGGAACATCTCATTGCCCATTCTCCTCAGTGAGATGAGGAACACAAGTTGTGAAGAGGGAGAGAAGTCAGCACTGATACCAAAGATGAGAGCTGGAAGGAGGTGGGTGCCCCACAGAATCACAGAATGGTTTGGGTTGGGAAGAGACCTGAGAGTTCATCTCATCCCACCCCTGCCATGGGCAGGGACAACTCCCACTATCCCAGGCTGCTCCAAGCCATCCAGCCTGGCTTTGAGCCCTTCCATGGGTGTGGCACCCAAACACGAACACACCAGAGCTCAAGCTGAGGTGCTCAGGGGACCAGAAGAGGCCTGGGTTAATTTTCCCAGGTGGATTACAGATAAGCAGGGACAGAAAAGCCCCGTGAGCCTCAGTCACTTGTTCACAAGAGCAGGAGACATCAGGACTGGACTGCATCCAGCTGGGAACCTGCTTTGAATGACCTTTCGGGGTCAGCCTCAGAGATTGTGTAACAGTTTTGGTATTTTCTCTCTCTGTGGCACAATTTTAACAAACCTGTAATCACAGCACTAAAAGGTGGGAATGTGAGTACAAATCCTCATCCTTAACTGCTTTGCCTGGTTCAGAGTGGGAACTTTTAATTCAAGTCTTCCACTCATCAGGAGGGTGCCTGAACCATCAGAAAACAGTGATTTTTTTTCTGGCTCACTAACCATTAAATAATTCACACAAAGTTGAAAAGGAACAGACTCAAATACTCACACAGATTATTTTATATTAAGGACATTCAAACTTCTAAGCCCAACAACCCACATACCAAACATTTCTGTAAGATCAAAAGGCACATTTTCTGCTCTCTCCCTCACACAATCCCACACACATCTAAACTTCATCCCCTTACCAAACATCCTGGGCACTTTATTTTCAGACTGACTGCTCTCTAAAAATTATTTGGTTTTGCTTCCTAGCAGCTATATTAAAACCCATTATGAGATGAGCAACATCCAAGAGAGCCAGGGGATGGATCTCAAGTTGCACTGCTCGAGACAGACACAGCTTGCAAGTCATTTTCAATAACCCACATCCTGCAGTTGGGTACTCTGAGGTTTGAAAATCAACATTAGATGAAGCTGAATATAAATTTCTACTACTCCATGCAAATGCTGTAGTCAGGTAGGAACAGATGGGAACCTAAAAATCCCACTTGTAGGTGGACGAGACGTGGGCAGTAACATTTTCCAGCATTGCCTTTGACTTACCATGGACAAGGGCAGGTCTGACAGTTCCAGACCCACAGCATCCAGAGATGCTATTCAGACTCACCACCTTGTATTTCAAACACACTGTGAATGCAGACTGCAAGCAGTCACACTCAGCAAAGAACATAAGGACCTGCTGTTATGCTAATGTATATAAAATTTAATCTGTAATGGCTTTAAAATTATTTAAGTCTTTAAAATAAAATGAGTTTACATTTCACTGCAGATCTATTTCAATCTGCTGTATTAGAGAATAAGCAGACCTCTTAAGTTTCTCAAGATATGGAATGGAACATTGAATTCAAATTTCTCACCACCTCAGGACTAGATATCAGAGTTTAAGTAACTCTAACAAAACAGGCAGTGTTTTCAGGAGAAAAATAAAATTGTCTGCTGGTTGCTTACAAAGTTGGCTTGAACTACGGAATCCCTCCTGGTGCTCCTTCACAACGTGTTTTGCAAATACCTTCCAAAAATACTCTCCTCATTAGGCCATAAAACAAGGAGCAGGACTGCAAGCTGACCATCCAAAGCAATTATTTGCTCTTTCACACCAGATTAAACGTTGAGTAACCACCACCTTCAGTGGAGTTACAATGGTCCAAGTCAGAAATGAGGACAGAGTTCAGTAGAACACTATTAACTACCAGTTACCCGTGACAGAACAGGAGATGATCTATTTGGAGTCTATTAAGACTGCAAATAAACTCTATTTTTGCAAGTCAGGATAGAAGAGTTATGGCAAATTTTGTGGTCTTTAAGGAAGAATAGATGATTTTGCCGTAGATCAGTTACTTACAGACCTACATTTTCTACTAAAAGTATTTACTCTTGTATAACCTACTGCCTGTAAGCAGTTCTTTTCACTCACCTTTCTCATTCCTTTTAGGACTATTTAATCGATGCTGAGGGGTCTGTAAACTCATTGCAGCAGATAAAGTCAAAAGCGAGGGAAATACTGACCCTGTAGCACCCACCACTCTCAAACCCACTTGTTGTAAGTGTACACCAACTCTACCACATGAGAAACCTGCAAGTCAGAGGAAGGCTCAGAAATGCTTCCAGACCCTTTACAAGCACCTCTGGAGAGGGTCAAACACCCTTCTTGCAAACATGACAACATTGAGAACTTACCTGGGACCTCACAAACAGCAGCTAGCAGCACTAGAGAGCCCAGATGTGGAGGAAACAGCTGGAGCTTTGACTTCTTCACTAGACAGCTGGAGAGTTCCCAATAAAAGTCAGCACAGCTTTTGAGCGCAGTTTTTGCTGTTCCAGCTGCACGTTGTGGTTCCCTGGGGAATGCACTGCCTGAAGAAGTCCTGGTAGCATGGCTTCATAAAGCACTGTCTATACCTCCTTTGTTTCTTATTGCCCTGGGATTAAATCACATGCTGAGCTTTACTTTGGCTAACAAGTCAAGGAGTAGAATCCTACAGCAGAGACACAGTGTGGCAGTGATAAAGGAAAAAGCAAACTTTAGCCTATTCCAATTTCCAAGAACAGGATAAAACCTTTGAGGTAATGGTAGCCCCAACTAAAGCAAAGGGAGAGACTTGAGCAAAGAGAATTTAAATGCTGCACTGTCTGGGAAAAGACAGAGCCTGTTCTATGCTCTGATAATTTTTCTTCCAAAGGTTCTAATTTTTTTGTTATTCACTATGGTAAAAAAACCCCATGTTTTGCCATATAAAATAAGTACACTTCTCTATCACCCACTTCTACCAATATACATAAAGATTGCATATTCTAAACACATCATTTGTCAACAGCTTGTAAATCAGGTTTTTCCAAGTAGTAACATTAGCCATTAATTGTTTTAAACTTCACAAGTGAACACTCAAACAAGAAATATGATACATAAACAGGAACAAAGTCTTAAGCCCAGCACTCAGTATAGCCCAGCCAAAGCCTGGCCGGTCTGTTAGAATCCATCAGCAGCAGCTCTAAACACAACTGCTGGTTGAACAGTGAATGTTCTCCCAGTGATGTTTGTGAAGTTTGCTACTGAGCACTGGACACAGCATTTTTGTCCCCTACTCCCCTTTAGCAGCAATGTCTTGGAATCTAGCCTCCTTCCTCTCCAAATTTTCAGAGTCTAAAACCTTACTGCAACTTTTGGTTGTACATTTTTGTCATGTTTGTCATGACTGAACCCAAACATTCCAGTTTCCATTTGTGTGTCAGGAATATTCATATGCACCCCCCTTTTTTATTAGTAGTAAATAGACCCTAAAATGCAGCCTCTGCTTGGTCATTTCTTTATCTCAGTCAGTGCATGAGCTTGAGGAGGAAGGGTGAACCTGTCAGAAAACCCTGAAGTGGCAGTGCTGGAATCTGAGCAGGGAAAACCCAACCACTCACAGTTCAGGACCAGTTTGTTCCTCCTTCCAAAGCCCAGCTCTAGAGCAAGTTTTGTTTTACTGGGAGGGTGGGCAGGCCCTGGCACAGATGCCCAGAGCAGCTGTGGCTGCCCCTGGATCCCTGGCAGTGTCCAAGGCCAGGCTGGACAGGGCTTGGAGCAGCCTGGGACAGTGGAAGGTGTCCCTGCCCATGGCAGGGGTGGGACTGGATGATCCTTAAGGTCCCTTCCACCCCAAACTATTCTATGAGGGTTTTGTTCATATTTACTGGTAAAAAAAATCACATTACAACTCATGAGACACCTGAACTCCCATTTGTGGGGGCATTTTGAGTCGCAAATGCATTACAGAATCATGTAGTCCAGAGAAGGGAACAGGACTAGAAGAGACAGACAAACATGGAGAGAAAAAAGTGTAAAGTGGTATTATGTTATTAAAACATTACATTAGAAATAAACAGAACATAAACCAAAAATAGGTTTTAACCAGGTTTGACTTTTTTCTTTTTCTTTTCTTTTTTTTTTTTAAATTCAAATTGACCCAAAGCAAAAACTTACATTGCAAAGGAAGAACAAAATACATGATGGTATTGGTAACACAGCATTGCATGGAAGCTGCACTTGTGGGCAGGTTTTTTCCTCCAAACCAGCCCATCCTGGTAAAGATGCCATATCTTTTCTTTTGCCTCTGGGTATTTATCTGAAGAGTTTGTCCAGATGTGTTCTCCTATGATTGCCAAACAGAGCCAGAAAACCAAATTTTCCACACTATTCCAAGGAAGCCAGAGTTATTCCAAGCATGAGTGATAGTGAATTAAAAAAAAAAAAAGAAAGAAAGAAAACAAACCCAAAACAAAACAAATGCACTCGAGCTTTTCAAACTAACAAGTATTGTCTATAATGTAAATAGTTTAGAAATATGGTAATTAAATAATCTAAAAAACACTCTTACTCTGCTGTACATTTATAAACATAAATATTTACAAAAACTTTCTGCTTTGTTTTAAAGGATGAGGTTTGCAGTTTGTTAATGATCAGAGTCTTCTACTCATATTGATTCTTTGGTGTGTTTGCCAATTTTTTAAGGTTTATTAAAAGTGTTCAACCGTGAATTTTAAGGTAATGGAACGAGGCTACATCACAAGTCTCTGTTATGCACTTCTCCTTCCACATTCTAGTCCAAATGAAAAACAAAGGTCAGTTTGTTCTTCAAAGTATTTGTGCACAATATTGAAAATAATAAAAAAAACCCACCAAATTGCCCCTTATTGAAATTTGGGTAGGATTATGAATGAATAATCCTACTTTATCTGCACTTGAGTACATGGATAACCAGAGATAGTGCACAGGACTATCAGTAGGTTCAGACCCACAGGTGCTGTGGTGCTTTGCAAGAATTAAGGTGAGAAACCAGCTACAAGAGATGGCTTAGCATTGCAAAAAAGGGTGAGGGCTTCCCTCTACCCCGGGGAGAGGAGAGGATGAAAATTAATTTAAAAGAAAGGCTTTTTACTGGCCTGAAACATATGTGTGTTCCCTTTTAGATGTCAGTTACTTAAAAGAAATAACCAAAAAACAAACCTCAAACAATAAATAATGGAATTACACATTTCTTCATTAAATAGCATTCTTGTTACCAACAAAGTCTTTCATAATTTTCTTCAGTCACAGCAATAGACAGAACAAATAATTTGCCTTAATATAGATTGCAACTAAAATATATTCTAGATTACCTTAGAAAATATTACTGTAAAAATTCAGTGGGGAAGGACATTGGTTTAGACCAACTTACAAGTGTAGTGAACAACACGAAGTGTGTTTTGTTGTTTTTTTTCTTAAAGGAAACAGTTTTAAGATCCTGATTTCATGTCAGAAAACGGAAGATTTGTGTTAAAACCTGCCAGTCTGCCCTGTCTCGGCACTGGAGAGCTCTAAGATTGGAATGGCTGATCTTCCCTCCACAGGGGCCAAGGGAACTCTTGCTCACAGCCCAAGGCTTGTCCCTACTCCACAGATACAACCAGGAGGAAGCACTACAAGCTCTACAACCCAGTGCAGGGTGTTAGGCTGGACTTGCTCACTCACACTGCCGAGCCATGAACTTTTGGTCACTGCTCCAGCAGCTGGACTTGAACCGGTACAAGCTGGAGGTAAAAAGGTTCAGCAGCCCATTCCCAACCCTCTGAGCCATGAATCTCCAAAATCCCTCATTGTTTGGAAAGCTGATGCAGCACCAGGCACAATAGGGACAGATAATCCTCCTTGCTTGCCATGGTTCCGGTGCATCCATCAGCAGTGATAAGGTTCATTCGCAGGGAGCCGCAGTCCGGGGTTATCCAACATTAAAGGGAACTAGCAGAGTTAAATAATAGGAGTTTACCTGTCTTACCTTGCTTTTCCTATTTTTAACACTAAGTATTTTGAAAGTGACAGTGTGAAACTTAAAAAGCCATCATCATTCCTTTCATCTCCCACTTGGGTTGGTGCAATTGGTATAAAAGCACTCCTACTGTCAGAGGGGCTCTTCTGGAGCCAGGTAGATGCCAAAAAAAAAAGTAGAGAACACTGGCAAGAACCTTTATGCTGAGTCTGTCATGCCTTGAAAATAAAGAGAGGGAAACAACTGCACATTTTGGCCCAATCTTTTGATCAAGAAATTAATTTTTTCCTATGATAAAAAACAAAACTCTGCAACAGATCTTTTAATATCTGGTTTGAAAGACACATTCAGCAGCCAGATTTCAGCACTCCTCTCAGTTTCTGCTTTCAGATTAATTGCAAAATTTCAGCTTTCAATGTCAGTGGGGCTTGTCTTCTTAGTTAATAACTTAGGTGCACTTCCTGCTCTCTAACCTGAAACAAACTGAATTTCAGAGCAATCAAAACAACCCCCACCCCCCACACTGCTTTTAAAACCAAAAAGTTTGGCCAATTTACTTTTGGGTTTTTTTTGGACACAATTTGGCTGAGAACCCGTAGATAAAAGCTCAACTGAAAGTGAAATAAAGCAGGTTATACATTCATGAAATTCAGGGAGTAATAATGAACAGCAACTGCTGCATCATTTCTGTAATGTCTTATCAACACTACAGTGAGGCAGCAGCTCCTGCTCTCACAAATAATGCACTGAGCCTAAATGAGGAATAGTGGGGGAATCACACATCAAGGGAAAATACATCAGAGAGATTATTGCACAGGAGGCACTGTATGAGCAACAGAATACATTGGCTTCAAAAAAAATCTGAATTTGTTTCCTCTTAAGTTAATGTAAAAAATACAGAGGCTATGCCTCTCTGTAGTGTACTGTCACTGGTAAAAACAGACTTACAAACAGCCCATTCAACAGGGAATGTTGGGAAAGAGGGCCTGAATTTTCTGGGCATCCCAACTACAGTAATTAGGAAAAGAAAAATGCCAAAAAAAAACAAAAGAAAAAAAAAAGCCAAAGTATAGACCCTCAAATTGAACAGGGTAACTGCATTTTTTTCCTCAATTTCCAATTTATATTCATACAGTACCCAAGGACATGTCAATTATCCCCTCTTCCCTCTGCTCTGCAAAAACAAACACCTGGCAGAGACAGAGGTCCTAACAAACAGGGCTTTGGAGGTCTATTTGTATCCTTTTGCAGGACTGGTGCCTTGATTTCCAAACTTTTATGTTCTTGCATCATTGCTCAGCATGCCAACTCAAACCAAGCACTTCCCTCGAGGGGCTGCCTTCCATCTCCACGGCAAGTCTGCACACATAATGTGAAAACAAACAAAAAACCAACAGTAACTTTTAAAATGCAATATTGTATAGAAAGCTTGGACCTTGTAAACCTGGACCAAGAAACCAAAAATTAAGACCTTCAACCGTGTGGTATAAAAAACCCAAGGAAGTGTATACCTGCCTTCTGACTTCACAGAAAAATCAGAATTTGCATAGGATATACTTTGTGCAAGGCAACAAGCCTCTTCAGTATCTGGAATAGAACTAAACTTGCTCACAGTTCCTCTCTTCATGGATATCAGATATCATCAAATTTGTGTTTTAAGTAGTCTTTCATGACCTTGGCAATGGGTAGCTCATCAAGCAGTTTGAGGTTTTGAAGGCCTATACACTGACGGATTTTAATTCGGCATAGATCTTGCAAGTTTCTGGGCTGTCCTGAAAAGACAAAAGGAACACATGAAAATAAAATGATCACATTTTAAATGTATTTTAAGACATCATTTACTCTGCAAAATGACAGGGGTTTGCTGTTTCCTAAGAGGGAGAGGAAGGGGGAAAAACAAGAGAATGACAAGTTAATATCTCTCTAATGAACTCAATGAAATCAAGGGATGAATCCTAAAATCATTTTTATACGCACATAATTTTACTGATGCCAGTGTAAAACGATTTCACCCATGTGAGGATTCCCACCAGGTGGCAACATATGCTTATGCATTACAGAACAGCAGAATTCCATTTAATTTTTTGTGGATTTTTTTTCTATCCTTGGGGGAAAAACCCCTCAGTCTTGCTTTTCTTTCAAACAATGAGACAGGAACTTCTAAGTTCAAGTGAAGACAGTTCAATGAGACAGTCACTTGTAAATAACAGGACTAGGAAGTTTCTTTACACAGTGAGGATTTATAAAAGTTATTCCAGGATAGCTGTGGCAGAATTAAAGATTGGGGTTTTCTTTCCCTTCTAATGAAAAGATAAAGCCTTCAGGCTTTGGATGCAGCCTAACTCTGATCCAACAGAAAGGGATGAAAATGTGAATTAACCACTGTCCTCAGAGGAATAGTTTTACTGCGAGCACACTGTCCTAGGCTGTCCTTTCTCCCAAATTTGCCCTAAACCAGGACAAATACAATCTTCAGCACTCCTGGTGAACATTTTCCAAAATAATAAATTCTCTTTCAAGCTCATTCTTACCAGGAAACTACTCAAAATCAAACACCTTGAGAAACAGTTGAGGTTTGGTCTCTCTCTGTCCAAAATAACCTCAGAAAATTTAATCAAGTCTTGTATCTGAATGCACCCAGCAATGGATCCCAAGGAAGAAAGAAAGAGAAAAAGAGCAGAACAACAGACATTGAGAAATCCTGCCCCAATAAACCCTTCTAGCTTTCAGCACTGGTGCCTTTGGGCCTTCCTAGCCCAGAGATTGCACACAGATCTGTGTCTTTAATAGCTGTGAATAGCTTGCCCTTTGTAAATCTGTCTAGTGTTTTTTGAACCCATTCATACTTTCAGTATCCAAAACATCCTGTGGCAACAAATTTCACAATATAATTAGGCGTTGGCTGGAAAACTGCAAAGTAATTTTATTTATTTTAGATCTGCTTCCTGATGGCTTTGTTGCATGCCTGCCATTCTTTGAGCTACAAGGAAAATAATGAATAATTGTTCCCACGCCAGTCATGATTTTACATACCTTTATATAAACCTCCATCCTCCACTCACACTCAGAACCTCTTCCCAAAGCTGAAAACTCCAGCTAACAACCCCCAACATGGGAAGCACTCCAAACCTCTGAACAAACTGCCTGCCTTTGTGCTTTTTCCTCATTCTGCTACAGCTTTTTTGGAGTTACTCCAGTAACACATCAAAGCTGTGCTAATCAATATTTTGATCATCGACTTAACTGTGTAAGCCTCTTTTTCTTTTTTTTTTTTTTTTCCTCCAAGCCAAGACTTGGTTATGGGACCTGATGACTGTGAAGCTCAAAATACTCAGCACCCTGAACAATGTAGGTGCTTCTGTTGGTATCTATAGGAATGGGCTGACAGACAGGTAGGGATTCTTAGACACTGGGATTTATCTTAAGCACTAAAATTATCCAGGGCAAGCCAGCAGAAGTAATGCATGAAAATAGTCTCAGTCTGCTTTTAAAGAAATCAGGTTTGAAATTAAAAAAACATGAAAATTTGAGCTTCCTTTATGTAAGTCGAAAATACTTTTATTATACTTATCACCACCTAAATTTCAATTTATTTTTAGTTAAATCCTTCATCCATGACTTAGAACACAGACCAATGGTTACTTTGTCCACCAGTGGTTTCTTCTTGGAAATTTTTTTTCCACCTGAAAGAAAGAATTTAGGCAACTTGGACAACAGCAGAATGTTCAAACTTTGGGGAAAGGGAAGTTATTTTGGGAAGAAACCAAGCAATTTTAATGGTGATAAAGAAATAGTTCTGATGCTTTAAAACAGGGTTCAGAAAGCAAAAGTTCACTGCAAACAGCAGCATTAGAAATGATAAAGGACTAGAGGATTTGTGTATTTTCTGTAGTAGAGTACACAATAAATCAGCTATGAGACACTGATTTCTGGTTTCAGAAATAAATGCCTTTTAATTAACATCCTATGTGGTTTTCGAGAACATAAAGGAACAGACAACTTAAAATACCCAGAAGAAATTGGTCATCAGTTAATTCAAAAAGACCTGATTATCAAATGTATGACATTTTCCCCTGATAAGCCTAAAAAATATTTCCTGGGAATGTGTTAACAATGGACATTTCCAGTGTTAAGCACCAGTTGCTACATCTAGTGGCTGCTGGTGTCTTAGGTCACGCCTTGCAAATTCCAGGGTTATTAATGCATTTGTGATTTATTAGAAACGGTGTCTGGAACACTTACTCATTCTTGGTTGCATCTGAATGAAAAAGAAAAAGAAAATAAAGGATTACGGAGCGATGTCAGTGAACCTTAGTTTGGCAAATGAAAAATGTTATTAGTAACTTGGCAAAGTAAGACAAGTTAAATGATGAAAAAAGTTCTCTTTAAAAACAATTAGGAAGTAGCAACTTTGGTTATATCCTGCATCACAAATTTGGGGAAGTTATTTAGGCAAATAAGCTGGAAAGGAAGAGAATTAAAAGAGAAAGAAACAAAAAAACCCACAAACATGAAAGGCACAATTGGCCTAATTACCACTATCATGCAAAACAGTCACATAAAACTACTGATCACCTTAAAAACATCCAGCACATCCCTGAAGGGCCACCTTGTTGCTGTTATTCTGGATTTGCTCATGTGTTCACCAAATCATTACATACTGTGGTCAATTTCTTTTGCAAGCTTTAAGTTAGTAATCAAATAAATTAGAATTATTAATTACAGGAAAAAGATGCACAGTTCATCTTTTGCCTTCCAGAGCTTGTGCTCTGTGCTGGAAGGGAAAGCAGAAATCCCCACCAATGCAATTCTTGTGCACAGTGCCCCAAACCTGACAGAAAAGCTTCTTCCAAACAGAAGAAATGTAAAGCATGAGCTTAAAGGATCGAGAGGAATTGCTTTTTGATTTTTTTAAATCTAGATGCAGCAAACTTCAGTATGTATAAAATTTAAGCATTTTCCTAAATCAGTTCTTCAGCTGCTAACAAAATAAGTTTCTGAGCTTTCTCCCACTTAAATAATTACTTTACTTGAATGATGAAATGAGCTTTTAAAATTATTATTAAAAGATCAGGCTTTGCTGGTAAAGCAAAGGAAAAAAATCATGTTTTAACAGCAAGAAATTATTACAATTAATCTGAATTTCCACTCAAAACTCCATTCCTTTTCTTTTTGCAGTTTCAAGATTCTTCTGCTACGGCATCTGCTCTATCCCAGAGGCAGACAAAACTTCCATTTAGGATTTGCTACCTGGCCAAAGAACTGTGTCACTGTTAAAACTATTCTGCATTTACACCTGTGCCTTCCCTCTGCAGACAATGCTCCCCAAGAAATAAAACACTAACTCACCCAAAACCTCTATTTTTAAGGACCATTAAGGCACATTTGTGATGCCTCTGACAACACTCTTTTTTGGGGATTTTCATCCAGTACTGTAAAGCTGGAAAAGGGGAATCCCTATCCTCCCCTGCAGATACAGAGCAAAAAAATACATGTAAAAATACAATGCAACAATCATGAATTGACCTTTCTGCTACTCAAAAGAAAACTTGGGAATAACTGAAATTAATATATTGTAGACTGCAAGAAGATCCCCTCTGATATATTGTTTTAACTACTAAAAGAAAAGTACTTTTAAAGCAAACAATCAGTGCCATTGGTTTGAAGTGGATAGGCTGTTTCTGAAGAAATTAAAAAATGAAAAATAACAGCAGTGACATATTTCAGAAGCCGCCCACAGCTTTTTCTACAATATTAATGCATCTCTCTAAAAAACCTTAGAGTGGTATTTCTCAAACTGAGCCTCAGCCCCTCCTGGGAATTCTGAAAGGCTGAAAACAGTAGCAAGAAACCATTTGGTAATTTCTTTTTAGCTACAAAGGGAACTTAAAAATAAAAATTTCTGAAACATTTTACAAAATACGTTGAAACCAGACTGATGTATGCTGGCAACAACTCAGTTCCTCTAGAATATCAGGAAAAGTATTTCTTTCTGCAGCAAGCCCTTAAATCCATTCCTTATTTCACAGCAGTGAGGGAATGCAGCTACTGCCAGCAATTAAACTGAGGTCTGAATTTTTTGGCTTTTTTGAGGGGGGGAAATGAAAAAGATAATTGAACTTATCAACTGGAAACTCACACCCACCAGCCATGAAACACACGGGGAGGATGCACAAAAAGGGGATCACAGGGAAAGGCTGGGATCACCCAGGGAATGACAGAGGCTGGGCAGAACGGGAACTCGGCTGCTTGGTGCAATAAGTCTAAAACTTAGGATATGCACTGGCTTGTACTCTGTAAAACACAACAGCAGAATAATTGGAGATGATATCTGGTTTTCCAGCATTCAAAACATCAGAAAAAGCTAATATCAAAAATCTATAGGTCTAAAATATCAATATCAGACATGCAGGGATGAGTGCAGAATTACAGAGTGTGCATTGAGAGCATGAACAAATTCCTGCAGCTCGACAGGACATGGAGAGCTTTTGAACTGGATAGCATACAAGTTATTTTAAAAGTTCTCATTTAATTTTGTGTTCAGTATGCCTCTGCTAGAATGTCTCAGCCTGACATATGTTTTCATTGGTCCCTGAAAAATAATTCCCCACAATGAGTTTTAGATGTCTATTAAATTTCAGTCGATCTGGCACAGAAATTATGTACTATTTTGGACTGAAAATTCCTATATGAAAAAGCAGAATGTCAGTAAGGCTCAATGTTACACTTAACAGGTGTATTTGGCAATGAAATTAAGATTTGAACAAGCTTGCAAAGGTATTTTAAAAAAAAAAAATGTGACATCTCTAAATTCAGTCTTACTGAAATTGCTATGGAAATGCAGCTAAGAATTTCAACACCATAATGTTTATCTATTTTTAGGAGACAGTAAGTAAAGTGCTCTGAACATCAAGACAGGCTTAAGATGCATTGTTGTGCTATTTTAGAATTATTTTTGCAGAGTAGAGCATAGGTGTACAAATGGGAGTAGAGCATGGCTGTACCTTAAGTGCCACATATAAAAACACTCTTTAATTTTTTTTTTTATGAAGGCCTCTTAAAAATTATTTGAAAGTAAATAACTGTATATAGCTACACAATATGATTCAACTACTTAATATAGTCAGCTGTAGAGCAGAAAATTATAAAATAATCCCCTTATCCTAGGTCCCTGTGTAACTGGATAACAAAGCAGACCTCAATCATCACTGCAAGATTTCCAGCAGAACCCAAAGAAACAAGTAAAGCCTGAGATTCCAGTAAAGATCTGTTATGTTATTACAAACATGAAAATACCATTTCCTTTGCAATTATACATGAAATAAAATATGTAGAAATCTACTTAATTCACTATGACACTTTTGTATTTATAAGTCAAAACTATGCAAAGAGAAACTTTTTAAAATCTTCTTCCAGTTAAAAAATTAAATTCTATTGAAGTTATCTTGACTTAGCCAAGGGATAGAGACAAAGGATGTTTAAGGATTTCCTTAGCAGAATGTCTGTCTCAGTTATTCTGCACATTTACAGTGCTATATAAATTTAAACATAAAATTACACTCTCTAGTCAAAGCCGAAGATCCGCTCTTTGAAAAATTAAAAAAGGAATGCAGCTGAAACATTTGTAGTTAAATTCACTGGGCAACCTTTAGATGTTGTTCCAGAACTGAACCAAGTTCTTTGGTACCTGTTTCCACACCAGGCACATCACACTGCTCTGGCCAGATCCTTTCCTGAGCTCTCTGCCTCGACACAGACCAGCAGCTCCTCACAGCCTCTCCTGCTCCTGAGCCGAATACAGATTTCATTAAAGGAAGGCTATGGGGAAGGGGAAGTTTCCAGGCTTTTGTAAAATTCCCTTCTTTAAAGATCCTAATTGAAATTTCTAGCATCTTGAAGTTTATTTAAGCCCTTATGTATTTTTCTAACACTCGCATTTTTTTCTACCTCCCACATTAGTTTTTTAAGTTTTAATATTCTTAAATCCCATTCAAGTTCAAAATAAACAATTTCATCCAGGGCTGTGATTGCAGTCTAATTTTATAAATATATACACTACCAATAATAGTTTCTATGTATCTCTATCTTCATATATATCATACACATGCATCTCTACTTTAATTTGCATTAGTGCATTCCAAGCTTAACACATTAACACTCCTGAAGAGGCAGGTTTAGACCACGTGAAATTGAAACATTTACACTGCTCCAAACCAACTCTTATCAAATGATCTTAGGTACTATGGTGGCTGCCAATAAATGTTTTTTGAAATAGGAAAGTGTAATACAGATAAGGAGAAGGAAGGTGATTAATAAAATCATTGAGCAGTTTTCATCTTCAATATTTTTTTCCCCCAGGGAGATTTTGCTTATTTTTGTATTGTAAAAAAGAGAGAGGGGAAAAAGAAAAACACACAAGTCTGAACACCAAGTCAACAGCAGACTCACGGTCAAAAACTCTGTTGTTCCTCACTTCCAGCTTTGTGTTTAAATACTGAAACACAACTATAGAATAACTTCCTCTTGGAATTATTCTAGGAGCAAAGGAATCTCTACCTGTAACCAGGAAGAATATCAGACCTTCAGGGTCAAACCCCAAAATCCAATATCTTCTTGCAGACTCTCAGGGCCAATACTGAGTATTTCTGAGAGCTTGGTTTCTTGCCTGTTATTCCCAACCGGGGACCTGGGCTAAAGGCTGCCATTATTACCGATTACAATACCTACCAAAACAAAAAGAAATTCACAAATGATGTTTTCTGAGAAACTGAAACTGTACAAATACGTTTTCCAAGTATAAAAAAAATAGCTACTCATAGCTTACATGTAGACTACTAAACAGTATCCCATTCATATGCAGCATGCAACTGCTTTCACTTGAAGACACAGATCAGTTTGATAACTTTGATAATTTATATCTATTAATCTTTAGCCTTAAAAATGTTAATCTACTGTAAAAATAAAAACTATTTCCTGTTTTACTATCAAATAGACTCTTCGAAACTTCAGCTGCAGATATAAAACTTACAGCTATGGATTTCTATATAAAGCACTTAGTATAAGATTCAAATAAATTCCAGTTAAGCCCCATGAACAAGGCACTGTTGCCAACCTCAGAAGAGTTTCAGGAAGAATTCCAATAGAAGAATTGTCCAAAAATTTTGTAAATTTTTTTTCTAGAAAATACATATTGCAGTAGACTCATAAACAAGATTGTTCCCCAAAGTGCTACAGCACAAGATCTCAACAATTCCCTGTACAGTCAGACTTAACTGG
The DNA here is from genome assembly GCA_013397155.1 of Irena cyanogastra. Classification (NCBI taxonomy): domain Eukaryota; kingdom Metazoa; phylum Chordata; class Aves; order Passeriformes; family Irenidae; genus Irena; species Irena cyanogastra. The sequence goes on from VWZV01001280.1 coordinate 272,547, forward strand.
GAGCTCCACTACCAAAATGCCAGCTTGCTCTTTATCCATCTCATCTCTTATACAGCATCTTATTAAAATAATTATTCATGAAAAGCAGGGAAAACAGTGTTTGGATATTTACAAAAAGGGCAGCAGAGTTTGTTTACAGTGTTTGTAAACATATAGTGATAATTATTTTGCTCAGAATCACAGAGCTGTTTTTATCAGCACTGCTTTCCCAGTTCTCCCTCCAACAGCACAGAACTGGGAGAGTTCCAACACTGCTACACTGGCCACAAATTAAAGCTACTTTTTTTCAGAATTTACTTCTCACTTAACATTAAACCCTTAAGGTATGGAATCTGCCAGCTGAAAGTTACAGTACCTGTTTCCAGTGGTCTTTAGACACTGAGGAAACACGGCAGCAGCCTAAGCTTTCATGCTTACTGATACATCCTAAGACTGAAAAACTGCAAGAATATTATATCATCTCCTAAAATCCCTGACACTGCAACTATGCAGTGAAAGGCTTCCAAAAAGGAAACCAGAAAGAAATGTGTTTGAATGAGAAGGGACAGGCAAATTAAACCAAAATTGCTTAATTGCCTGTATTTCTTACTATCAACTTCTACCTTTCCAGAAATTCTCTTTCAATTTCAGATATGAACAAAAACAACACCACAAATCATGTAGAAAAAGAAGGGAAATTCAAAATGCTTATTTGTGTCAGCTACTGACAACAGATCTCAGCTGATTCACTTCCAGCCCACACCGACTTTCAGCTTCTTTACAGAGTATATAGGTTACCTAATTCTCATTAAAAAATTACCACATCCAAAAAAGTAAAAGGAGCTTTATGGTACAAAAAAGGATATATGAAACATCCCCATCCTCTGTATTGCAGAGATCATTCTAGTTAGACGATAATTTACCAGGTCCTGGGGCTAAATTTGAATTGGCAAACTCTGCCAAATGCTTATCAGCAATTCCTAAATGCTTTAGGCAATACCATGATTATGAAACACTATTACAGCATTCCATGTTGAGAGAGGAAAACTTTCAGTAGATCTAGTACACCAAAAACCGGTAACCAAAAGTGACCCGGATATTTGGAGCCCAACACTTTTTCTAAATATCAGAAGTCACGATGAGTTAAAATTTCTCGTATTTCAAAGACATCAACAAAATCAAATCAAAGCTACACAGCACATGAAATCCCTTCAAGTTGCAGCAATGAACTGTGGCATTTTTTTGTCTGGTTTAAGGGAGGGAAGGAGGGAATGTGGGAGAACACAAAGCAGCCAAAGCTCTTTTCTGCCCTAGTTGTAGTGCAGATGAAAAAGCCATCAACTGCCGAGGATTTGCATGGCAATAAAAAAGCGAAACAAAAGACACTAAAAAACCCCTAAACAAACAACAAAACCAAACTCAAAAATCTTACGTGCTAAGGCCAGAAATAAAATGAGATTTTACAGTTCACTCTTTTAAAACGAATGCTTCCCGTAGATATTTAAACAAAACTAATTTAAATGAAGTACACTTAACATTAGCACCTTTGCCAAGTAAGAGATTCCCAGCATCACAATCCCTTCACCTTCCCAGAAATTTTCTAGTGCATTTAAATAGCATCAAGGGGCAGAGAGGAAGCATTTTTTTTTTCTGGGGCTAAATTCAAAGCAGGCTTTTAGAGGACATTGTGTCCTGTGATTAACTTCTCTTACATACATACTTGTCACTTCTTGTAAGAAATCCAGACAGGGTCGGCTACTTCCAGAAATACTTATTGAAACAGCCAGTGGGGTCTGTCCTTCATAGTTCCTTGTGTTAGTGTCTGCTCCGTAATTATACAACATTTGTGCACAAAGCACATCATCTCTAAGAGCAGACAAGTGTAAGGGTGTCTGTCCATCTTCCAAGCGCCCCAAGTTTGTATCGGCCCCTCTCTGGAGGAACATTCGGCAGTACGAGTGATTGCTTTTGATCACAGCGTATCGTAACAGGAAACCATTCTGAATGTCGATGTTGGCATTGTGGTCCAGGAGGATTTTCACACAGCTTGACCTCTCCCGGATAATGGCCAGCTGGAGTGGTGTAGTACCTTTATCGCTGAGCGGATCAACCTCAGCCTTGAACTCCAGGAGGAGCCTGACAAAGGAGTCTCTGCCGTAGTGAGCAGCGACGTGCAGGGGAGTCCAGCCGTCGTTGCTCTTGGCATTAATAATGTCACTTCTGTAGTCAGATTCCAGCATCAGGCGTGCGATCCTCGCCCGGCCGTGCATGGCTGCGTAATGCAGAGCAGTGAAGCCTCCAATTAAGTCCTTAACTGTGGGATCAGCTGAAGTTAAAATAAAATTTAAAAATAATTAGAACGCGTTACGGTAATCCGGTGCTGGGGAAAAAAAAAACTAAAAAAAAAAATTCAAATGGTAATTGCTAGTCTTTCCAGGCATAGCATGACAGGATTTTTTTGTATTTCAAACTAGTTCTTACTTACATGAACATGCTATTTTTAAAACAAAGTTAAAATTGTATTTAAGAACAAGTTAGATTTTTTTTTTGTTTCTCATACATATGTTTCCATTTGACAAATACTTTTCCGCATCTTCCTAGCACTCTTAGGAATTAATTACTAATTACTCAAATCTCTCTGTCCATCCAGTTTTCCCCCAGCTCGACAATATTACATTTCTTTCTCAATGTTCAATTTTTTATTTTCCCTTGTGTTGCTTCTTGGTCTTAAAAAGAAGCATGTGTAGAAACATCTGCTGTCCCAAATTGCGGATGTTTTGTGGTCTGGCAGCATTGTATTGTTTTTAGGGTGTAATGCTGTATTAGGTAAAATGTTTCTCTGTGGTCTGCAGGATTTCCAAAGCATGTAGGATATATGTTATTTTAGATTATCTTGATAAAGTTTCTTTTCATACATGATGAATCTGATTAGAACCTTTCTGAATTTATAGTTGCACAAGAATTTAAGAACACAAAAATCCACTTCTGAAAGGAGTCAGATAAACAGATTACAGGTAATTACAGATTTACTTCCCCTTCACACAGCACAAACACTCAGACTGATTTATTAATTTAAAAATTAAAATAATCCAATCAATTTACCTAATTTCCTCAGGACACCCAAACTTGTATAACAAGTGACTAATTAATAACCCAAGGCAAGGTGCCACTTCCCAGCTAGAGAACAAGCCAGGCTGTGAGGTTTCTCTTTCCACCATCCATGGGTGCTGCTGTTGGACACTAAAAGGTACAAACTACAGTGTGGAAGTCTGAACACTTTCCCAACCAAAGTTAGATATTATCTGCACGAGAAGACCTGCTCTAAGTTAAGTTCAAAATACAATATTAACTGCAGGCTACTCTAGACTGAACACACCTGAGCACACAAAGGTGCAAACACAAAACAGGAATAAGCTTCCCAACCCACTGTGATCACATCCAGGTAACACCAAAACAGATATTATACCAAAATGAAAAGACTGCAAGGAAGGAGTAGAGAATACAGCTGCAAAGATGATCCAGCAACTTTAAGGATATTTCTGAATGGAAAGAGAAGATGGAGAGGAAGGACACAAACTAACTAAAAAAAAAAACCCAACATACAAATGAATGCAGCCTGGCTACACAGAGAAATAAGATGTAAGAACTGCCTCTAGTGCATGGAATAGGAATAAACATAGAAATAAGGGGTCTATTAAGGAAAGTTTAGTTCCTTGCTAGTGACGGCTTTCCTCATCTCCTGTGAAAAGCAGAAATTTCAGTGCTCTGAAAAGTCACACTAACCTGAGCTAAAGGAATGAATGAAGCACACACAGCACGAAAATGCAGCCAGTGACTGAATGGGTGATTCTTAACCTGCACTGTGATCATGTCCAAAATGCAGCAAAGAATCAGCACAACCCACACAAAGATAATATTTCAAAGTGAGCTGCTCCCAGGGTCTCTTTCTTCACAATAGCTCAGACTATTCTACATTGACTTCTGAGTGGTGATAAATAAAGTGGGTAACAGGCATGAGAACAAGCAGAGGGATGACACAATCTGAGAGGCAGAACTGGGGACAAAGATGGACATGCTGGAAAGGAGACAGCAGCAGGCAGAGTCGTCTTCAACCAGAAAACATTTTTAAAAGAAATAATGTTTCAGTTGTACCTTCTTTCTCCCACACTGCATAAGGCATGCAAGGCATCATTCCTAGCCCCAAACGAGATGCAGGTCATTGCCACAAGCCTGTTTAATCAGTGCCATTTCCAAATTCAAGCAGATATGGCCCAACTTTTATATGTGCACCTATACACACTTTTATACTGCTTGTTGTAATCCAAACCAAACAATTTCCTTGCAACATAAGAATGCCTTTTACCTATAGTTTTAACCACCTTTCCACACCTTCCTTACTCCAAAAATACCATTGCTTTTGACCACTAAAGTAAACAAAAAAATTTCTAAGTCACGGAAGAAAAGTTTCTTAAGAAGGATAGGAAAAAAAGTCTCACAGTTGGGCAGCCAAGCAACACAAACAACCAACCTTTCCATAACAAACTCCTTAGAAAAACCTCGTGAAAACATACTGTAATTCCCATTAAGATTATGGATTTCTAGAGAGCCAACAGTCTGCCTCTGGATTAGAGAAACAATGTTAACAGGATCGAAAGGTCTGCTGCTATTCCATCAATGTCCTGCTGCCACCTCCTGGAAAACTTCCGAACTTCACAAGAGTTTTTAGCAGAGGCTGGACCTGCACGAAGCTGCAAACAAATTGCACCCACTCAGCCCCTGTCGTGGTAAAAGTAAAACCCCAAAGCTGATGCTGCCTAAAGAACTTGTGCTGCTGTGGGCCTTTTGTCTGATTTTTCTAAAATTTTCAGTATTGGTATCACGTTGTAAAGCAACTCTCCCCCCTGGAACATAAGCAGGGTAAAAATTACTTGGGAATGACTCTCAGATGACCTTTTAGAATCTGCAGAGGGGTAAAAACTACCTGGCAGTCTTAGCTAGAAAGGGATCAAGCCAGCACTTGCCAGCAGTTCTCTATCTTACTCATCTCCATCCTGACCATCAAGCTTCCTATTGATATGGGGAGAGCAGAATGTAGAAACATGAATAACTGCATTTGGTCACTTCTAATGTTCTTAAATATAAGGCAAAATATAATGGCAGAAACCTTGAACAGCTTATCAAGGGTACAATTACTGCAATCGAGCTCACTCCAGATAGAAAACTGGTAGCATTGAATGATCCTGAGATTATTTTATTTCATGTGAAAGTTGGCCACCTAAGCTAGTTATTTAAAGCCTACTTAATAAAACTCTTTCTAATACTGCAATCTAGAGGATATATAGATTCATAAATAAAAGACTCCTATTTCTGAATTTCAATTTACAGCTCAGTGGGACAGTTTTCCTTTTTCCCTGACACCTTCCTTAGGTCACCCTATCACAGTAATTTGGGAAGCCAAGAAAGCAATGCTTAAGCAATGCTTCTGGCTTCATTGAGTACTTCTGTTATTTCAAGCTTATTTCCCTCAGCTAGGGCTTAATTCTGACCACAAGGTTCAGAAGCATGGCTACATGCAGCTTCTGTTTTGAATTTCCTAAGACAACACTGACACAGAAGATGTCCAGGAAAGCATTACTGTTCAGAGACAGAAACACTTTAGGAGCTTGGGGGGAGTGAGCATTTGGCACTTTCTAGATCCTCCCAAATTCTGCTTGACCTTACTAAAATTTAGATACCTTGAAGCCAAGACTAAAAATAAATAAATAGGGCTGCTTGGCTACTTTCTCTTACTATTTCATTTCTAGGAGCTTTAGTGAATTATTTCTTCATTTTAATATGAGTAACCAGAAACTGCTCTGTTAATACTAAGAAGGTATCACCAAGGGACAGCTAACTAAACACTTCCAAGATCTTAGCTTGTTGTAACATCAATAGTGGTGGCTGGAAATTAATAAAACACATTTCTTGACCAGTGTTGGATTGTCTGTCTCTACATGTCATATTAAAAATTTACAAAGTGCACTAAAGGGAAAAAAAGGCTTGTTTCACAAAAATCCAAGATTACTTAAAACTACACTCCCTGTTTTGGTGTTGCTTTGTGACTCCAGATTGTTTTTATGGGTGGGAGGAGATGGCTTGATAGAATCTTCACTTTAATAAAATGAGACAAATACACTAAGAAAGTCAAATTCACTATTCCTTATGAAAACTAAGTTTCTCCATGGTTATGATGAACTTTCTGCATTTCACCAGTTGCTAAATAATATTTCTTATCTGACCTATCCCCTCTGTATCTAGTTGGCATTTCTGCTGGCCTCATCCTTTAGTCTGGACTGTTTTTTCTGCATTTTCCCCATCTATCTGTGTCTCCTTCCTCAGCAGATAATAAAAAGCTTCCTGCTGTTCCACCACCTCCACTCAAATCAGCCAATCTGCATGCACAACACTGTTCTCTGGCTCTTTTCTTTGCTGGTGAGCAATGATGGAAGAGAAAAAGCAAAAGCAGGAGGCGGACAGGTCATGACTCCCATAAGAATCTGCTTTTTATTTCCAGGTCAGTGACCAGATTCCTTCTCAGCCTTTATTAGCCCAACTCACCCTCCATCCCACTAGCAGGCTATGCTGGGAGCCTTCCAGCATCTCAGATCAGAGGCACAGCACTCTACCCTCAGCAGCAGCAGCCCACTGTGGTTTTCCCAGTCCTGTTTTCCCCATGAAAATATTCCCAGCTCTGCTAAGCTCCATCACTCCTCGAGACAGCCACAACCATCACCAGCCACCCCTTCCTTCCCAACTCAATTCCCTCTTTCCCCAGAACTCCACAGGCTCCCTCTCACTGTCAGTTTATCACCAATATATAGTTCAATACTCTCTATTTTATCATAAGATTCACAACAGAAAAGGACTTTTTCCTTCACCCAAGTATCTTTTTTTTTTGTTCCACAGAGATTAAGCACCAGCAGCAAAACAGTCCACTCCAGAGGGAGGAAAGTAGAGACCACATGAGGAAAGGTAGACACAAACCTCTCCCTAATGAGGGTGACATGATTAACTCAGCTTGTAAGAGTCAACTCACTCACTGCTTAATAACTCATTTGTGACATTATTATGTGATAAATACTCATTATTTTTATGCCTCTGTTTTGAGGGAAAACGAGGCAAAGCACCAGGCAGTGCCAATTTTCAGGAGTGAGGCTCAGCTGCAGGGAAGCTGCTGTGGATGACTAAACCTCACACTATTTGTTACTCAACTTTCTCATCCCAGTGATTCAACTCCAAGCTGCCTGAGGACAAAGGTGTTTCACTACAGGCAGTTTTCATGAAGCATCACATTCAGCTGCTACTTTGTACAGGAAAGAGTAACAACAAAAATAAAAACAAACCACTGCATCAGCAGCTGTGTAATATGAAAACCTATAAAATGAAAATACATAGGAATACAGAAGGGATTGGGTTTTTTTATCATCTTTAAACTTACAGAGAAAAAGTTAAAAGCAATGTCTTAAAGCCTTAAACTTTTGAATTATCAAACTGAAGGCTTGAGATTATCCGCATACATTACTTCTAAAAAGTAGAATTTAAAGTTATATATTAGTGCAATTTAATAGCTTTTTTCCCCCTTCCAAGAAGGCCATGAAGGTTTGCCTTTTTTATGTGGCTACAATCTGTAGTAGGTGCATCCACAGAGCCCAGCTGCTCAGGCTGTATTTCACCACTGCTCTTAGGGAACAAATCACTGATTGTGCACTACCACAGCCTGTTAATGCCACTCCACTTTCAGGATGATCCATACAGCTGACAAACCCAGTGACAGACACAAGGGCTCCATATGGCTCAGATACACAAAGCATCAGAAAGATCATTTCAGTTTCCTCGGGATTGAAAACCTCATAATTCATTTGGTAAAATCAGTGCCAGAATAGAGGATGCTGTTCTTTAAAAGCACTGATCAGAACATGGAGAACATCTACTGATTTCCTCTCCAGTACCACTTTAAAAGATTAGGATGATCCCTTTCTAAAGCCTCAGGTGGCCTTGGAAGATGATAAAGCAATGAGAAATTCTGACTGTACCATCTGAGGGATAATAACCATCACCCACATGAGTACCACTTAAATCAACAAAACTCAGTCAGTTCTTGAAATAAAGTTTCACCAGGGCTGGATGCAGGAAAGCTGTAAACTCATCTGGATTAGCTGACACTGAAGTCCTTGCACAGAGGACTGTTTTCATAAAGTTTAGCAGATTCTGTTAAAGCCTATATCAAACTTAGTCTTTAATGCAACTGGTTAAGAATTCTGAAATAAGCTTCCCTAGGATTTCAATTCAGGGATCTGCCTTCCTCTAATAATACCCCCTAACAGAGAAGGAAAGCCTGTAGTGAGTGCTGTGAGTGCATTTCATTTTATAATGAGTCCTTATAATGTCCTATTTTCATAATGCTTATTCACTTCTTGAACAATTCCTAGGCAATGCTGGGGGGAGAAAAGTTATTAAGATATAAAGCTAAGCTACGATGTCATTCACAGAGTATGCATCATAAATAAACAGATATTAAGAACAAAAGAATAAAAAATAATTACGGAAGATAACCAGAAAGATTTTGATATCAAATCAGTGCTGGAAAGCCCTGCAATGGAAATTGGGATAGAAAGGTGTCAGATGAGTACGTGAAAAACACTTTTAATTTTTTGTGAAATTTTAAAAGGTTTAATAAAGGATAACAGGAGATACATATTATAAAGTAAAGGTTATTACAGTTGCTAGTATCTTGGTATTCAGTTAAGAGCACATTGTTATTTCTGGGGATATTCTTTAAATATTTTTTTTCTTATATTAGCTCATTGTATATTCATAGATTCTTATGAATAGTAAACTTTTCCCCAAACTAGTTTACATATTCTAAGAACTGTTTAGTATGATTCTTTTTAGGGGTTGTTTTTTTAGAGTATGTGTATTTTTTGGTTGTGGTTTTTAATTTATTCTTATCACCTCCAGTTTTTGGGCCTTAGTCTACACTGTCTTTAGATGGTGAGTGTTGATAGTTGGTATATTTTATCTTTATCTTATGTTTATTGGATGTTATTTCATCTAAGTAGGTAATCTAACACAAGCATAGCTATTTTACTAAGCTTAATTAATAACAGAAATAAAAACCATATCTTTATAACAAAGTTACTTTAACGTTACACATATAAAATCTATTAATATTTGCAAAAAGCCAATATTATAATATGTACCTATAGCAAGTACAAAGATTTTCCACTGTGGGCAACTCACCTCCATGCTCCAGAAAAACACGGACACATCTCTCCTTGCCTCTTGCTGCAGAGAAGTGAAGCAAGGTCCAGCCATTGGCATCCCGACCGTTTGGGGAATATCCCTGCTCCAGCATCTTGCGCACGGTGTGAACATCGCCGGCGGCCACGGCAGCCTGGATCTGCAACTCTTCCTGCAGCTCAGGGTTCCTCCTGCAGTGGTGGTGTAACATCCTAGCTGAGTCTGGCCTCACGAGTCTGAGCCTCATGAGCTCACAGGAGTCACCTTAAATCAATGGGAAGCAGGAATAAATTAGGATTGGGATCAGAAATAGGGGACGTAGGAAAAAAAGGATCCATGAAATGCGATGCTAAGATTTCTCTCTGTATGCTGAGAAAAGTGGTGTTACACAGAGGATAAACCCCAAACACACTCCTTGTAAGCTTCAGTGAAAATATCTTACCAATAGAATCTCATGACCTACTGCATGTGAGTATTAGTATTAGTAACACTGATGTTCAAATTGAAAACTTTAATTATCTTTTTTCCTTTTTCACTCCTTTTTTTTTTAGAGTCTACTGTCTGTATTCTGGCTTGAGCACTTCTTAATTAGTACACAAAAGCTGCAAAGAACTTCTACATTCCAAAAATCAAATACAAGGATAATAATCTATGAAACCTGAAAATACACTTAAGTGCAGTTACTACAGTCCTGTCAAACACCCTGAGAACATAAATCAGGATAATTAATTTTATAATTACCTTGATACAGTACATGAAAGCTGGGCCAAAAGGGTATCTAAAATAGCCACTATAAAAGAGCCTAGAAACAAGCACACATTGGGAAAGAGTGAAGTACTGTGTACTCCATGCTCAGTTTGAAAAGTACCACCTGCAGTTCTACTTGGGGGCAAGAAAATGAACAGGTATTTAGGGATTTTTCCCCAGTACACGAAGTTAAGTGATTGCATTTTCACATACATTGTGTATTATATCCCATAGTCCTAAAATAGAAAGGAGTATCAGAATAAAGAATGAAAGCAGGGTATGAGAAAGGTAATGCTGAGCAATAGGAGCCTCAGAAAATATTCAAACATGGATAGATATTAACACAGACCTGGAAGATTAGAAAGAGGAATGTATTAAAACTCCTGCAAAGTTAATCAACATTAAAGTAAAAAGAGAAGTTCTAATGATGAAAATGAATTTCAAGCAAAACTTAAAATTCACAGTAATTTTTTGGTTTATTAGGATGTCAACATACATCATCACCTAAACCTTCTTTTGGGTATCATAAAGACTTCCACATCCTTGTGATCCACAGGTCATTCAAAAGAAATTGCAATCAACTCCCCATATCCCACTGGACACTTGTTTTCCTGTGATCCAGGTACACCCACAGACAAGAGAAAAGTGAAAGCATCAATCACTGCCAACTTTGCAGACAAAGGCACAGTGTGTACTTGCTCTTCTACAACCTCCTTGTGCCCATGGTATAGAAGTTATTTATCTGCTTTTTGGAGAGATAGAAACTCATAATTAACAGGTGCTCCAGTGACCCTACTTACCCTGCAAATATGGAAATTACACACAGCAAATGCCTGTCTTTGACATTTTATAAATGCTTCAGCTTACCATGTATGGCAACAATCACTACTTCAGCATAGGGTTATTAAAAAAAGACTTTTTAGCTCCATATGTTATACATGGCTTAGAAACTGGCTTTGTTTTGTTTTACAAAGTGAACTTCATTATCTGAGACTCGGAGGAAAGGGGATTTACAAAGCAGCAATTGCCAACTCAATAGGTCAGCTTTTGCAGCATATTCCAAAAATCAAACTTGGTTAATCTGATGACAATGGAAGTATTTCTATTGACTCTAATAAGCTTTTGCTAAGCTCTTTTCTAAACTCCAATTAGCACTTCAGAACATGCTCACCTATAAGACAGCGAGCTTGACTTCATTCTGCCTCACACCACTAACAGCACTGGTAATGAAATTCCAGCTGCAAGAGCAAGATCTTCCTTTGGATTTGCAGGTGAAAACTGACAGCAGAATCTAACTGATGATGAGTCATGCAAAACCCTTAAAAAACAGTAATTCAGACCATGTCCCTTTTAGCCCTAGTTTCTGAATACTTACAAAAACAAGATATGAAAACTCTTTTAAAACTGAGAATACTTGATCTAATGTAAACAAACTTTATGATGCCACTTTTACAGTCCTTTCTTGTAAAGGACCAATACTTGCAAGCCCTCGCATGGTCCTGAAAATTAGGGTCAGGCTAGTTGCTCAAAACACTACAGAAAGAGATGGGATGACTAAAGAGATGAAGTGAAATGGGATTTCTCATTTGAAGGGCTAGCAGTACTCCTTCCCCCTGCAACTCTCTGTGAAGACAGTTGGCTGAGGAAAAGCAGAGCTCTCTCTCTCACACTTCTCAGCTGGTGGGTATATTTGTAATGCAGCATTATAAAAAATTGGCATTGGCTCCATATGTTGCATGTGACTAGCAGAGCTTATTCAAATTAGCTGGTACTAAAGTACATAAGTACTAAAACATACAAAGCAGAAGACAAAGTCAGGCAGCTCCTTTTATCACTTGCACAGTTTCTGTAAATATCCACTCTTCCATCTCACCCCTATGGCAAGCAATGAAATTCAAATGACAAGAATACTTAACCATAACATTAAATGTTTCAGGATAGTTTTAGGTACACACCAGCTTTGAAAACATTTTTACTTCTGCTCCATAGATCATTTAAAACTCCTGTTTGCAAAGCCCCATTTAAGACATCAATCTCTGGAGAAGAGAAGGAGGACTACTGGAAGTAGCCCTTTGGCATTTAATATTTAATGTTTTGCAACTGTAATCAATCTCATTCAGAACTCAGCATGCATTTGGGTTGTTACATATTGGCTTTCTGCATGCAAGTAAAAAAATGAAAGGAAGCACAGAGGGAGAAAATATACCTATATATTCTTGGTTATAATGATTTTATAGTGCCATGAAAATGGAGGACAGCAACAGTTACTTAATTGATTTTGCAAGTACAACAGGATAAACTCAATGTGGTCCTGAATTACCTTATAAGAGGTTGTCACTCTTTGATGGATGTCCCACTCTTCATTGTCTTCACTGTTCATAATCTTCAGTGCCCATGTGTGTCAAACAACCTGCTACCCCTTAAAAAAATGGTATTTCTTGTTAGTTGTAAAGAATTAAATGAGAGCTTTACTTTCTTTTATTTTGTTTGTGTGTGAGAATGCTACATTTTCATGCAACTGTGTCAGAAAAGACCCAAAGTGTGTTCTTTATCATTATCAAAGAGTCCTCCAGAGGCTGGGGTAGGCAGAGTTTGCTTCTGCCATATGAGGAAAAGGCTACAGAGAATATTTTCTGGAAGACAAGAGAAATGAAGGATGTGCTTCCCTTCTGGAGTAAACCTTGAAGAAATGGTCTACACCCTTCTCTAATAATTACATATATCTGCTCCTCCTGTTTGAAACAAGAATGGATACAAAGGTTACAGTAGGTATTTCTGCCTCACTGCTCAACATCTCCCTGTGGAAGTCAGATGCCAGGAAAAACATTCAGGATCCATTTAGTTCTTCCCAAATTCCTTTTGCAGGTTTTTTATTTGTTTGTGGGGTTTTCTGAATTGTTGTTTTCGTATGGGGTTTGGTTTCTTTTTGCATCTCCACCTCATCTCTACTTCCCTAAGTAAATGATAAAACCTGAGCCCATAGACCACTGAGTTGTGTCCTTCAGCTGGATTTGCAGAGCCACCAGCCTGTTTCCTCTCCCTCATGTGACAGCTCAAGCTGACACGTGCTGTGTTTCACAAACAGGTAAAGCCACCTCCACAATACAAGAAAACCACCAGCTCAAAAATCTTCACCCTTTTCCTCATACAGAAAAACTGCCTTTCTAGAATCAAGGTTTACCAAAAGCCAGTTACAATCAATCCCTGTGCAGATTCCTCCTTCAGACCAGCCCCTCCTTATCCCCACCGTCACCTGCAGTTAATGGGATCAGTCCCAGACCATTTCTCCTGGACTCATCACTGTTATTTCACTAATTCTTTGTACACCTTTATCTGACCTTTCATTTCCTTTGGCTGCAAACTTTTAGTGAAAGGCCCCCTTATCTCATCTGAGCACTGCAATCACGTAATAAACAATAAAACCATTAAATGCTTAATTGTACAGCTGATCACACAAACCCAACTGTGACTTGTTTCTTCTGCAAACGAGTTGCACCACAACAGTTCCATGAACTGTGCAGCTCTCAGATTAAGTTGAAATTTCTGCCACTTAATGCAACATAAAATCATGCTTTCGCAATGATAGCTCAAAGAGGAGGATGAAAAAAAAGCCCTTTTTATCCCTCTTATGCATATTTTCCAAGAGCTTTGCTTCCCAAGATAAAACATACAAGGTCTTCAGATATGCTTACAGCCCTGCACAAAACTGCACTGCCATGACCTAATTTGATCACATTTCTAGCCTTGTTTTTTTGCATAGATGATCAGTCGTTCACCTTTTTTTTTAATTTTTGCATGATTTTCACTTTAAAACCCACACATTTTTTATTAGCTGATGCAAATTAGAATTGCACTGACTTCACAGACTACAGACAAGGTAACAGATTGCTCCACTAAAAAAGTAACAAGCTTTTTCCCCCCAAAGGAAAATTAGCTGCATATGGCAAGAGTAAGATCTGCAACTTTAATAAAAATAAGTCATATTTAGTGAGAGTAAAGCTCCCTCACTCAATGACTTAACAAAGTTTGATTAAAACACTAATAATTATAGTAGAAGCAGCACTAAATAAAAATAATAAGACAAACATCCTCATTATCTGTTGATAATGTCTCATGTTGTCAAAGAGATCTTAGACTTTCCTACATCAATGTGTCACTTCTTTAAAGTCACTGCAAAACATCATGTGGAAAATTAATTCCAACATATGTATACACTTAATTTAAAGAAAGTTAAAGGTTGGTACAAAAAGCAAGACCTCAAAATTCAGTATTTTCCTCGTTCACACGGCCTGACAGAACAACCTGACTCCTAAAGTCTGAGATTACACATCCAAGAGCAGAATAAGGACCATAAGTTACTGATGTCAGCCTAACTCTGTACAACAAGGGAAGTGTACCATTACACATGACATTTAGTATCTGGCATAGACCTCATCAGTGTGGTTGAAGTGTTCCGAGACATTTACATCAAATAAACAACAGAAAAAAGGAAAGCCCTGTGGAACAAGGATAATCACATCAGCCTTCATTAGTCTCACAACTCACTTATCCTACCCATTTCAAAGCTTGAACGAGCTAAATGTGTTCTCACTCACATGGCATTTTAAAAATGGTCAATATGTTTTTGACAAACTAAACACAACCATCATCTTCAGCTGTCACTCATGCTCCTATTCCAGGAGCTCTTCAGACAGAGAGTAGGGCAAACAATTGTGTTGTCATTTGCATTCTCACATCACAATCCTGAAGTCTGCAAGTAACACATGAAATATCAAAATCTCACAGAGCCTTATAATCCCAAATATATTTTCTGCTGAATGTTCCATGCTGTAGCCCAGACAGCCACCAAGTGAGATATGACTGACATCATTCATCCCTGTGGCTGAGATGAAAATCACCAATTAACACATGTGAGTTGCTGGGCCTGAAAGCAATGAGTTAACAGTGCATGAATCCAAAACATCACAGAGGAACTGCTGCTTCAAAGGAAAGAAGCCTTCACTCCTCACAAGATGTCATTAGAAGTTACACATTTCTCTTGAGAGGTCCCATAAGGCCAGCTTGTAGCTTGGACATGCTAAATATAAAATAACCAAAAAAGTTAATGTACAAGTGCCCCACCAACTTCAGGTGTTCATAGAACTAGAGATGGTGTTACACACTAATAAGCAGCTGTCGTGTTGTTACAATCTGCAGGTGGGCGAAACTGAAGCACACAGGTGTCATTTTACCACAATTATCCATCTCACAGAGAGGTTGTGAGGTCTGACTTTGGGCCTGATGGAGAATCAGAGAGATCACCCAGCTCAAGCAACTTCAGGTCTGCAAACCTGAGGGAAACTTCACCTTCAGAAAGCACAGCAACCACTCACCATCCTCGGCATCCCCACCCATACACTGGTGACCTTAAGCACAAGCAGAGCCCTGAAAATAAAATCCTGCAATTCCCTCTGAAGGCAGGACCTCAATGCTGATGGTACAGCAAGGCCTTCCAGCTCTTTTTTCAGTAGAGAATGCTGCATCAGGTTCACACAGCCAGAACCTCCTCCCTCAAGACGTGCACTGACAAACTGCAGGGAGCTTGTCTCTGCAGCATGCTTGGAGATCCTTGTGTACCAAGCAAAAAATACCAATTCTCCTCCAACTCATAGTAGTGCTATCACTAAGTTTTAACAGCAAAAGTCAGATGGAAGCTTAGCCTTATAAGTAATTAATTTGTAGCAAGTCTTAACTGCTAAGATTTATGTATTTCCACGTGATTTACTATCATTAGAGCACCCAAACACCAACACTGCATGGAATGACGGAAGCTGGAACCAATGGCAAGTTCAAACCACATTAAAGGAGGCACTTCAGCCCTAATTCTCACAGCACAGCTGATAAACCGAGTGCTGCTTACAGAGTTTGTGCCATTCAACAATCTCTAGAAATACATTTGATACATATTTCTACTTAATACAGCCAAAAAGAATCCAAGTGGACAAAATTTGTTGGATGTCTCTAGTGGACAAAGCAAGATTTTCACTGTGATAACATCATTCTGTAAGCATTGCTAGAACAAAACAAAACCACCCTCAGACAGCACATTTCCTTTAAGGGTTGAGAATTCACAATGAGGAAAAACAAACCCAAAATGAGCATATAGCCTGAAGACTAAAGCTTTCTCTAAAGGGCTGCTATACTTGCAACACGCTGTATTTCTTCCAGGGATCATGAGCAGGACTTCAGCACATCAGTGATCTCTGTGCCTTGTTTCAACCACGTGCAAATTTCTGCCAGGAGTTAATTCCCTGATTCCTATGAACTCAATTCCAGTCTCTGCATCTGAATCAAACTTTGCTGCACTGGCATTTCACACTAGGAAGAACTTCACAAATCAAATGAAAACTTAGGTCTCCTGTTGTGAATAAATCCCTAAGATCCCATGAATTGTTGGCACCAAGAGGTGTCCTGTCAGAGCAGTTACAGCTCTGATGGGAGAAGCACTGGGTGGGTTGGGAAAAGGGAGTTGTAATAAACTAAATTCAGATGAAACAGCTGTGAAATAATTGCACTGCTAAGTTTGTACTGATGCTCATCTGTCTCACCTATTAGCAGAAAAATCCCTCCTGGAATCACACTGGACATGTCCACGTGTTCTGCCACTACTCGTGGGTTACCAAAACAACATGGGAAATTTCTTCCCTGCACTTCCAAAGTGTATCTCAGAATTTGTTGCACTTGTGTTATGGAGGAATTTTCTATTTAATCTTCAACACAGAGCAACTACTTTTTGTCTAAATCTAAAGACATCTGTATTGAAAAATGATCCAGCCTTAACCAAGGCTGTTGGCAACGAATACTGCTGTTTCTCCTGCAGGCTAATGCTCAAAAACAACTGATTGCCAACAACGAACAATGTTTTGGTACAGTCAGTGACATCTCTGAAAACACGACACGGACCAGAGGGACCTCTAGGGAGGGCATCTTTGCCAAAAAAACCAGAATCACCTACATTTGAAACAGATTAAAATGGCTTCAAGACAGACTCTGCGTTAGAAGAAGGCGCAGAGCCTCCATCCTTTGGAGCACGCTGAGAGCAGGATGCAGAAAAAGTCTGACTGACATCATTCACCCCCACTCCCTCTCCTAGGAGCCATTTCTTCATCTCACCACGTACAACACGCAATTCTCCCTACGAACAGCTCTCCCCCTGAAACAGAACCTCCCTCCTACCAGCAGGATTGGTTTTGATGACTCCTTTCATTTTTTCCCTTAAGCACTCAACAGCATCATCTTCTTCTATGATCTCAGCCCAAAAAGTAAGTACTTGTAAGCAGACACCATCCAATTAAATTAATTTCAATTTTTGCAGCTCCGTTACAACACACACACAAAAAAGTGACCCACACAGGAGTGAGGTATGACTAAACCAATGCAATGCAATTACCAGGACCTAGCCCAATAAAGATTTTAGAATCAAAACAGAAACAGAAGCAGTGCTGAACCCATAAATTTATGGAAAGACTTAAAGAAAAGATCCTTTTAACAACCCAGAGCAAAGTAATTTTAGGTGACATCCCTGAGATGAAGACACAAAAACCCCATTAAGTAGCAATTCATAATCAAAATAACATTTGCAGAATAATTTTGGAAAATTATAAAGTGTTACAAGAGGAACTGTATTTCAAATGGGATTCAGAGCTTTCAAACTTTAAAAGGTCAACAGCAAGTAGGTTTTAAAAGAACAAAGAAATCTAATGCTACCTATTCAAATCCATAAAAACACAAGAGGCCCCAATCCCAGCCAAAGCATGTGTCTAGGATGACTCTGGGAGTCTAAATGAATCATCACCTTTCTGGGGGTTTTTTGAGTGCTGTTTTCTCTCTTCTGTGTTATTTTGTTCTTTGGAGTCACTATTTTTAATTCTCCTTTAAGGCAGCTTAAACCTGAAAAAAAATAGAAGTAGAACTGAGCCACACAATGACATAAAAGAGAGAAATGAAGAACAGAATTGGTTAATACAAAAGCAATAGCTAGGCAAAATAGGAAGAGCCTGCAGAAATTTGGAAGGAAAGGGGTTATTCATCAAATCGGGATCTCTCCTGGAAAAGGAGGACACTCCGTCAGGATACTGAGGAGTTGAAGGGATAATAACGGCAGGACCGCTGCCCTGTCAAGGCAGCTCCTCCAGGGAATGGAAGTAACGATAAGTGCTAAAGAATGGGACAGGAAGTAACCCAGAAAGCTGAGCTGCTGGGAAACCAAACCTCTCCCTCGCAGGAGTTCACGCTCCAGGAGCCGTCAGCCGCGCACACACACACACACAAAAAGCCGGCCAAGCCCCGGTGCACAGCCCCAAGGCCCGGCGGCCGCCAGGGCACCCGGGGCGCCGCCGGGGGCTGCGGACAGGGACACCCCTCCGCGGGCAGCCCCGGGGGCGGCCCGGAGCCCGCCGGGGGAGCGGGCAGGGGCGGCGGGGGGCTGCGCACCCCTTCCCAGGGGGAGCGGCGGGTACTCCCCTCACAACCCCGCACCCGCCGGAGGGGCTGCCCGGTGTGGGCGAGGGGAGGCCATAGGGTCGCGCGCCCCCCTCCCCGCGCCGCGAGGGACCCC
>VWZV01001280.1:291213-357999 GCA_013397155.1 Irena cyanogastra
TATGGGCGTGATTTGACTGTACCGGGGCGGGGCCTTGGGGAGCGAGGCGGTGGCGGGAGGGGCTGAGGGGAGAGTCCGGGGGGCGCTGAGGGAGAAACCAAGGGCGGGAGAACCAAGGGTCGCCGGGTGGGTCCCGGGGCTGGGGGTCTCTGCGCTGTGCGGATGCCGGGCCGGGAAGCCGCGCCGGTGGAGGGCCGGGAGGTCTCGGCTGCCTTCAGTCCGGCAGGCTGGGGCTGTGGGGCTCTGGAGCAGCGGCAGATCCGCGCTCGCTCCGTCAGCCCCGAGTGCCGCGTGTGGCGAGGGCTCCGATGGGCAGCCAGCGCTGGCGGTGCGAGGTGCGGCCGGGGCCGGTGAGGCGGGTCCGGGTCCGCTCCTGCCCGCGGGGACTCAAGGCCCTCAGGCGAGTTGCAGCCAAAGCAATCCGGCGTGCTGAGGTGTCACGGTTAACAGGCATTGCGCGGCTCAGGTTGTTTGCAAACTCTAGAAGGAAATGACACTGATTAGAGGCGTTTACAGTATTTCAGCACTGAGCAGAAGCTTATTCTTTATTGAGAGATAAGCCTACGAAGTCACTGCAGGTGCAAGGAGTCCAAAGTGTATTTTATTCCTTGAATGCTACCATCATTTTATTGTAAGGAGATCCAGAGCCTTCAGGTTCACACCCAAAAGTCATGGACTGAGGTTTCATTTTGCTTTATCAGATTTAATTTTTTAATGAAAATAGGATGGGGTTTTGGATAGTTTTTCTAGAAAAAAGGGCCTTAAAGCTCATCTCATTCCATCCCCTGCCATGGCAGGGACACCTTCCCCTATCCCAGGGTGCTCTAAGCCCTGTCCAGCCTGGCCTTGGACACTCCCAGGGATCCAGGGACAGCCACAGCTTTTCTGGACACCTGTGCCAGGGCCTCACCCCCTCCTTGCAGTGAACGATTTCTACCTAATTTGACTGAACTAACATTGTTGATAGCACATTTTCTTTTTTTCTTTTTTTTTTTTTTAACCAACACAAATGGCTTATAATGACATGCAGTAACTAAGAGATGTAAGTGAAGAGGCATGTTTCTTCATTCTGTTTGCAGCTCCACTTGACTTTGATTTGGATTTTAAAGCATTATTAATCATGAAAGTAACATATAAAACACCATTTTTTTGTTTCTTACTTTCTGCATAGTTTTCCATCTGTATTTTATGTGATCAGTCTATATATAAAGTTTTTAGAGCTGTTTCCTGTTGTTTATGCAGGAGTCTGGCTCTGTGAGGCATTGCCTTAATTGGTTTTTAGATACTGTCATGAATACCTCAGATAAATAATACAAATAAGGGTTGGAGTTTGTCACTGCTTTTCTTTACTCTTCAGCTTTGAGCTTTTCACTCTCGTGCTGTGTCTGAAACAAATTTAGTCCTTGTCTGATATTTTCTCCCTCTTTGAAGTAAATGCCTTCAAAATAAGCCCCCTCACTTTTCATTTCCTTCAATGACTTGTGTTTGTGAACTGTTGTCGTGTGTGAGTGAGACAGAGATGCTTTTGTGAAGTTTGCAAATTATTGGTGGAACTCAGATGTGTTCTGGGAGGATCCAGTATCGTGTGATGAAGGTGAAACCTCACAGTGGATGTCCTAGAAAAGCTCTGCATCTCTTCTGCCTTAACCACCTTGCTGGATTGTGTGAATCTGTGCACGAGATCTCTTCATCTACCACATAAGGTGATAATTCAAGCTGATCTGGAAAACAGAAGTAAATGTTGAGATGATTTTACTTTATTAAGTATTCGTTTAGGAAGAAATAGAACTCAAGGATAGGAACAATAGCTATATAAAATATTCAGAGTGATTTCTGAAGAAATTTTATGAGGTTTCAGGTCATAAATTTCCACCTCAAGTAGAATTCTGAAAAGATTCTGCAAATGAAGAGAGAATTTATTGCCTGAAATACCAGACTTATTCTTAACATCCAGCAAAATGTGGAGTATGGGAAGGGATGGGGGAAGGGTTCTTGATTCTATCAGGTGAGGAACATGCTGTAAC
The DNA here is from genome assembly GCA_013397155.1 of Irena cyanogastra. Classification (NCBI taxonomy): domain Eukaryota; kingdom Metazoa; phylum Chordata; class Aves; order Passeriformes; family Irenidae; genus Irena; species Irena cyanogastra. Next base: position 293,238 of record VWZV01001280.1, read on the forward strand.
ATTTTGGAGTTTTCAGGTCAGCCCTTGCTGAATGAGTCTTTAAAAATACCACACCAGAGGGAATTGTGGATTACTCCTGCAGGCAACTTCATACTCTCAAATTTTAGTTTCTTTTCTGAAGGAAATGCTTCCTGATGGTGGGAGAAGTGAGGATTCAGGGTAGCACATCTTGGTCTACCTCTAATCCTTTGTGCCTTTGGGAAGCCATTTTGTCAATACATGCTTCAGCTACAATGGAAAAATCAGGTTGTAAAAATAAAGGTGTAATTTTCAATGTTTGATGTTGTTTTTAAAACTTGTGAATATTATAAGCTAGAACAGAAATGCCTCATATACTGACTTTAACAATTTCATTGTTTTCTAATATTCTGCTAAAAAGAAGTAGTGATTTAAAATATTTGGTCTGATGACAAATGCAGGTAAAACTGATACATAGATGGGAAGATCTTTAGAATTTCTTACTAGTTGGAAGACTGAACTGTTTTCTTCCTTTGGTAAGAAAGGGGAAATGCAGTATTTAAATAAAGGCCAACTACAGGTGTATGGCTGCAGGATTCGGCCTGGAATTCTACCTGGTTGGTTATGCCAGACTTAGAGATGGGGATCCAAAAAGTATGCAAAGTATGAAAAAAACTATGAAAATTCCTATAATCAACTTTAGTTCCACTCCTAAGTTCACCATAGATACAGGTAATGAGTTTGTTTTCAATTGAAAGAGATCTGGTTAGAGAGCATCTTAAAACTGCTCTAAAAAGGTAAATATTACAGATGAGCATCACTCTCAATGTAGGTGGAAAAGAAACCCTGACGTTTTTAAGGTGGGTTGTTTTTTTTTCTTTTTTCCTGAGAAGAGGGGGTATCTGTCTGGCCATTTACATACTGGACAGAAAATTGTGAGGGCTTAGGTGCTCACACTTCATGCGGAGAGTTGAATTCTTAGCAGCTCTTCATTTTAAGCTGTAGCAAATATTCCAGTGCTGTGATTAAAAGGTATCTTCTATTGACATGGGGATCAAGACTTTTTTTACCTTTCCTGAATATGTTTAAGTGTTTTTATTGGCTCTTAATAAATTTTACCCTCTGTTTTTAAATTATTCTTTGATTTTCAGCTTCTTAATCACTGTGCCTTTGAGGTCAGCCTACCCTGAGCCTGTGTGCAGCAGAAGTCAAGACTTGTCCTTCCTTTGGCTTCCATTTTTTTTTTTTTGAGAGCTGTTTCCAGTTCCAGCCTCAGTGGAGCAATGAGTATTGCCAGTTCAGAGGAAAATTTGCAGCTGAAATTTTATGCCTGTTTTTGGAGGCATCTGTCAGAAAGGAGTTTAGGTTCTAGTAGTTTTAGCAATGTAGAGAAGGATTTAATCCAAGTTCTCATATCTTTAGAAGTAGCCCCTAATAATGGTCATCTTTGAGTTTGTTAATTCCAGCAAATGAACTTTGGTAATATAATACTGGAACTGTGAACTTCTTCCCAGCATGGTACTTCATTTTAATGTCTCACTGAGACAGTTTTGTGCAGCTGAATTTGCATTTTCAAAATAAGTTTAATAATGGTAGCATTAACTCTAAAAATGTGTGGTTCCTGTATATTTTCTAGTTGCTTGCAAAGTAACAGCAGAATGTTTTATTTTTAGGTAACTTAGAAGAGAAATGCCCAGTGGTGCTTCTGTTTCTCTTGCTGGATGAAAGTAACTTGGAAGCTGATTTGCAGTGAATAATCAGTGAAGCCACACAGCATGTTCTGGAATACTGCATGATCTGATAATGAAGATCTCTCTCCTGCAGCAGATGTATAAGGATGTCCTGGCTGGCATTCCCCTAGCAAGGGAAAGCCATCATTATTCCTCTTTAATTAATCTGTGTGTTGTGCAGCCACCAGAAGGAGAAGAATCCTGTCATCAGCAGCATCTGCCATCTCCTGCTGGTGGCGTTGGGAGCCATCAGGACACTGATATGTCAGATGTTGTCCCTGCAACAGATGATTTATCCAACAGCTTTGCAAACATGAGCTCCTCGTTCTGCCCACGAGAGGTGACGCTGCTCCAGCTCACCTTGATGAAAATGATGGTGACAAAAGCAGAGTCCCAGGAAATTGAACTCCACGTGAGACAGAAGTACTGTGAAATCTTTGTTCTTCTTCTGAAGGAGGCAAAAATTGACTCAAAATTGGTAACTTCTGAAAGATCTATTTAGGAAAGGAGAAAAAATAAAAAGGGATGTGCCTTAGATATTTTTTTTTACCTGTCTCCAGATTCACCTGCTCGGTTCTGATGATCGGCTGTTATCTCACATGGCCTCACAAAGTTTAGCATCTCTTGTGTATTTCCAGCTGAAGGAAGAGGTGAGTGTAGCATCACTTCACAGCTCCAAAAATGGCTCAGTGAACCTGTGCCTGCAGGTTGTTCCATTTGACTCTACAGCTAAGTTTTTATAGTGTTTGTATTTTCTGAGAAACTTGGTCAACTGCGTTAGGAGGAGCCTGGAGTATGGAATGCAGGGAGATCTGGTGTGTAACAGAAATGTGGAGTGTCTTTATATGTAAAAATCTGGAATTTTATGAAACTAATAATTTAAGGTAAAATGGGTGTAGATGACAATCTCTTTAAGGTTGCAATACAGATATTAAAAAAAAGCCATGATCTAGACTATCAGAATTTTTACAGTTCCTTGGTATCTGTTGGGTGATGCAGTAGATAAAAATAAATAATAACCTCTTGGAAGTTAATCAAATGCTTTGCTGTATCTTGTTTGAATATCCTAATTACTTGAGTTTTTTTTTAATTTGCTGTATATTTAGTGAATATGTATTGCAGTCTCCATAGTAGCATCCTGAACACAGATTAATAAATTATGTTTGTAATATTTCTTGCCAAGGTGTTTGGGAATTATGAATTCAGATCTGGTCTGCCTACAGAATGATCTGATTTTGGGTAGGTCACATGACATTAGGAGGTTTGGTTTTCCCTTTTTGGAACATACAGATAATTTCTATTGCATGCATATGTTGCTTCATGTTTGTAATTAAAGAGCTAATTAATGGCCTAGGATAGACATTGTTTCTACCTGTGTTTTGTCTATGCCTACATTTGCATCTTTTTAATGTGCAATTTTAAATCACTGTATTGTGATTTAATGTAATTTGCATAACAACTGAGAGCATACGTGATTGAGTTTTGAATTATTTTTCTTAGGACGCCTTAAATGTCCCGTGGCTCAGCTTTAGCCTGGACACGCTGTTGGGATTCCCCGGGAATGCGCGGGTGGCTGATTGCCTGTGGACTCTGGCAGCGATTCTCAAGGAGACGCTGAAGGACGCGCTCGTACCCAGAGCAGGTACCGGCGGTGCTGCGGTACCGACACGCGGGTGCCGCCAGGAGGAGCAACTCACCCGGAATGCCTCGGGAATACTTCGGCTCCAGGACACCCCTTTCCTTTACACAGGGGGTGACGAAGTGCTGTTAAAATGTAGTGGTTCGAGCATATTTATGTTCTGAAAGTAGTCACAAACACCGATTAATTTCTTATTTACTGATTTTTCTGTTACACTGCAGGTCAATAATGTGCCTCTTGTTGCCGTAGGTGTTCTGAAGAAGTTGTTGGCTCCTCTTGATGCAGTGCTTGAAGGATTTTATAATGCCATCCTGCTCCATCATTTTGACAGTCACCACTACACTTCACCTTATTCTGAAGCTACAAACAATCTGATCAGTTTTATAGATCTGCTTGAAGCACTTTTGTCTTCCAGAATTGAGCTAGAATTACCGCTCAGGTGCCAGAGAATTTTGTTTTTGAAAGTTTCTTATGTCCTCAACATTATTAGCTCATCAATTCCTTATGTAATCAAGAAGAAATTAATTTTGCTCCTTAAAAAATGTGTCCTTTACAAGTCCAGAGAAGATGCTAAAAGTGGATCACTGTTCTTACAAACCCCATCTTTGTGTGAGGATATGCTTGCACTGAGTAATGTTGTTCTGCAGGTTGTGAATTTGACTTGGCTTAATCAGATCCCACTCAGTGGAAAGTCCAGCTACTTTGGAAGCAGTGAAGCTGCGCCTGGTCATGATTCTCAAAGTGGTTCTGACCAAACTGTTCTCAGAGCCTTAAGTCTGGTTGTGCTTAAAGCACTGGAATTCAAGAGTCTGTTCTCTGCAGCAGAAGCAGAAATCAAAGGTAATAGTCCATTTAAATTTCTTTCATTAAGCAGCAAGAGTTTTTAGAGCTTTCAGATTTTGTAGTCGCAGCTCATTAAGACTGTAAATAGATTTCAGCTGAATTAGTAGTGGTGGAAGGGAAGAAAGAGAAGACCCACCCAAGAAACTGCTGTTGCTATGTCCTGCCTAATTAGTTGTCTCCTTGCATTTTATCAAATCCTTAGCCCTGTCATATGTTGGGCTTCAAACAGCTGCATTTGGGATTGAAAATTTTTCCTGTTAAGAACATTAAGCCAGCTTGAGAACACCAGGCTCTTCTTCAGCTGGACAAGAAAAGAGTCCATAGCACAAGCATCTTCTCTATTCAGGGTGGGGAACTGAAAGGAATTGCAGGTAACACTCGTCTCTTTTCTAAGGTGGAGGTAGAACTTTAGGCACCATTATACATTTATTTTATTGGGGGTGCAAGGCATTACTGTCAGCCAAGTAATGTAATGAGGCAAAACCAGCTGTGGTATAAAAATAAGGAAGCTCCAAAGTAAGGCACAGGGAAATTGTGGGACTTAACCCAATCACAGAATGTCTTGGCTTGGAAGGGGCCTTAAAATCATCCAGTTCCAGCCCCCTGCCATGGCAAGGACACTTTCCATTAGACCAGCTTGTTCCAAGCCCTGTCCAGCCTGGCCTGGACACTTCAGGGATGGGGCAGCCACAGCTTCTCTGGGAAACCTGTGCCAGGGCCTCACCAGCCTCACAGAAAAGAATTTCTTGCTAATATTCAATCTAACCCTGCCTTCTGGCAGTGGGAAGCCATTCCCCCTTGTCCTCTCCCTCCAGGCCCTTGTCCAAAGTCCCTCTCCAGATCTTTTGGAGCACCTTTAGGTGCTAGAAGGGGCTGTAAGGTCTCCCTGGAGCCTTCTCTTCTCCAGGTGATCACCCCCAGCTCTCCCAGCCTGGCCCCAGAGCATCTCTATGGTCTCCTCCGGACTTGCTCCAGCAACTTCACATCCTCCTTATGTAAATGGTTGTGTTCTTCACCCTGACTGACAAGCCTGGCCCTTCCAATTACCAGGTCTGAGCATTCCTCCCATAGCTGCTCCCTTGGGCTGGTTTGTTGTGGTGAGGGGCTGGGCTGCGGCAGAAGGGCAGGGCTGCTGCAGTGCCAGGGCTGTGCCGTGGGCAGGAGGAGGGCAGAGCTGCTGCAGTGCCAGGGCTGTGCCGTGGGCAGGAGGAGGGCAGAGCTGCTGCAGTGCCAGGGCTGTGCCGTGGGCAGGAGGAGGGCAGGGCTGCTGCAGTGCCAGGGCTGTGCCGTGGGCAGGAGGAGGGCAGGGCTGCTGCAGTGCCAGGGCTGTGCCGTGGGCAGGAGGAGGGCAGGGCTGCTGCAGTGCCAGGGCTGTGCCGTGGGCAGCGGTGCCGTGACCGGGAATGCCATGGAAGCCGCGTTCCCCACGGGAGCGGCCGTGGAGCTGGGTCATGCTGGGAGCCAGGGAGTGCCTTCTCCCTCGCTGTAAGGGAGCACCAGTGGGAGGCTTTTGCCCCAGAGACCTTCCTGGAATCCCATCCTGCCCTTTTCCCGTGAGAGCACCTGATGCACATCTGATGCCCTGTGAAAGTGGATGTGCAGATTCTACGATCAAAGCACTGTGCTGTCCCTGGATCACAGCCCTCATGGAAAAAAATGGAAAAGCAGTTCAGAAGCAGCATATCTAGTCAGACACCAGTGAGAATGGGCATTCCTATATTTACTGATTATGTGGCCAAAAGTAATTTCTATTTCTTTTTAAATGAGGGTGAAATTTTACAGCACTTTAGATACATTGAGGCATTTTAGTAGAAGTTCTAGATATAAATATTATTTTACTTTTTATATTTCTATACTAGATACCAAGCCTAAAATCAATTTTTAATTCATCCATATGAAAGAGTTACAACTTCCATAAGACAGCTTGTGAAGCTTTTTCCAGATTTTTGGAAGATGTCATATTTGTGATGTCAGTTGCATTCTTAAAGATTTTTAAGTATTTGTAAAGAATATTTTACTTGTGATCCACCTTCTGAAAAATGTATGGATACTGAGATTGTGTAAGAACAAGTGAAAAGAAAAAATGTAGGCTAAATCAATTTTAGATGTCTCTGTGGAAATTCTTTCTCAAAGAAAAACATTCTCCTTTCTTTTCCGGATTCATGACACAAAAATGAGTTTTTAAATTAGATTCAAACACCCCAGCTGTCAAGAGGAATTTCAATTTGAAGGGAATGGTACTTCCTTATTTTATTGACATTACAGGAAGTGTTTAAAGCAAGCACCTAAATGTTTTAATATGCTAATTTCCCTTCCGGGAAGTTGCTTGATCTTCTTGTCATTAACATGGATTAGAGTGGCTTAACTTTAATTAATTTCAATTTTGAGAGTCATTTCCAGGTTTGTAGGGAGGTGTTTCAGTCTGAAGAGTAACTATTAATAACAAAGATAATTTGATGTTGCTATTATTTGCTGGGAGGAAAAACAAATCTTAAAAGTCAAATATTAAGGAAAATCAGGTAGTGATGCAGTAACTAAAATTGATTTCAATGTTGCAGGAAAATTTTCTGTTTTCTAAACATTTGACTAAGTGCTGTGTTACATCAAAAACTGCTCTGTAGTATCTCATTAGTATTTAAGGTATAAGTTTTTTGACTTAAGGGAAAGAGTCTCTCTGTCTAATGAATACAAAGTGATTTTTATGAGTAAGCTACTGCACTAAAACTAATCTATAAAATTTGATGCTGTGATAAATCAGTTGAGCTGAAGAAAGAGCTGCATTCATGAGCTGTTATGTGCTGTTAATTTAAAAAATAGAGTGTGTGTTGTTTGGCAGTAAAAAATGTATAGCAAAGTTCATGGTTAATTTTTTTTTCAGGAGACTTTGAGAGCTCCATGTCCCAGCTGCTGATGTTCTGGAGGAGTCATGTAAAGCCTTCCTCACAGTCTCAACCAGTTGTGCATCACTGTGAATGGCTCTCCTTAGTTTTCATGGAGCAAGATGATGACATGTGGGAAGCTGCTAAAGCTTTATTACTCATCTATTTAAAATTTGATAGGTCAGTGTACTTTTTTATTTCCAACAGAACTATGAAGAATTGTACTTCAGTGAGGTTACTGTGACATTCCCATTGGTTGCTTTTGTTGGAAGGAAAATTATTTTTTAATAATTTAAACCCCCCCCCAACCTCAGGATGATGTAATAATGTGTGGTGTAAGAGCTGATAATTTAAGTCTTTTTTGGATGGAAGCAGGAGTTGTGAAAGCTTCCTACTAAATAATTTGTCATATCCTGTAATTCAGCATAATTGACTTCATGTCTAAAATAGTGGTAAGACAGATAAAAAGCAAGATTGCTTCCTTACAACACTGAAAGTTTGACAAGAATGGACTATTAGAATTAAACTTCAATAATTCAGGTACTTCTGGCAAAGTTTGTAAGGATTGGCCCTGTGGGAATTCTAGCTACTTGATAAAAGTGGTTCTTGCTAACAACTGAAAAGTGTTCTTCATGGATTTGTCCTGGATGTACAATGCTTCATTGTTGTTTAAATTACCATACAAGATATTCTGGTTTATACAAGGCTCTCAAGCTTCAAGTGGGAAGATAGTGCAAGTAATACCTTAGGCACTTAACTGCAAGTAGTCTCCTCTTCTAATGTGTGTAATGTTCTGAAAGTTAGTCTGAATTCAGGTTAACAAAAATATTAAAATAAGGTTGTTTCATATTTATACTAAAGTACAATTTGTGTTGCAAGTAGCTTTGTTTATTGCAGAAGGTTTCTTAAGGGAGTGCTCTTTAAGGCCTGCTTTAAGTGCTTTGGCTTCCTGAGCTGTCTGATCTCCTGGCCTTACCTGCCTTCATTCTTCCTCACCCTGATACAAAAACTTCTCTTTTTGTTCTTTCTTTTCCACAAAATTAAAAAAAAAAAGAGCAAGAACCAATCTTCTGGATATTGTCGCTTTAAAAAAGAAAGTGAACTTCCATTAAATTATTTCCTGGCTTACTTTTCAGGTTACGGTGTGATGCTGCTGATAACCCAAGCCAAAAAGAGGAGGAATCCTGGAAGTTCCTTGTGCATGCAGGTGGATATAACCCACACTGTATCTTTGTATTTTTTCTGGAAAAGATTGCGTTTGATTCCACAGTACTTCTAGATTTTTTGATTTCATCAGAAACTTGCTTTCTGGAGTACTTGGTCAGGTACTTGAAGCTTCTTGGGAAGGAGTGGCATCAGTTTGTAGATGTCTGTGACCATTTTGATACCAGGCACAGCACTTTCCATCCTGTTTGTTCTGTCAAGCCACCCCACCAAGAAAAGCAAAACTGCGTGACTGGAGAGAGTTCGCAAAATGCTGTTTGTGAAGCAGAGCCACAGAGTCCGATGTCTTTGGCTCCTTCCCACAATTGCCCGGTGTTTACAGCGCAGCAGGGTGGTAATGAGGCTGCAGAGTGGAACCGGTCTGACTCACTGACCGGCACTGATAGCGCGTCCCTGCTCGGTTCTCTTCAAAGTCTGGTTAATTATGACAGCTCAGAGGACTCGGAGGTGGAATCAGACGGGAAAGAGTGTTTGGTAAACACAAAACAATTGCCTTCAAACAATGAGGGTGAGGTGAGGAGGAGGGAAACTGGTTGCAGCTGTGGAGATGATGACTGGAATCCACGAAGATCTGAAGTGTCGCCTCCGAAACCTGAGGGACCTCGTACCTCATCCTGTTGGACTTGTATGGCATCTCCAGGTAACATTGCTCCCCTAAGAGTAATGCTTTACAAATCGACAAAGTGCTTGGAAGAGCTGCAAGAGGCTATTTCTAGGTTGCAGAGAAGAAATCTTTTCCCATATAATCCATCTGCGTTGTTGAAACTACTAAGCCATGTTGAGAAGATGAGTAAATCCATGAATCTACAATAATCCAAAGTGTTCTTGTGGGTTTTTTTAACAAGATCACCAGGGAATATTTCCATGAGATTAATGACTTCTTGCCTCATGCCTCTTGCACTAGTCAGTGCATTTAACCTCAGGCAGGGTAAACATGCATTTGGTTGGCACCTTAAAATCTGGAATTACATCCAGGGATATGATCCATGACCTGAGGGTCCTAAGCTCATTCATCATGTGTATGTCAATGTACAGTATATAAGGATTAGTTGTGGGATATTCAACATTTGGTAATAAATAACTCATGTGAAAGTGTTTTGAAAACACATGATATTTAAAGTATTGTCAATTTGTACTTAATGTCATTCTATTTTTGAGTTCATTGCCAGATTGGTAATGGTTTATGGACTACAGGGCAAAGTTAATGCAACACTTGACTGCTTAGAAGTTGGGCTAAATAAAATCATATAGTTGGGGGCAGTTTACTGTTTATCCTGTGTGTTTTGCATTGGTGTATTGCTCAAAGTGGACCCTCAGATGTCTATATTCCTTTAATTAAAAGAAAAGGTAGATGTGAAATTAAAGCATATATTGTCTATGAAAAACTTTAGGTAATGCAGAAGTGACATTCCAACAGGTGTTTTGCACCCATCATGTGTTTCCTATAAATATAGGATGTATGTTTAATAAATTTAAATCAGAAAGAGAATTAGAAAGTAAGTGACTCCAATGCACTGAGAAGGATATTGAAGATGTTAAATTATTATACTTATATCTTTTATTAGATGTAATTTGAATAACCAGAAAAGTGAGTGTCTGAGAGTTTGCCTGGGGGAGCGAGTTCAGAGCAGGATGTCCAAGGCAGCGTGTGCACTTAGCAGGAAAGCACCTGATGCTGCTGCATTTAACCTGCAGCTTGTAATGATCTGCCAAGGGTTAGGCACTGGGAAAGTACTGGCAACAGAAGCACTGGAAAAACCTCAGACCTCTTCAGAACTGTGGGAAGCAGCTTTCCTTTTAGGATCTTCTCTTGAAGGTAAGTTCTCTGTTCTGGCTGAGAGCAAGTAAGTGCTCTCTTCCCTTTGAATAGAAATTTAGTGTTAAATTAAAGTAGATACTGAGCTAAGATGAGCAGTCTCTGGAGCCGGTTGCTGACCTTCAGATCTGTGTGGCCATCTTCCAGATTAGTCTTTGGCCCTGAACTGGTGAATCAATGCAACTGGGAGAGGAAGAAATCTGGGTGTAGCTTATGGGATCCTTTAGCTGACAGTTCCAATGCTCTCCAGTGCCACTGGAATGGTGTGAACTCACAGGGAGGTTTGGACCTCTGTCTTACTCCTTCAGGATGACAGTATGTTAGGTAGGAAGGTGTGATCCTCTTCACTGGCATGAAGGAGATCTGAATATTCTCTGGGTGTTTGCTGTACTATGGTTTCTTCTGAGATCAAGGCAGCTGTTGTGCAGAGAGGTGGATGGGAATGTCAAGGAATGGAAACCTTTCAGTTCATGCCTGCAGTTACTGTAGTTAAGAACTAACCCTGGAGTTGTCCAGGGCAGCAACATGCCTGGCTTCTCTTTGTTTGAGCTCAGTTACTCTGCAGCTGCTGAGTTGCTCATTTCTGTCAGGACTAAAATCCCTCTGGGCGTGTTCAGAGATGCAGCTCCAGACGATTTGGGAACTTTTCAGTTCAAACACAGGAAGTGCCACGGGTGAAGTGGTTGAGCAAGAGTTTCTCAAATTCACAATTTTCAAAGTAGGTAGGTACTTATATTTCAGTGAAATCCTTTCCACTATCCTCACTCCTTTTCTAATCTAACCTTCACTGACTAATTTATTTTAATTGAGTGATTCCATTGTTTGCACTAAACATAGGATTGTTCAGCCTTTCTTGGTCTACACTTTGCCAGTTGGAAGTATCTAAATTGGAGCAATATCTCTGACACTGATACGATACGTGAGTGGAAAAGGTAGAATTGTAGATAGATAGGTAGATAATTTTGGATAAGTCCTAGTCTTATTTGTCAGCAATTACTACAACTATATAAGCTTTTATAAAGAGCTTAGAGATCTCAGAACAGTGTGTAGAATGTAGCAAGAAATGTAGGTGCCCATAACCTCATTTTTTTTAAATACAGCAAAGCCAATTGCAGTCCAATTGTATTTAATTCTTACAGGCTTGAGGCTGATTGTGTGCCCACGTGGTTATTAGAAGTGATCATTCCCATGTTTCCCTTCTCAGAAAGCCATTGTTTTAATTCTCAGAATGCTTTAGTTGTAAAAGGGAGTAAATATAGTTTGTATCTGGCAACTAGATACCTTAATGTGTTGATATTTTACAATTTATGACCTGAGATGGAGTTAAATGGATGAGTTGAGGTTTCTTGGTTTTTATTGCACACAAATTGAGGGTGAACCATGAAGGTGGATTGGAGTTTTTTGGCTGTATTGAGAAAACCAACCACAAAAAAGCACCTTGCTAAAGAATTTGTATTTTAATCAATTGGTGAGTATAGAAAGTGGTTTGGTTAGGTTTTGGTTGGGTTTTTTCAATGATCTAACATCAATTCAGCTGTAGAACCTGTTACCAATGTTAAGTTAGAACTTGGGAGTTGGGTCAGTGACTACCAGGAGATCAGTGTGCCTTACCTTTGGTTATTGACAGCTGTCAACTCTTCTTGTATCATTTCAAAGCAAGACACAACAAACCAGATGACCTGTGTGGACACAGTTTTCTATCTGAGGACTCCTCCTGAAATGTTCAGTTTGCCATTAATGCAGCTGTTTGGTGGAGTTTACCTCCAATAGAGTAAGTTAAGCTTTAATGAGGTAAGCAGTTAGCACTAGAAGTTGCTTACAAGATGTGCTTTTTGAAAAGAACATTTTTTAAGTGAATGTTTGTAGAGCTTGATTGCAGCTACAGCTGAATCCAGGTAGTTCCACAGTTGTGGTTCTTCAAACTGGATTTTCTCCAATATTTTATGGCTGCTTTCCATTCTGCTTTTAAGACTCGTAGTACAGGTTTTAATCCTGTAATACAAGAATAAAAACCAACCTTGGGAACCTCTATACTTGCAGTACCCTTGTAAAGCTGGGAATAGGGAGCCTTGGTTGTTCCCTGGTTTATCACTGTAGGATAAGCTTTGTTTGTACTTCTTCCAGAGTCAGTCTGGGATGGTTTCTGAAGTCAGTGTCAGAGATTTATCACAGTGTCAGTAGGAGTGAATATATTGTGCTCATAACAATGTTCCTTCAGTGTATTTTCCCTTAGTTATCCTAATGAGTTTGTCAATTCTTGCTGTATTTTGTTCAACCCCTCTGGGCTGCCTGGTTCACTCTGGAACCTTGTTGGAAGGCAATTGCGTGTCAGAATGGATGGCAGGCAGTCTTTTACTGTCCCTACTTCCACAGCAGGCATGGACCTGGACTTCACTGAGAAACATCTCAGGGATTTAAGCTTTTCTAAGTCATTATCTTCTTAAATGTTGTGTAAATGAGTTTATTGCTGATAAAACTGACAGAGATGCTCTTTAATGGACTAGCTGGCTTGGTGCTGGTTTACATCATGAATGGAAGGAATAAAATATATTTTATGGTAAGTCTTGCATGGAGAATTACAATATCTTTAGTTATTTCTGGTTCCTACTTACCCTGTACAGCAAAGCATGAGTTTTGCCAGTCAGCAGTGTCCTTTTAGGCAGGAGATTTAAAAAATGGGAATTGTTGGGAAAAAGTAGCACACACAACCTCAACAGTGAGCACTGATGAATGTTGACTTCCCTAAAGTTTGTAGGGAAGGTTTGCAGGCCCATATTCTGAAATTGTCAGGAATTGTAGCTGCTAAATGTCCAAGTTGTCATCCTGGTTCTTGAGAGTTAAAAATTAGTATTTTCTGTGGAACTTCAAAGAAGTTCCAAATGCTAAGGGCATTTGGAGGAAGTAATAGCCACATGTTAATACAGGAATAATAATTTAAAGTCTATTTTGCAACGGAATTTATATTGATTAAGTAAAAAAAGACGACCTACAAAATCCTATGTCCTTATTTCTTTCCTTGCTGGAAAGGAAAAAGCTTTACCTTCAAGTGTCACCTTCCAGGGTTTGTCAGATCTTGGAGTAACTTTGTCACTACAGATCTGTCATAGCTCTTTCATAGAGGGATTTAACTGAAACAGAAATTAATGCTTTCTGGAAATTTACCTCTAGTACTTGGCTTCCTTGATAATATTTATATTCTTCAAGAAATTTGTGCCTTTCTGCTGACACTATTACAGCTAACAGAAAGTTGGCAGAGACCCATTAAGCAGCAAATACCAAATTTTAAAAAAAATTCTCCTCAAGGGAGAATCCAGTACTTGGTCACCTTCAACAGAGCATTGGTCCCTCTATAGGAGGGTTTCTTCTCTCAGCTAAAATTACTGACCAGTATGATGCCACTATTTTCTGTCATTGTCCTTAGGAGCTGATGCAGGAGTGGGAATTACTGAGTGTGGAGCATCAAAGGGATTGTCTTTCAGTTTCACCAAGCAAATGCTCATATTTTATCTTTTCTGTGGGTGGATAAAGATTGATGCTCCAAGAGTCTCCCCGTAATGCAATCAAACAACGTTTGCAGCATTGTCTTACGTGCAACTGTTACAAATTGTTGAGGTTTATTTCCATACTGTTGTTAAACCAGTGCTTCCAGCTCCAAGGATTCATTTTTTTGAGTCCTATGTTATTCCTATGTTGTTGGAAATGGATTAAGAAATGCTGAGTTGATTGGATTAATTGTTAAATCTCTTATTGTTGCAGCCAGAGGATTGTGTGAATTAGTCTCCTGCATTTTCAGATAGTGGCAGCACATGGGAGTGTTGTTTGGGTGAGGTGGCAGTGCTGTAGGTGGAGAGGAAAATGTGACTTTTACCTTTGTAAATGTACTGGAACAGACTGGAGGAAGTTCCTTATAGAGATATGCAGTCATATTTGACTTTTCTGGTGTTTCTGGTTAACAGAAAAGGTATTTTGACAAGTATGGACAAGTTGATGCTAAATCAAGGGAAAGGAAGAAAAGACTTCTCACCAAAGATAATTTAAAGACAAAACAATTAGGATTTTGCCTAAAGAATGTCACAACCAAACTGTAAGCAGCTGAACTCTTCAGCAAATCACATCTCTGTGCCCCTGGATAGGAGAGGATTCTTAACTCCTGTCCAGGAGGCTTAGTGATACAGGGTGTGTTCAGTATGTAAATGGAACACAGCCAAGGGGTTGTAAGGGAGCATAATTGTGGTGCTCCTGCCCTCGGTGGCTGAGTGTGTGTGAGAAGTTGATTGGAAGGCAGTTCCCCAGGTAATGTCTTTTCCTGGAGCCTTTTTTCCTAAAGCATATCCAAAGCCTATGGCAGAGTGGATCAGCAGTAGAGTGTGTTCCTTCCCTGCACTGACTTTATCCTTCCACAATTGCTCCTGACATCCTCTCTTCACCCACTTCCTCCAAGTCATCTTCCTCCTTATTATTAAAGCCCAGATTCTCAAAGTAATGGATTTTCTTTCTGGCTAAAATTCATGGGAATCAAGTTCTGAAAAATCTTTCTTTCAGAAAGTTCTAATTGATTTGAGTATTTCAATCTGTGTGTTCAAATTTTCCTTATTTGGTCCTGCAGTGGCATTTGTGGATGATAAATATCTATTGCTGTAATTGTTCCTGCATTCAAAATCAGGTATCTAGTCTTTATTTATGACAGATGGCATTACTAATTAATTAGTAACGAGCCTCTCCTTAGTGAACCTCTCCCTGTAAGGATCTGGGTTATGAATCAGGTTATACTAGAAGGAAACATCTTGAGGAAAAAGATGAGAGAATTTGGAGAGATTTTTCAGACTTTTTCATTCCTTTTATGTAAGGGAAGACTGGCATATTAGGCAAAGGTGTGAATTCCTGTGAAAATTAGGATCTTAGCTTTTAAACTACAGATTGCAAGGTTTTGAATTATGATATTGTGACACATGACTTGGAATGATTCATTTTCAGGCTTTTGTTGGCTCTCGAGGAGCAGAAAGTACAGGAATGTCAAGGGTTTTTACTTTATTCTTGAAGGAATTCCTGATGGCAAGGAAATAGGTTTCAGTGGTGGTGAAGAGAGAATTCAGAGTGCAAATGACTATTAGATCAAATTGAGTCTTACTTTTTCTCCATGTATACATATGACTGAGATTTGATTAACATTCTGCCATTGAAATAATCAGTTAACAAAAA
This sequence comes from Irena cyanogastra, assembly GCA_013397155.1. Taxonomy (NCBI): domain Eukaryota; kingdom Metazoa; phylum Chordata; class Aves; order Passeriformes; family Irenidae; genus Irena; species Irena cyanogastra. The sequence continues at coordinate 308,526 of VWZV01001280.1, forward strand.
TGGTTAGGTACTAACAGACAGTATACTTAGAACATTTGGTTTTGGCTCCCTACATTAATTCCAGCTTGTTTTGTTTTGTTTGTTTGTTTGTTTGTTTTTAATACTAATGGAAACAAAAGAAACCCTTTGGAGCTTTTGGGATGGTTTTGGTGTTTTGTTCTTTTTCCTCTCCCTCTGCAGGTGCCACCACACACAACAGCTCTGATTCTAGAGGTTTAAGATTTAATAATCTCAAAGATTTGCCAGGAGGGTTTTCTCTAGTGAGAAAGTTTACTAATACTATAAACTCTCTTATGTAACTGCGTGGAACCTCAGCTGAAAGTTCACACCCACTGTGTGGATTCATTGTAATTTATTAGATGAATTCAGCTGGCTGGAAAAGAAAGAGGAACATTTTGTGACATTTTCTGAAAGAAGTGAATTTTTCTTACTTTGTAATACTTTTTTTTTGCTGAGAACTTATACGTAATTCCCAGTGATATGTAAAATAATCAAGTCAAATACATGTCTCCATTATCTAGTTATATTTAGTTATATTATTGTATTTAGTTACATTAAATTGTCCAACAAATGAGTAGATATTATGCTGCAAGTAAGGAATAGTAGCACTTAAAAGTTTAAGTTTTTATTTTCTCAGTGAAACGTGCAGACTAAATATTTTTGGCTTGATTTTTTTTTTTTTTGCAGCATTCAAATTTAAGACTTCTGAAGGATAAGCACTGTGGAGGTGCAGAGATAATTGTAAGGTCAGTGGGCACTTTAATCAAGGGGTTATGATTAGCTTGTTACTTACCACAGAATATCTTTAATCTTGTAATAGTATCCTATGTAGGTGGTGCCATGGTGCCAGCCTAACAAATGCTGCTCACAAAAAGGGTGTAAAAACATGTGTTTCTTTTTTTTCTTTTTTCTTTTTTTTTTTTTTTTTTGTAGCAGTCCCATTTTTGCTCGACTCCACCAAACACTTTTTTTACAATTTATTGTAACAGTGAAGAAATTGTGGTTTTAGGCATAAGAAAGATGTTGCTGCCAATTACCTCTTCCATTCCTGGCCCAGTATTGGCCAAGTGATGTATGAATCAGCTTGCTCTAGGCTTTCCTACTTGGCAGAGAGTTCCTAAATCTTCTGTTTGGTTCACAGTAGTGGTTCATTCAAATGTGGGAAAGTTTGGAGATCATTTAAAGCAGCAGCCAAGCCATAATCTTTTCTGAATTCCCCTTTCATGTTTAATGTTTCTCTGGTGCATCAGGTTATTGAATACTGCTCCCAGTTTTATGGAAGGACCAAAGACTTGCAATAGCTGCAAGATAGAATAGCTAAAATTAAAGAAATGCTGTCTGAAGAAACCCACGTTTTTCTCATGAGGGGAAATAAATGAAGAGGTTCCAGATATTGCCTTGGTCACATCTTCTTTCATGGCAGGCTTTGAGGTTCAGATGGAAGTTCCAATGTGCTCAGAAGGAGCTGTGGGAAGGCAGGCAGCTTTCCTCTCCTCTGTTATTCCCACAGATGCCTTCTGTGGTTTAAGGAGCCTTGGAGCCCCAAAGTACTGATGGCTGGGGCCTTAGCAGTTACTATTTTGTGTTTCTTCCATTCTTGTGCTCTTCCACAGCCATCTGCTCCTGGCTGCCTTCTGACAGAGTGCTGGCTGAGATGGAGCTTTGGCTCAACTCTGACAAGTCTGGTCCCATTTCCTTGGTTGCTGTTTGCTGACTGCAAGCAGGAAGAAAAGGCTAATAAAAGGTTCTCTGCTCCTCTGTGAGGTTCTCTTCTCCACATTAATGTGTCCACCAGAATGCAAAGTAATGGCAACACTTCTGAAGGCTGTTGTTATTTGCAACTGGGGAGAGCTGCTGAGGAATGACTTTCAGCTTGATTCCTTAGTCATGGAATTAGAAAAGAAATTAACAATCAGGTTAAGTAAAACTGACATGTTTCTATGGTATCTGTAACCAAACACACGCTCAGTGTGTGCTTTCTTCTGCTTTAGGAGTTTCAGAAATTCCATTTTAGATCTTCTGAGGAACTGGAACACTTGTTGTAAAACATTCAGTTGATTGAGGCTGGAAGTACTGCAGAGAGTTCTCAATAGGAGTAGAAATGTTTCTCTAACTTTATTCAAAACCCCACACTTCATCTAAAACCTGTCAGAGTGAAGTGATGGTTTTGGTGCTCCCTTTTCTGCACCCTCAGCAGGCTCAGCATCCTCCCGTGTGCGTGTGGAGCAATTTACAATTTGTGAGACAAATTCTCATCGTGCAACAAACGCCACGTGACCTCAAACATTTCTTCATCTGCTGTGTTGAAAGGAGCAGGGAAGGCAGTGGCAGTGCCGCTGCCGAGTTTCACGGAGCGATGTGGATGACATCAGGATTGCCTTCAGTCAGAAATCTTGAAGCGCAGCTTTGCTGGGTGGGTCTCAGAAGAATTTGAAAGGGTTCTGGAGATAGGGCGTGTTTACCTCGGTCAGAGTAGTGAGTGTGATGCCTCTTCCCTGCTAACGTGCTTATAGTCTCTGTGACTGCAACATCAGACAGGTAAGAGTTCCTTTTTCTGCCCTTTTCTCCTGCCCCAGCACGTTTTGTTGGGGTTTTCCCCCTCTCCTCACATCAGCCTGTGTTCTGAATTGCCAGCATGTGCTGGTCTCTAATGTTGTTTTATAAGGGAAGAGTAGAGTAACTCTTATGAGTAGTCTTCAGGTAAAGAATGGAATGACATTAATGAGATTTTATGTTTTGCCACTAAGTATTCCAACCTATAAGAACTGCTTTCTATTGAAGGAAAAAAAAAAGACAATACAGATTACAGTAGTAGCTTTGCCTTTCTACTTCTTGTACCATTATCCTGTTAAGTGCTTGTAACAGCACTTCTTTCTGAACTGGAAGGGAGAAAATTTTCTTAACAGGAATAAATGTTAACTAATGATATAGACATGATGATATACTTAAAAAACCCTTGAATCTGAGTAGCTTGAAAAAGCTACTTCTACTTTTTTTTAAATGTAAAATGCTAATTAAAAAAAAAAAAGTCCTTTAAGAAATTCAGTTGGAGAAGTTTGGTGGGATTTTTTATAAGACTTACCTTTTGAAGCTCTGAAGAAGCTTGTGCTATAAATAACACACCTAAAACAAGCTGCCAGACAGGGTTACTTCATGGTAACACCACAACATTCAGATGGAAGAACCCCACTCATATTGTTGCAATGTATCTCTATTTTTCACTACCTTCCTAGCTCTGCCCTTTTGGGTTGCCAGGCTGATGAAGAGGCTGTGCTTTAGCTGAAAATTCCCCTTGCATTTGTTAGGACATGAAAAGGATGGCAAAGTGGCTGAAATAATGAAAGACCAGTTCCGCTCTGGCTCCTCCCCCGGTGGTGTTTGTGGGTGGGAATGTCCGGGCAGGATGAACTGCTCAGGAGGGATAACCCGGAGAGAGCTGGGCATGGGATGCACAGCAGACTTGGCTCAGGGTGCTCTGGAGATCAACAGACGGCCAAGTGTGAGCCCCTGGTGCACGCCATGGCTGAAGATTGTTTCAGGAAGCTGCAAACAGAGTTCTCCAGAGTGCAAATGCACCAATGCCATCCCTTCCCTGCCTTCCAAGGGCTAATTTAAAACCCTGAGTCATTCACTGAAGGTGGAAAAGCCAAGAGCCTCTCCACCCTCAGGTCTCCTCTCTGGTTCTCACTGTTCTGCTGCCTCCACATGTTCTGTGGTGCCTCTGTGCTCCCACTGCTTGTCCTGACCTCTGTGTACCCTGTGCTGCTCAATTCCTCTCTGCCCTTAACTCTCACCTTAAATAAGTGGCACAACTCTGGTAAAATCTCCCTTATGTAGCTTAGCATTTTAACTTAGACTTCAAGTTTGTGTTTCAAACAAAGTTTTGGTAAGCTGCAAATAAATAATTCTTTTTGTATCTTTCCCCAGTAGTAAAAATTTGAAGAGAAGTCATCATTTAAAGATTTTTATTTGCATTCTGATAACAGCTACTAAGTTCTCAAAGCAACAAGAGTTGTTCCTTTAGGTTTGTTCAAATTTTTTGTGAATTAATCATCTATTAAGAACCTCTAGCTTGGACAGGGTTAGGTTTTTTTCCAACAACTACTTTTTATCTCAAAATTATTGCTGTTACTTGAGTAACAGCTCTTTATTCCACTCTGTTCATGTTATGGATTTTTAAAGCTTAAAAGTGGACATAGTTTGCACTATAACTGTACAGTGAGAGAACTGTATTTCACTTTCCTCAGCAGCCTGCCATCACCTAAAACCATTTTAGCTGCTCAAAAATGATTTACCTTTAAGTAGAGAGAGAACATGGTGACTTTCACCCAGAAAATGAATTATTTCAAAGAAGTCTGGTTCACTTTTTTGTGGTTTTTTTTCCTCCCAGAGAACAGGGGGAAATGCATAAATCTCAATTAAGGTGGCAAGTGAGTTTTTAAAGTGCTATTTTTGCCTGCTCAATATAGTACCCAAGTTACAAGGTAATGTGAAAGAACAGTAAAAAGTAAAATGCTGCAATTGCCATGTAACGAGGCAGTTAAAGTGTTTACAGTTGAGGTTTGTACAAGCCAGGGAGTAAATGTGAAGTTAAAGGTCTGACAGCAATCTTAATTCAGCTGTTTGAATTCAGTATTTCGGGGTTTCATTGTAAGAAACTGAGTCCAGCAGCTCTTTTATTCTGTGCTGCCACTGCTGCTGTGTGGGCTGGGAGAGGCGTCAGCCACCCCTGCCTCAGGTTGTGGAGAATTCAGCTGGAATCCTGTTCTTCCACTGGCAAAAACAAGGTAAGGCAGGGTGCAAAGAGGTGGCAGCATCAATGCAACATCTTCCTTCAGTCCCTTCCTCCAGAAATCACAGTTCATGGTAGCAGAGGCAGTTGGGATTCTTCACACAATGTCAAAAAAAAAAAAAGTCTGTTTGTAGTAGAACACAAATGTGCAGCTGAAACTTGTGTGTTAACTGCTGAAAATATTGCTGAGTCTCAAGCAAAACCAAAGCCTGTGGTGTGGTGGATCTGATCTTTATTTGCTCTTTTAAATCACTTTTATTTCATCTTGAGGATTAACAGCCTGGAACAGCTTTGCTATCTGTTTTGATATCTGAGGCTTCATTTTTCCCAACAGTCACTGCACCAGCTTTGCCAGTTCTTCCAAATTATGAGGGGAATAGGAGAATTATCTTCTTGCTTTTTGCTGATTTCAGTCTTTCCCTGTTACACCTCTGGAGCCTCACTGAGGAGACTAAGGGGATGCTTGGGAGAATTAAGGTCACATTCACTTGCATGTTTGTATTGTTGATCCATTGGGTTTTGTAATTTATTCAGTAAATAAGGATAGGAAATCCTCCTAATACATCCTGCAAACCTGGCTATCTCCTTCTCTTAGTCCTGGCTTTGGAAATGCAGTTTTCAAGTGAGAGCTTTTGTACAGACAATACAATCAAAGCTTTGGCTCGATTTCTTTTTATTAATTCCTCAGACTGCAGCAGCCAGAAATTCCACTTCAAAGCAGCTCTTGAATTTGTTTTGCAAAATGCAGCCATATAGCTTTTGTCAACCCCAAATTTTCTGTTTTTTCTTTCCTTAATATCATTAAAAATATGAGGGGTTTTTTAACTGAATATATCCAGGATCCAAGAAACAGCACTTTGAAAGAAACTTCACATTGGTACTTGCCAACTGTGTGGGTTTTCCTTTAATTATAAAGGATGCAGTTCCTGAAGTAATCATTCCTGATTTTCCTGTTTTGCACTAGCCCATTAAAACTAGATTAAGCTACAGAGGTGATCCTTCCGTATCAGGGAGGGGATTTGATTTCTTTACTGGGTGTATTTAATCCCTGAGATGCAGAGGAACTTCAGTTTTTTAAAATATCTTTATTTTTGACTGACTTTTAGCCCCTTCCAGAGCAAGGATTCCAGTTTTTTTTCATGGAAATGCTCCTGGCAGTGCTGGTCTATGGACAGGGATCTGGGAAGAGACAGAGGTTTTTCACCCTAGGCTGAGCAGAATGAGTCACTCACTGTTGGATTTCTCACTCCTGCTTGCTTGGTGCTGCCACAGGCTGTGAGGAGAAGCTCTGAGCTCAACACTCAGCAATAGGACATTTAGGCTGGGTAGGATTTTAAGTTTTTAGTTAGAGCTGGTCCCAAATCAGACCAAGCTTGACCTTTACATCTGCTGCCCATTCTTTGAAAGCAGCGTTTGTAGGGGAGAAAACTTGTGACAGTTTGTGCAAGTAAAAAAACATCTACTTCTGAAATCTAACATCTTCAGCCTGATCCCAGCTCTGGGACTGGTGGCCACAGCTGCCCCCCTGCTCAGGTGAGTGTTTGTAAGGAATTCCTCACCTCCCAGGTGCTCCAGGAGCCTTGTGATGAGAGCTGAAGGGAGGCAGGAAGGCAGCACAACTATTTCACTGCCGCTGTTATGAAGATGGGAATCTTCAAGGTTTCCCAGGGAATGGCCTGATTTGCTGCAGTGAAAGCATCCAGTTTAAGGGTAATGAAACTTAAGAATAGGCTGCAGACAGATTTGGAATCTCATAATTGGTTTGTCAGAATCACTTGGGCAATGTTCATCAGGCATGGTCAAACCCCCATGGGCCAGGCCAGTCCTGGTACAAACACAAGGATTACAGAAGGAAGAGTTTCAGAGAACCCACCTTTTGATGAATCTATTTAGTGTTTGTGAGGAAAGATTTCCCCTGAAATATGTGAACTCTGGATCAGACCTCAAGTCCCAGAATTTCCTCGTATTTTAAGATTAGGCACGTACTTATGAGCTTAGTTTAATAGTGCTATATTAACTAGTTGAAGAGGTAATCATATGGTGAGGCATCCATGTGTGGAAGAAAACCATCAATTAGTGAGATCCCAGGAATCCAATAATAAAATATGCACTATTGGGCTTTTCTATGGTTTAAATGTTTTGGGTGCATGTTCAGTCCCAGCCCATCTCACCACAAGGCAGCTGTGAGTGCTCTTTCCACCATGCCATAACAGACTGGCCTGTTTTTATTACAGTTTCTGATAGCTTGCAGTGCACAGTCTAGCTAAAAAATATAGATATATTAGGAAGCAAGACTGTGTAACAAGGCTCTCCCCTGGTCTTCTGTTGTCTGCAAGCCCTTCTGTCTGACCCAAAATGTCATGTTTCAAAGCCCTGCTTCATTAGGACGGCGCCTGCAAGCTGCTGTTCAGGGTCTGTTAGCAGCCCTGGTATAAATCCCCACTTCCAGGAGTTTATAATTCAGCAGTAAAACATTGCTCTAGGCTGGAACTTGGCATATAAAACCTCAGTGCAGGAACAATTGTGATTTCTCCCTCTTTTATTTTTACATTTGCTTATACACACACGATTCATTCAGGAAGTTTTTACTGTCCCCTTCCTGCATTTAAAAAGATTAAATGGACGGGTTATTAATGGTTCAATTCTGACTACTGTGCTTGGCCAGTAAATGGATCTGCAGTGCTGTTCACCAGCTCTGTTTGATGGGTACAGGTCACTGTTTTACAAACCTGCTCCAAGCTTAGTGGAAACAGCCCAGTGTGGACCAGCAATGGTTGTTTGGCTGTTAATTAACGTGGGCTCCAGTGTTAATTAAAGCTGTGTCCGGGTCGGGGATGCCGGTGGGATGCTCTAGGCATGGTGTCCTGAGCCAGCTGCAAGCACAACTAAAATCCTGTGTTCCCTGGAAGAACATGGAAAGGGCTGAAGTGCTGCCCGGCCTTGGCATGGTTTAATCTTGTCTCATGATCCTGTACAGAGATGTTGCTGGGAGATCTTCTGATGAGATAAAGATTTAGTTGAAATCGTCCTCCCAGCTCCACTGTTTATTCACCAAGGCTATGTTTCAATGAAATCTGTTATTTCCTCATGTTTTTCCTGGTTTACAGAAAATTTTAGCATGGTAAAAGTAACTCAAGTTTACTATTCCTAGAAATCATGGAAAAATTATGTGTTTCAGCCTTATGGAAAATGTTATAGTAAAATCTATTTTGCTTCAATATTAGGGTATTTTTATAGGATATATAACATGTTTGTACTGCAAAGACCTGACAAATAAATGAGAACGGCCATTTCTAAATATGTAATGTAGACCACAAAAGTTAAAAAGGAGGCTTTTACAAGAATGAAATATTTTAGTCAAAGTGATTTTTTTTTTTTTCCTTCCAGAACTGATTTTAGACATTTGTTCCTGATCTAGGTTTTGGTCGCAGTTAAATCATATAATTTCCCACATTTCCCAGAAAAAGCTTGCTATGCACTGTATTTTTTCCCACTTGTTCCTGTGCACAGGTGTTTGCAAATTCAGGGTATATTTCCATTAGTATATTAGACAGCAGTAATTCATCAGTGAAATGTCCTCATTACTATGGAATTGAGGCACTCTCTGGACTTTCTCATCTCTTTTCCATTCTTCCACTTATATTTAATTTATAAAGGCAGCCTCAGGAAGATCAGTTCTCACTAGTAGGAATATGATAGATAATAGAGGAGTTGCAGGAGATTTGACCAGGTACTCAGCAGTGCAGTGAGTGACTGAAAGAAGGCAGCAGGTACCTCCCTGTGCAGATTTCAAAGGCCTCGTATTGCTTTATATCAGATCAAAATTTGGCTTTATCTTCTGCTAGGTTATAATCCCACCTCCTTGCTCTAAACCAAGAAGGTTTTAATTTCCTGTATGATTTTTTTCCCCTGAGAACACTGACTTTACACCAAAAAGCTCAATATGGGTTTTTTCATGCATTTTCTCTTTAATACATGAGGAATAAATTAAATTCTCTCTTTATTTACTCAGCATGGCATACATACTAAAGACACTCAACAGCTGGTTCTGGTGGGAGAATATCTGGATGCCCATCAACTGCACATGGGCAGATTTTGTGGACCGTGATGGACTCGTGTTTCCCAAACCACACCAGCTGTACGCCACCATCCCCTACGCTTTCGTGTTGCTGATCATCCGCTTCTTCAGTGAAAGGTAAGGAACAGAAATACAATTTGGTGCTTATGTTAATCCTCATTAATGCTGAAAATGAGATATCTGTAGATCAATGTTATGTTTTATAAAGGAGGATTAGTTGATGGTTTACTAGGAAGATTCAGTACAGATAACATAGCAGGTGAAAAATTGGGAAATATTTTCGTTATTAGGTATGTGTGCCTGTGGGCCAATCCAGAAGGAAAATATTTCTATCCAGCTTTTCTAGAACAGCATTTGGATACTTCTGATAATCTCCTTTCACTAGAGATACAATTCATTCTAAACCATTTGGGTTTGCTTTTTCTCTTTCAGTAGGAGGATAGAGAGATTTGTCCTCTCAACCAAACCTCTTATGTGGTCCTGCACCAGAACATTCCTGGAAGGCTGATAGATCCCAGGTGTTTCTCTGTGGCCAAGCTAAGCAGACTGGAGGGATCTCAAAGTTTTGTGTGAATGTTTTATGCAGATTTGGTAAAGCTGGTTCCTCTTTTTTTCCCTCACTTTGGCACCAAGAAATGGATTGCTTCTGCAGCTGGAAGAAACTCCACAGAAGAAAGCTACAATCATGTTAAGATTTGCAGGGCTTTGACTTATTTATTTGTGTGTTTTTTTCTTTACTTTCTTTTCTTTTTCCTCTAAAAAATATGATTAGTAGGTTTTTATAATTATTTCAGAACAGAATGAGGAAATTTGGGATGTCGTAAGTTGGACAGACTTAAACCAGAAGCAGATAAGATCATTCATGCTGGAAATCAAAAGTAATTTGGATCATATGTTCAAAACCATTCCCAGTGTGTCTCACTGCAGTGCTGAGGGTAATTAGCCCACACATCTGGCTGCAGTGAGTCTGGGGAAAGCTGACCACTGCTCTGAGTAATGAAGAATCCATGGCTGATGGCAGCAGGACGGAGGGGCCTTTCCTAAGCACCCTGCCCAAGCAGGAAGGCGAAAACTTTGGCACACTCTGCAGCAATTTGGGTTGGAAAAGGGAAGGGAAAGAGAATCCATCAGTCTCAGGGAATGGCTGTATGCCACAGGCTGGATCCAGCATGGCTGGTAGTGGCCCAGTGAAGAAAGTGCCAGGTGACTTTGCCACTGGGAGGAAGTTGCCCAGTGGCAGTCCCTGAGCTCACATGGAGAGAGCATCGGGTCTCCCTTCACTCAATTCCAACACTCCTCTGATGGCCACAAAGGTCAGGGTGTTTCCTTGAGTTTAACAGCATTTCATGGCCACAAACTGTATTCCTTGGGTCTGCTTTGTTGTATAACAGCTGTAAACTGTGGTTCCCTCTTGGGATTAGCTAGAGGGAGATCCCTTTTTCTCAGTGCACTGGCACATTCTATGGCAGATTAAATTGCATCTGATTTGTTTTCTTCATATCCTGGTATGAGAACAGCCAAGGTCTTCTAGCTGTGTTGTATTTCTAAAGCTTTTCATGCTGTGTCTTTTCAGATATGTTGCTATACCTCTAGCAAAAGCCTTGGGTATAAAGAATGTAAGACGTGTGAAGCCACAGCCTAATCCTGTGTTAGAGAGTTATTTCCGGGAGTGCTCAAGACAACCATCCCAAGTAAGGATTCTCATTCTTCCAAACTCGTTTTACTTTTGGAAAATCCCACTCTTACTGTTTCAATCAGCTTTCAGCAATGACATCATGGGATGAGTTCCAGCTGATTGACAGATGACTTAATTTATTTGGGTTTTTGTTGCTGTTCTGCTGACGAGGGTATATGGCATCCGAAACAGAAAATACGTTTAAGATGTTTAATTTTCTGGCATGCTATTCTAGGTTAGATTGTTAATAGTATTTCCAGTGAAGATTAGTGTTCCATCTTTAACTCATTCTGCCTGGAGAAAACTTCAGCTGATGTGTGTTGTTGGAAAGCAAGATCATATTAACTGCAGGCAATAAGACTGGAATGCTGGCATGGAAGCCTTTTGATCCATTATGTTGCTGCATACTTAATCCTGGCTTATGTGAGAAAGAAAGCAATCCTTCTACTACCATGCTGTTTGTTTTGAAAATTGAACAAGGGAAAAAGACTAGCCAATGCTAGTCACCTCCAAAAATGAGGCAACTTGATTTTTGATGGGAGGCAGGTACTTTGCTGTGAGTGCTGCCTCAGGAAGTTCCCTTACCTGACTACAGTTCCCAAACAATTGCAGTTTTCCTACACTTTGGTTTTGGAAAGTAATGTGTGCTTTCTAGTAATGAGGGATTTTGATAATTATTGATAGTGGAACTTGGCATTCTATCCCTAACTCTGCTACTCTTTTATTGTGTCTTTTGCCTGATAACATCAGGAATAGATGTATGGGTGTTCACATGTGAGCTCTTCTCTCTCCGGGCAAGTATCCCCATCTCAGTTCCGTTCTTTCCTTCTGCTTCAGTACAGCTGGACACTTGATTTCTGAAAGGAAGCACAGCATTTTTAGACTCCTCAGAGCACGGGAAAGATTCAAGCTGCCTCCTTTAGGTGTCCAGCTTGGAGACCAGTGTGCCTGGGGAAGTCTGGCTGGCAGCTGAGGGCATGTGGGTTCTGTTGTATGAAAATGGAGTCACTGTTCCTGTGTAGCAAGTGGAGAGCTGAGAGCCAGCAGGGTGGGCTGGACACAGTGCCTGCTTGCACTCCAGCCCTCCTGGCAGCTCAGGTACCTTTTCTCACATTCCAGAGGTTTCCCTGAGGGTAGGAGACTCCCTGGACTGACCTCACCTCAGTGGAGGCAGTGCTGCTGCCACCGACTACTTGCATACTGCCCTTGGGAGGAAAGAACTTCCCCAGGGATGAGCCAAGCACTCTCCTTGGTCCTGAGGCAGCCCCGGGAAAGTCATCCCACTTCTGCACTTGGGAATGGAGGAGAGGCAGGAAGCCCACAGGCTGCTGCATGGGGGGCACTGAGTACCCCAAAATGCAGAAGTGTCACTGGCTTGTGCTGGGCACGTGCTGGCCTGGTCACCTTGGGAGCACAGCGGATGCAGAGACCCTGGGGTGTGGCACCCCCATTGCCACGTGCAGTTCTAGGCCCTGCTCCATCCCCAGTTTAGTTCTGGTGTTGGAGGGGGGCACTCTGGACCTTGCTCAAGAGGATACTTTGACTTACTTTGAATTTGAGTACAGAGATCAGATCACTTTAATTCCAGCTCACTTTTCATCAGTGAGACTCATATACAAACAAATTTTAATATTTATTATTAGGTAAGGTATTAGGTGCCATGTCCATGTCTGTTCAAATATGGCACTTCCCCCTCCAGCCTAAGCTCTCATCTAACAGTAAAAGTTGCATCTCTGAAACACTCAGGAGTGACCAGAAAGACAATAGAACAGCTTGTGGATCTGTTCATTTTGTGCCTGCTTTATTTATATAAATAAAAATCCAGGGTTTCTGTGAGCATTACTCAAAATACCCTCCCATGCATATTTAATATTGGTAATATTTTTAAATTAATATCTTGCAACAGTGGGAAGCTGCTCTGTGAACTACAAAATAAATGAAAGTGACGGAGTGCATCTACTGCTAACACTGTTCCATTTCTTGCAGTCAGAGATCCAAGGCCTTGCCAAGAAGTGCAACTGCACCGTGCATTTGGTGGAGAAATGGTTCAGGAGACGGCGAAACCTGGAGATCCCAACGGTGCTCCGGAAATTCCAGGAGGCTTTGTAAGGAAAGACAATGCTTTTGCTTATCACTGCTTTACTCTTTCAGAAAAAAATGATTGAGGTCCCCCCTTCCCAGAAGGCTGGGTCTGCCTGATGAGGGTTTTGGTTTCTGATTGCACAAACAAGCTGAAAGGAGTTAGTAGCATTTCTCCAAATAATGGTTAAAAGTTTAGGTTAACTGTTTCTCCTGGGGAAAAAAAAAACTACCTTAAAATATTTCAGTTTTCTTCTTTGTGGAATAATGGATTTGTAGGCTCCTGGTACAAAGTGTAAGATGAAAACATGCAGAGAATAGGAAAATATTTTCCTGTCTGCCAGTAATCATAGGGGAACAACAGTGCTTACCCTGGTTTATGTTTGTACCCATGCTGTCACTTTGGGATGCTGTCATGTGTACCAAAGTCAGTTCAAGAGCAGGAATTGTGGCATCCAGACTGAAGGCCAGGTGCCACAGCTTGATCATGGGATACTGTGTGAAACAGGAACTCAAACTCACTGCTGAGAGTGGGCCAGTGAGAAGCTTTGAGTGATAGTAATGAATATGTAAGAAGTTTCAAAACCTCCTGCATATGATTTTTCACTTCTGTGTGAGAACTTCCTCATACCTAAACACTTTAAGTGTGATCTAAAATCTCACACAAATTGCAAATCCCCAAATGGGCACAGCTCATCCCTTTTGGGTACTGACATTAACTGTACCAATGTAAAGCACTTTCAAATGCTCTGTGTATTTGGCTTTTCATTAGCATAATTACATTGGCAAAACTTCACCTGATTATAATATGGAACCTCTGTTACTGTAGGTCAGCTTAAGGAATGAGGGTTAAAAGTACAGCACAGAGCTCAAAGTTGAGTACTTTATCAAGATTCTTTTCAGTGTTAATCAATGTGATGATGATTTAGTGGTGTCCTCTGTCAGACATAAATCCAGATGATAGACAGAGGTGTGTCTCTTTGAAGTCTGAGCTGAGTAAACCCTCCTGACATGGTTTATGTCTGCTGTTGTTTTGGGGATCCGTCAGTTTAGTTTCACAAGTGACAATAAGATTTCCTGTCATTGCTAAAAGACCTGCCTGCCATGCATGCCTGTCTCTAGTAACACACAGCTGAAGACTGAAATTCCAACTTGCTTGGCAGCTTGAGGAGAATGAAGCAAACAGGTTTCTCTTGTGTAATTTTGTGAACCTTGCTCTGCTCTTTGTCAGTGAATTTAATTGAATATAATTCTCTAAGCAAAAAAAATGAGGAACAGAGTTATTCCACTCTAGTAGTGAGTGTTATGAGCATTATGAAATTTTTTGAAAGCCTGCAATCTCCAGGATCTTTTTTCTGAATCACAAGGAAAATCTGATGAGCCAGATCTAAACCATACTTATGCTATTAGTGCTCCCAGTTAGGCAACACTGGGGTTTGGAAAGCCCTTTGCATGAAACCTTCACTGCCTTGTGAGGCTTACCAGCCTTTAACTTCCCCTGCTAACTTCTTTTTTGTTACATTCAGTTCAAGGGAAAAGATTCCTGAAGTTAAACCAGAACATCCACTTGCATAGCTGTTGTTCAGTGCTCTCTCTGGTGGCCAGGATCAGAGTTTAAAAGGCACTTGAGTAAAATGTGGCGATTTTGGATGAGTTTTACTTCAGGTTTTAGTCACCAAATTCATAAAGAAGCTTGGCTCAATGCAAAAGGAGGCAGTGCTCTGGCAGTCTTACACATAGAATGAGTTCATCTGGAGTGCTGTTTATTGCCAAATGCATTCAATATATATTTGTGGGGCTGGGGACAGATGGCACAGTCGTGTAGGTGCTCTGTGCTTTGAATCCTATTCAGAAACCCCATTTTCACTTTACAACCAACACAGAATCAGTTCTGGCATATCCACTGACCACTCACACCTCCTTCTTTGGAATGGGAGGCATGAGGGCAAAGGCAGCAGCTGTGTAAAGTCTGCCCCATGCCACAGTGTTGTGTTTTCCAGCATCTCTTGGTTAACTCTGAGCCAGGTATTACTTGTGGGTTCCACTATGGAATTTCCACCATGTACCTGTGTGCTTTTTCTGTTCCTGCAGTGCTTGCTGTGTTATTTTCAAATCCTCAGAGGAAAGATGGTTTAAAGCTGAGAAGAAAAAGAGTTGTTCATCACATGTGTATCAAGGGATTTTTATAATTATTTTTCTGACTTCTTTCTCAGGTGTGAGACATGTTATTTTGTCTGACCTCCAACATTCCACGTCCTCATCTTTTGTTTGTTGTTTTTCTCATAAAACACTTTGAGCATCTCATTCTTTCTCCTGGAATATCAACCTCCAGAGGATGTGGGCTTCAAAGTAGGGGCTGCTTTTACCACACAGGTTCTCCTCCTCTTCTCTCATTTGGCACTTCATTAACACTGCCAAAGACCTCAATCTCATTTGATACATCTCTCAATCCATTGGTACAGTGTTCTTGTGGGGCTTTCTCCTTTTCAGTGGGTTTAGGTTTTCTGGGAGCTGCTTGCTGCTCTCCTCTGGGATCTCTCTGGTTCTAGAACAAGTTCTCACCAGTCTGGGGCCATGTCCCTACCCCTGTGGTCACAACCTTTCTTTGCATGTGAAATCCTGAACTGTTTTCCTCCTGGACTTGCAGAGCTGCTTCGGGGAAAGGTCAGCCTTGTTCCTGCCGAGGGGAAGAGTGGAAAGGAAGGAGTTTTCCATCACCTGTAGAGGTGGGAGTGGGAATGCTTGGGCTGAGGCTGCAGCCACACCCAGCCCTAGGGACAATACCTCCCACGCAGGCTCCGGAGTCATTAGGAGCCAATTGCTGCCTCCAAATCACAGCATCCTGCTCGGACACCTAAAAGCAGCAGCACAGTTCACTGAGATGCTCAAGAGCTTTTTCCCTTTGCTGACTTAGCAGGCTGATGGTGCAAACCTGGAAGGTTTATCTGCCTTGCTGGATATCCATTTAATCCACAAAAAGCTTAGATCAGGCTAAATTCTGGGACACCTAGTCAAAGATGAGGTTATAGTTAATTGAGACCTTGTAGCCAGATGTAAACTAATCCAGTAGATGCTAATAATTCATAAGGCTCCCCTGTTGTCAGCAATTTGTGTTGAGAGAGATGAAGTGAATGAACCCAGGAAAAGGTTTATGTTCTCAAACATTAATTTTTAGGGGATTTATTACACTTGCTGTGGTCATTCTCTTGATCAGTTCAAGCCTGGCTGGAAAATTACTGCTGTCATGACAATTAAAATACCTATGTTGTGATAATGTAAAAGAATTTCCTAATTTAGCAGTGACTCAAACCTTAAATATTTAAATATTTATAATTCAGATACAGTTAATATGTGATAATCCTTAACATTGAGTGTGAGGCCACATTTATGTGAAGACTGTCTGTGGTATACAATGATTTGCAGTAATTCTGGCTCAGGGCAATATCTTTAGAAAATATAATGTTTTGTTGCTATTTTTTCATTTCAATTTTGCAGCTGGCGATTTTCATTCTATCTGACATCCTCCATTGTTGGATTTATATTTCTGTATGATGTAAGTTAACTTTTTGAAAGATTGATATTCTATTTTTAACAAAATAACTTCTAGATTTTCTTGAATCCCATTGAAAGACTGTGGTTTCAATGCCTCTGTGGGATCAGATCTTTGCTGTATGTAATCTGGACGATGGGCTGCACTGAGATTTAATTTTTAAGTTAACTTTAGACCTTCTATGATGAAGGAATTTATGAGTAATCAGTATTTTTAATACAAGCTTGAAGAAGTCACGCAGATGGTTTTACAGCATGCCTTGTTAACACCTACAAATGCATCACATGGCCATGTTTTCCTCAGAGGACGCCATAAACCTTTTTTGGCAGCATTTTTGGTGGTCACAGCTATTTATTGAGGTGTTGCTGCTGAGTCAGAAGTTGGGAATAACAGAGAGAGTGGTGCCTGTAACTCCCTGAGCCCTGCCTGGGGTGTCCTGAATGCTTCCCCGGAGCAGCGGAACAGATCCTGGTGTGTCTCTGCTCCTCTGGCCCCTCTCCCCAAACACTGTTTATCATCCCCAGCCACTGCTCTGTGTGACTGGTAAACACAGCAAATTTAATCACTGTGGCAACATATCTTGAGTAATTGCAGTAATAAAACACACGCCCACTGCTTTGGATGATGAAATTGTGAACTGGAACGTTTCAGGTGTCCTGAAAAGAAGCCAAAAAGCTGGGAACAATATAATAAATCTGAGATGTAAGTTCCCTTTAGAAACTGGTGGAGAATAGTTATCAAGATTACAGGTTCTTAGCCTGCTCCACTTAGAGAGATTTTAAATAGTGAAGATTTTGAGTTAAGGTGGTAATTGTTGCTGAGCAGGGTCTGACTGCTGTGTCTTCCCCAGAAACCCTGGTTTTACGACATCTGGCAGACGTGGGTTGGTTATCCGTTTCAGGTGAGCTTTTTGGCATCGGGCCTGTGGCCCCCAGGCATTCCAGGTATTTCCCCATTGGCAGGGGTGATCTACAGCAGCCTTTTCCCTCCAGACGGGCACCACCTAAAGAGGTGTGGCACCAAAGCCTCCTGCCTTTTTTCGGGAAGTGCTGCCGACTGTTGCAGGACTTCCCTGGGATCTGCCCGTGCTGTGACTTCCCCCTGCAGCAGCCACCCCGGGATACCAGTTACTCACTGGAGATGTTATCAGTGTTCCCAGACTCGGTGCAGAAGCCCTGCACTGCTCCAGGCCCCACGGTGCTTCAAGGCACTCTGATTAAAATAACCCTGCCCCATCCCACTGCCTTCTTACTCCTGTCCTAGGCAGGGGCCGGGAATACAAAGAATTCTTCCTCCCAGCTGAGTTCTCCCAGCTCCTGGTACACACTTGGGAAATGTACTGACCCAAGGGAGCAGCCCAGCTCCACTCTCCCCTAGGCAGATCCATAGGATTTTAGCATAAATAATTGACATTCCAGATGATTATGTTAATTGTTCACCAAAACAGAGGGGGTTTATTTGCAGTTGTTTGTAATTAAATGCAGAAGGACTCTGCATGTAGTTCTGTGACAGAAATATGGTGAAAAAGCATGTTAAAATCCAGAGGTGGGGGAGGAACTGTGGGAATTGAGAGTTTGGGCTGAGCAAAGGTTAACATACTTGGCTCTCAGAACATCCTTCTTAATGAAGCCCAGGACGGGAATTTAATTTAGCTTAATTTTTTAAGCAAGACTCACCAGAGAAGCAGAAGTCAGGAAAGGAAAAAAGAAGTAATCTCACTTGACATTTACTTTTTCCTGTTCTCAGAGTTAACTGTGTTTTTCTTCATCACAGACCTTGCTGCCATCCCAGTACTGGTACTACATGGCCGAGATCGGGTTTTACTGGTCTCTCATATTTACCCTCGGCATTGACATCAAACGGAAGGCAAGTGCTGGTGCTTGTTTGCAGCTCGAACCTCTGCTCCCGGGAGGGGGAAATCCGGTGTTGGTGAGGAAAGGCAGCGCCTGGAGCCGGGATTTGGCGCAGCCGCTTGAGGGCAGCATCAGCCCGCGCCTGGCATCCCGCAGGCACCCACCCAGGGACCCCGCGCCTGGCATCCCGCAGGCACCCACCCGGGGACCCCGCGCCTGGCATCCCGCAGGCACCCACCCGGGGACCCCGCGCCTGGCATCCCGCAGGCACCCACGCAGGGACCCCGCGCCTGGCATCCCGCACGCACCCACGCAGGGACCCCGCGCCTGGCATCCCGCACCCACGCAGGGACCCCGCGCCTCGCATCCCGCACGCACCCACCCAGGGACCCCGCGCCTGGCATCCCGCAGGCACCCACCCAGGGACCCCGCGCCTGGCATCCCGCAGGCACCCACCCAGGGACCCCGCGCCTGGCATCCCGCAGGCACCCACCCAGGGACCCCGCGCCTGGCATCCCGCAGGCACCCACCCAGGGACCCCGCGCCTGGCATCCCGCAGGCACCCACCCAGGGACCCCGCGCCTGGCATCCCGCAGGCACCCACCCAGGGACCCCGCGCCTGGCATCCCGCAGGCACCCACCCAGGGACCCCGCGCCTGGCATCCCGCAGGCACCCACCCAGGGACCCCGCGCCTGGCATCCCGCAGGCACCCACCCAGGGACCCCGCGCCTGGCATCCCGCAGGCACCCACCCAGGGACCCCGCGCCTGGCATCCCGCAGGCACCCACCCAGGGACCCCGCGCCTGGCATCCCGCAGGCACCCACGCAGGGACCCCGCGCCTGGCATCCCGCACGCACCCAGGGACCCCGCGCCTGGCATCCCGCACCCACCCAGGGACCCCGCGCCTGGCATCCCGCACGCACCCACCCAGGGACCCCGCGCCTGGCATCGCTCACGCACCTGGGACCCCGAACCCCCGGCGGCCGAGGCAGGGACCCTCGGGGGCTCGGCGGGACCGGCTTTACCTTTATTTGTTCTGTCCCTGCCAGGATTTTATGGCTCACGTCGTTCATCACCTGGCAGCCATCGGGTTGATGAGTGGCTCGTGGTGTGGCAATTACGTGCGGCTTGGGACTCTGGTGATCTTCGTGCATGACACTGCAGATTTCTGGCTCGAGGTAACCCTGCTAGCCAGCTTTTTTTTTTTTTCTTTTTTTTTTTTTTCTTTTTTTTTTTTTTTCTTCTTTTTTTCTTTCTTTCTTTTTTTTTTTCCTGAGTTTTTAAACTGTCCTGAGTTTTTTGGTTTTGGTATCAGTGACATTTTTATCTTTTTGCCACGAGTTTCATATGATCCCTTCCTATCCCCAAAGGGACACAGCTTTGCAGATTTGTAACTTATAAGACAAAAAAGAGTTTACAGATAATTTGATACTTTGTTACAGAATCCATTATGAGAAAGGAGCAGAAGATAATTTCCTCACTACAGAATAGGGACTGGAAATAAAGCTGCTTCCCTGGGTTATTCTTGTTTCACTGATAAAATTAGACCAGGTTGTCCACAGCATCACAGAATCACTGAGGTTGGAAAAGGCCTCTGACATCAAGTCCAACCTGTATCAGGTATTTTCTGGCAGAAGAAAAGTTTCTTTTCCTGTACTGAATGGAAAGTCCTTTCCCTGCACTAGATATCAGTAGAAGTGTTTAAGAAGTGTCCTGCTCTGCACAGAGCACTGTGATCAGAGTGGCTTCAGGGTTTCTTGGAAGACAAATACAGTATTTGTTCACTAGAATTACCCTGAGTTTATAACACCAGGTTTGAGGGCACAGTTTCACCTCTTTTGGTGGCAGTGCTAGTGTAAGCAGCCCTTGTAGGCTGTTATCCATCACTGACCATTTCTGTTCCTGATACTCTATCTTGCTGTATCAGAAGAGCTAATTATGGGGTTGTGCACTTGGGATTAGTCCAGATTAAACAAGTTTTCTTGCTGGTTTACTTTTAAACCTGAACTGCTCCTAGGTCTAATTAACTCAGGGGCCTCACAGACAGTGGAGTTGACAACTGGTAGGACAGCACTTGGATGGAAACTGGAGTTGAGTACCAGAACAACTTAATCCAGCCCTGCTGCTCAAAAGAAGGAGGAAAAGAAAAGAAGTTAAGCTGCTGTTTAAAACTTAGGCTTGGCACCTGCAGCTTTGCTCACACTTGAAAACTTTGCCCAGGGTGGTTCCTAATGGAGCAGGGGGAGCTGGACAGTTCATTTAGGGGAGAAGCAGCACTTACAGCCTTTGTTAGGGGATAGATGCCAGCACTGAGATCTCCTGCTCTCAAAAAGGAGAAGACAGGAGTGAATTAGGCCCAGAGGAGGGTCAGTAACAGGCATGTCCCAGAACACCTGCATCTCCTGAATGTGCAGGTGTAGCCAGCAGCTCCTCTTGGAATTCAGTCTGTTTGGAATCTGGTAGAAAAATGAGGAATTACCTCTGTTCTAAAGAGCACTTTGTGTTTCCATGACACTTTATATTCTGGTCTGAGAGCTGTTCTTCATGCCTTTGATGCAGAGTCCTTTCCTTCAAGATAAAAGGAGAAATATAAACAAAGAATCTTGTCTGAAGCTGCTTTATTAGGTATCAGTAAAATGATTGCTTTACATGTCAAACTGGGAGGAAATACTCTTCCTGCTTAGGTGGAAGATGAGTCTTTATTTATGAAAACACAGAATTTATTTCAGAGAATATTTATAATATGTTTG
This sequence comes from Irena cyanogastra, assembly GCA_013397155.1. NCBI lineage: Eukaryota > Metazoa > Chordata > Aves > Passeriformes > Irenidae > Irena > Irena cyanogastra. The sequence goes on from VWZV01001280.1 coordinate 329,305, forward strand.
GGGGTTTTTATCCACTGCAGGCAGCCAAAATGTTTAATTATGCTCGCTGGGAGAAAACCTGCAACATGCTGTTTATCATCTTTTCTATTGCATTCTTCATCACCAGGATGATCCTGTTCCCCTTCTGGTAAGCAATGTTTAATCCAGTCACAGGCTTTTACTTCATTCCCACTCCCCCTGAAAGTTTAGTGCTGGTTGTGATGGAAAAAGGAAAGGAATGGACTGTACTTGAAAATTCTGCTAGTGAGAAAATTGACAAAAAGTGTCATTTTCTTTAAAAATTAGTATGTAAAAATAATTTTAAGTGGGCCTTTTGAAGCTAAATAAAACTTTTATATGTTATGTAACTTGTTTTGTAAATAGTAGTTAAATGCTACAAGCCCCTGCATTTCCAAGGGGACTGAGCTCCTTAACTAAGAGAAATTCTTTTCCCTTTCATTCCCCCCCTTCTGCTGTAGCTGCAAAGTCAGAGTACATGACTCTCTTTTTTTTGGAGCCTTCTTTCTGCTACCCAGTCCTTGGGTAGTGCCTCACCTCACTCACATGGGGAGCACTCAGAGAAGTTTAGGTGAACCAATTAATTTATGAAGTCAGCACAAATAAATCTTAACTTGCTAAATACTTGCATGCCTTTGGAGTGCTATGATTCAATCTACTTTGGAGTATCCACATGGGTGCTTAACATGTTTATCTTTTAAAAAGTGTTTAATGTGTTTCACATTCACAGCTCTAATTTGCCCCTCCCTGCACATGGACAAACCCTTAGAGACTCAAGCTGGTTAAATTAATAGTTCTGAACATTGATCAACATAAGGCTTTAATTTCCTGTAGTATTTTCTTTCAGAAATGCTGATGTCTTTTACTTTATTGTTGTTCTTTTAATTAACTGTACAAGTGATCTGCAATCATTTTGCTTCACTGAGTTTCTTGTTCTTCAGCCCTTGAGCTTGGAAGCGAAACATGAGATTAAAGGGACTCAAAAAGCCCCAAATAATACAGAAGTAGTGAAGTCTGAAGATGGACAAAACATATGTTAATTAACAAAAAGCCCTGTTGCAAAGCCTGTAGAATTTTCTCTGGAGTGTGGATTTCAGATTAGAGAGAATTTGCACTAAAAAAAGGCATAGGCAAGCTCTGAGTTGCACAGTATCTAGACCACACAGAGATGAAGATCTGAAAACCAGGGACTTTTTCTAACCTCACTTAGAATACTTTCTTGCCAGACTTGACTTTTTCATCTTCTGAAGTCTGTATTTCAACAGACATGCATAATCTAGTTAAGGCAGGGCTTGTTAATTAATCTACCATCTTTGCAGAGCTTTTTAGTATTAATCAGCTTGGAATATGTGATTAGAAATAAGTGTAAATAGCATAAGGAAGAGATCTTGCACATAACAACGATCTTTATTTTTTAGGATTCTTCGTGCCACACTATATCTGCCTACCTACTACTCCACAACTCCTGTCATAGCATACTTTTTATTCAATGGGATGCTATTAACCCTCCAAGGCTTGCATTTATATTGGGGTTATTTAATTTTCAAGATTTTGAAAAGGTTCGTTTTCCTAAAGGTAAGAAATTTGTTTCTTCAGAAAGATGTGTGAAGTATCAAACAGATGCCAATACCTCCAATATAGATTTACTTGGAATTTTATTGTTTTCCTGAGCTTTCAAGTCAGCATTTCTGATAGGGATCTACAAAGCATAGACATGTTCAAATGTGCATTGCACTTCTCATTGTCACACCCAGTGTCTTGGTTGGAATACAAAGACTTCAGCTAGAACAGGGTTTTTTTGCCTGTATTTGATGTTTTGTACCAATAGTAAATCAGAAATGGGCTCTCCCAGAAACTGAAGCCCTAAGATGGTCCAGAACTCCTCAGGAATTCCTGTGTTCTGAGTGAAAGCAATCTGGGCTTTGTAGCAACTTACCAAAAAAGAAGAGAAGTGAGTGATGAGAGCTTTGACTACAATTTTTCTGCAGTATTTAAATTTCTTTAGATTTGCCTAAATGTGAGGTCACCTAAACTGAGCACTGGTTTTGGATCACAAAAACCAAGTGAAGCATATCTGGTATTATATTATGACTTAATGAAATACTGTCATATTCAGCTGGAGCAGAGAAACAGTGCAAGTCTGGTGCTGCCTAATCTGCTTTTACCTTGTAGAGAAACTCATATGGGAAAAAACTCAGGAGAAAACTGCCATTTATGTCTCGTTTGATTGCCTGAAGTAGTGACATTTTCACAAGGTCTTGTGCCATGAAATGTGCAGTGGAGTGCAGGGTAGATTAAAATATTTAGCAAAAAGCATTTAAGAGAAGGATTTGGAGAATGTCCCAGATTTGGCACAAGTATTGACAGGTATATTTTTCTAGTTAGGACGAAATTTAAGTTGTGCTGGTGTAAAATGGTATTTTTTCTGAGGCTCAAGAAACAAAAAACTTAATTAAACTGACTGTCCTTTTATCTGAAGCAGTTTATGCTGTGAAGCATCTTAAGGAAATAGAAATATTCCTTTCTCCCTGTATTTAATTGTTGTTTGAGTGCTAACAGGAACCATCCTGTAATTATTGGAGTTTTGGATTCCATCAAATCTTATGCAAACAGACAACTGGATATCACAGGGAGACCCAACGTCTGCCCTAGGAGTTACAAACTCAACCCTTGTAAGCCAGCATACAGCAGCACAGAAGGGACAAATCTGTGGAGGAAATGGTTTGTGTTGCTCTGCCTCTAAAACAAGCTTCTATGTTCCCTTAGACTCTGAGAATCTTGTGTATCTTGTGTGTCATTTACCTCTGTTCGACTAATCACTACATTGTTTCTGGCCTGGCTTATTGAGCTGTTAAGTGCTTTACTTCTTGTTTTCTTTTGTGATTTTGGCCTTGTCTCTGTGCTGTTCTTGTTCCCTGTGCACAACCCCTCTTATGAATGGAGAGACATCCCTGTGCCTCCCAGGTGAGGAAGAGGAAGGCTTGGCAGAGCCTCCATCCACACTGGCTGAGGTCCTGGGAGCGCAGTGCAGAAGGTGCTCAGATGCAGTGATGAACAGGACACTGCCAAGTCAGCTATATAAGGCCACTCTGCCCTGCCTGCTTATGTGCCTTTGGAAGGGGCAGAAATGTTTTATTTTGAGATCAGAGCTTTGTTGTATTCGTCACTGCTAAAAAATGGGAAAGCACCAAGCCTGCATCCCTACCACAGATTTTTGATTCCTTATACAGCTCTCTGAGAAGATGGTTTCCAAATAACATTTTTACAGTGGTAGCAGCAGCAGCCCGGGCCCTTTTCAGTCTGGATGACTTCAGCTGGCTTGCATGTGCAGCCTGTTTTCCATAGCAGTGGCAAACTTGGCTGTGAAAGCAGCCAGTGCCTCCAGAGCTGGAAAGGCAACGTTGAAAAGAATGGTGTTGGCAGGGAGGGCTTTTATACCAACATCTTTGTTACAGACAAGCTGTACACAAATAGCTGCTGCTATTTTAGGGAAATACCAGTAGACCATCATCCTGGTGTTAGAAGGGGGTTGTTTCTCTGCCCAAGTCTGCCTGTTTTCTGAATGAAAACTTAGCAATTTTTGATATTTTTCTTGAAGCACCAGTTAGCTACTTCAGATGGAAAAATGAAGTCATGGTGTAACTGTGAATAGAGACTTCTGTTGTTTGACTGAAGGAAGCTCTGAGCATAGAAGGGTGTAAGGAATTTTTTCAGGACCCTCTGTGCCTTGATCCTGGAGTTTTGGGGTCACTGCAGCCTCGAGACTTGGTGGCTTCTTCTGGGCTTTCCTCTTGCCCCTGAGGAGAAGATGGCTTTTGATTGAGAGTGGCTGGTCAGAAGCTCTTCATCTCAGCTGTCACCTCCCCCCTGCACCAACAGAGGGGACAGTTACCCTCAGCCCTCTGGGATAACTGCTCAGCCAACTGCCTTGCTTCAGCAAAAAAGAGCTTGGACTAAGAATCTTGTGTTTTTCCTCCTCCCAAATACTGCAGTGAGAGAAGGCTGAAAATGAGGAAAAAGGAAAGAAGGGAGATGAGCTTCTGCCATCCCTCTGTGGACTGGTGGCACAGAGCAGCACTGGTGGCCTCCAGGCTCTCGAGACTTGTGCCACCTTTCCCTTGGCACTCTGGGAATGCCCTAAAAGTGGAAAGTTCTCCATCCACAAACTCACCTACTTCACATTAAGAAGCTTTTTATTTTCCATAGGAGTAAACTTGAGGGTACAGAATCTCTTTCAAAACCATTATTCTTATCTCAGGACACGTAGGGAACATTTCTATTTTCCATTCTCATGTGACATTTGTGACCTTGTGTATGAGTAAGGCCTGTAAGAAAAGCCCTTTGAGGTCAGACTTGTAGCCATGTACCAGCTCTGCTTTGGGAGGAAGGAGGACATTCTTCAGTGTAATTTCTTTTAAGTTAGGTCAGACAATTGTAATGTTAGCTGCTGGCTGCCATCTTGATGTCCAAGGCCTTTTGTTGCTAGGAAACTCCGTGTGTTTCTGTAATATTGTTCAATTACATGGTTAAATTACCCACTTGTATCAAGTTTCAAGCACCACTGAAACATGTCTAGTCATCATGTCTGCACATATGAGAATATTTTAGGAAAATTGAAAAAGCATATAGAGAAGTATGTACATATGCACTGATTTAAAACATCTCGCCAGGAAAATCCCGTGGAGATTAAACATTTTATTTCCAAGGTCAGAAAAAGGGAGTGAATGACAGCAGCTTATAGCCACATTATTATGGCAAATTAAGATGTAAAATATATGTTAAACCCATTACACACTGAGTTAAGGTTTTGAGACTAAGGTGCTTTAAATCTTGAAAAATATGTGTAAGTTGTAGGAAACGGGCATGATGTCCACATGTCTCAGATACTTCAGGGCTGATGCAAAGTCCATCAGTGGAGGGTAATGGCAGGTTTCTCACAGACTGTAATGTGTCCAGGAATAGGTTTTCCTGCTCTTGTAATTGTTTTGCCACCATCAGACCACCGTCAAGGAAGGCAATGAGCTGCTCACTAATGGCTGCTGTTATGCAGGAGTCGTCAGCAGCAGTTTTCTTGGATTCACTGTGGTTCTTTCCTCTTCCTGAAGCAGAAAAGACCCTGCACTGCTGTAGATCAGGATTTTGGACTTGTCACTCTTTAAAAACCTGTCCATGTTCAATACTCATTTGGCATTGTGTACTTGGTAAGCTTTTTAAAGACTGGTTGGGCGTATCCTTGTCCATGGTTTGTTCATTCCTTATTTGGCCCAAATTCCCAAGGCAACAGTGAGAGTTGGTGTTCAAAGAATGACTGGAAACAGAGTAGGGGAAACTGAAAATGATAAAAAAAATACTACTTTGGGTTGAAATGAGAGCTGTGAAGTGCTTGTTATGATACTTCTGCTGTTCCCAGCCATCATTTTCCTACTGCAGCATTTTTCTTCTTACTTTTTTTAATGCTTGATCTGCTTGCATCAAACAAATTGAAATTTAATGAGAATTAGCACATTCAGTGAGAAGTGATTTCCTTCAGAAAAATGCCATCCTACAGAAGTTAAACAGAGGACAGGGTTTATTTCCTAACCTAGTGGCACATAAGATTTTGTTTCCTTATGTGTTTTGTCAGGTCTGTGCTGCCCAGGCTAAACAAAAGTGAAGTGGTAAAAGAAACCTAGAGGTGCACTTGCCTTAATCCCAAGTGGCTGCTTTAAAAGCTGCAATACATTTTGGAGGATAATGATAATCTAGTGAGTTACATTTTCATGACTGGAACTGGGAACTTGTGGGAAAGCTTTTCCTGGATATTTTGTTGTTCCCTTCTAGCCTGAGAAGGGCTAGTTCTGCTTTGGAGTTTGAGTTCTCTCAGTGGAGGGTTAGCACAAACATAAGACAGGTTGAACTAGATTGGTAGGGGTTGCTTTTTCTGCATTTTAAAGGAAGACAGGTTGTGGAGATGTTGTATTTGTTGGTTCTCAACAGATGAATATAGCAGATTTTCTCATGAGGAACAAAATAGGCCAAATGAAAGCTTTCCCTCTTAGATATAAAACCAGTCAATCTGGGAGCCTTCCCAGCTGGTTAAAATGATTGTCCTGGGGACATGAGTTGTTTAATAGCCTGGAGATGGGAGTTAGTCAGCCAGGTCAGCAGCATGGAGGCTCGTGCCCTAGTAAAGGGAAATTACTTCCTATTATGGCTTTCTTTCATCTGCCTATCTCCCATTCTGCTCCAGCAACCTAGTTAAACCCAAAGCCTGGCTACATGTCTCACTTGATGCTGCCAAATTAATGTGAGGGAGGAGGGTGGGAGGCAGGCAGAAGGAGCATAGGAGAAATTGAGGTTTGCTGGCTGGCATTTCAGTGACAGTGACAGGCAAGGTGCAGAGCAGCTGAGGAGCCTGGAGGCCTGCCCTTCCAGGGATGTGGAGTCAAGGCTGCCCCCAGACACGGATATTGTCAAAGTGTGCAGCCCAACAGAGCCTGTGAAAGAGGAAAAGCCACTGGTTCTTCTCCACTGTGCCAATCCAAGAGCACTCTTTGGTTTCTAGGGCCTCAACCAGTTTTCCTGGCACTGGGAGTTAAAATGCAGATTTCTGTTTAAATCTTTACATTTAGTCCAGATTCTGAACAGGGTCAGCAGCTGAGCAGTGACTTCCAGGGAGATGTGTTGTATATGCTTAGTGGATTGTATGTTATACCACACACTAAAATATGCTTCTCAGGTTTCAATACAGCAATAGTGTTCTTTGCTGGATTTTTTTTTAAATTTTTTTTTTTATAAACTCTGCTTAGAATGCCCGTAATTCTGCAACATTTTTCATTTGAATGTTATATAAAAATCAGGTAAAGCTTCAAAAACCTGGATTAAAGGCTGTTATGACCATTGTGGAGGGATGAACTAATGAGAAACTGCAGAAAATAACTCGTGAGCATTTGATTGTAATAGATGGGTGGTGAAGGTATGCTGGGGTGGGAGCACTGGGGCAAAGTACCCTTCCACAGCCCTGCTGTGCACACACAGGACTGTGCAGGAGCAGCCTCAGTCCCCAGGCCAGAGTCCAACAAACTGGGGGTGTGGATGCTCCCTTTGCCTGTCTCACGTTGGCCGAGCCATAAACAGCTCAGATGTGCTGCAATGGAAACCTGCTCCTTCCAAAGTCACTGAGTTTGACTTCAGCAGGAGCTGCAGATGACCAGTGCCTCTAAGAACAGAAACCCAGACTCCATGCAATCCTGAGGCTTCCTGGCCTGGCCATTCCCAGGGGTTGATCCAGGGCCAGGCTCTCAGCTGGTAGGAATGAGCACGGCTCAATGGGATTGTGTCAGTTTTCACCAGCAATGGATCTGGCCAAACAAGCACCCCTGCCTCTCTCTGCGTGTTCCCTGGCACAAGGCAACTCCACTTCTAGTAAATCCCCATCCACAGGGTTCTTTTGATGTGCAAGTTCCTAATTCAGGGGGAAGACAAATGTTGGTAAAGTTTTTGCTCTAAAATTAATTGCTTTACCTTGCTGTTCATAGAAGGGCATTTGCCGACAGATTTTCTGGCTTCTCATTTTAACTGCTTGTATCTTTTAATTTTCTAGCAGGATCTTTATGAAATGTTCCATTTCTTGCTAGTTTTATATATACACCTATATAAAAATTATATATGTGTAATAGTGTGCATATGTATTTATTTTTTCAGTTGCCAAAAATCAATTCACAGAGCGAACCCTAAGCCTTTACAGAACTTTTGATGCCTTCATTTACTATTTTTAATATATTCTGCAGAGATTTGAATTGTGACTGTGTTATGAGGTGCATAATTCTTATATCTTCAGAGGGAGTTACTGAACTGCAATCTGGTGAATCGATTTAAAAAAAAAGATTGAAATAAAGCTAGTTAATGATAGGTTAATATTGATTGAGAAAGAAAGTTGTTCTGTCTTGTATTTAAACAAAATGTTTCCCTAGGAGGACCTAGGAGTGCTCCATAATCATAATTACATGGCAAGAAGGGAGGAAGTCCTTTAAAGGAGCAGTTTGTCCTCTGTAACACAATTGTAGTGAGTTTTGATCAGGCACAGGACACTGCAGGCTCCCCTCAGCAGGAAGCACAGAAGGCAGCCTGAGCAGGCAGGGGTGGCTGTGAAGCAGCTCCAGGCTGGGATTTGTTTGGTGTGACTTAGGCTGTGCTTAGCACAATTTCCAGGGTCCCTCTGTAACCAGCAGAGGAAGAGTGGCATCCTCATCCCTGTATATTTGGCTCAGTAAGGAAACTGCATGAGCTTTGTTCACTGGGTGCCACTGAAAGTATTCCAAACCCAGCCTTGGTACCAGGGTGGTTACAAGGACTGTATGGATTTTAGGCATTGCAGTATGAATATAGGAAAAACCATTACTTGTTAGGTATGTGACTGAAAAGGAGATTGATGTTTAAGTAGGAATATAAAGTTTAGATGCATCACAACACGAAAGGAATGGTCTCTGAGGAGGTAGAGAAATGTCCCTGCTGGACAGAAGTGCCTGTCACGTACCTGTGCGTTGTGGCCTCAGTCCACAGTGCTGCAATGCTTCTGCAGGGATACTCTTCAGCAGCTGTGTTGTTTCAAAACATTAATTGAGTGCAGTATCATACCTCACTGAGAACAGCACGAGTGTCTGATCAGCTGTTTTGTAGCCAAAACAGCATTTCTAAGGAGTAAAAGTGCATGTTCTGATAAAAGTTCATACCACTGAACTCCTTGGCTTAAAGCAAGTTCTGTCCTAGGGTAAAAAAAAGTTCACTATAGAGAACAGCATCAAATGCCTATTATATTGTTCTTTGTTTCTTTGCCAACTGTGGATTTAAAATTGGGATAATTCAAAAAGCAGTGGGACATTATGACTCACTCGGTGCCTCCTGGGCTTTTGACATTATCGGAGCGCCCCGCAGGCCGCAGTGAGGCTCAGGCAGTGATTTCAGTAACTCAGCCAGCAGACCCGGCTGGAACCACAGAACCTGATTAGCTGCAAACAATGACTTAGTTCTTACAACACTCAGGGCACTCGAGCCCCAGCTCCAGGTGTGCTGTGCTGAGTGACACCAGTGAGGTTTTCTCGGGCTTAAATTTATCCCGTCAGTCAAAATCAGGGACATGTTTAAGTGACAACATCTAGTTTTATGAAGTTAATCTTTTCAATAATTGTGGAATTAGTCAAACTTTAAATTTGTTTTTTACAAGGCTTCTTTGAGTTCCCTCTGAAAACTGTCAGTGGAAAGGTTGGGGAATGGCTATTACATAGAAGAGATAGATTAAATAAGAGGACTTTGTGCCACAAGATGTCTAATACAATTAACTTAGAAAGTCTGCATCTTCATTTAAAAACTGCAGAAAGCAGTGTCCAGCTGTGCATCTTCCATGGAAGATAAACATTATTTATGTTGCCTAGTGTGTATGAGCTGAAAAGGGAAATATATTTTCCAATAAAACCTTCCAGGCTGGAAATACAGAAGAGTTTGCTTGAATCCAAATATATATTGCTTAGTCTCAATAGGAAAGTAAAGACTTATTAAGTCATATGTCAGCTGAGCTGAATTATTGATGTTGAATTCAACATGTTGAACTCAGAGATTCATCAACTTTATAGTATTACTTGTTAGAAAAGTATCCCCTTCTATCTATTTGGACTGACTTTTTATAATCTCTCTTGTTTATTATCTCTTTTATTTGAGGCAGTGGTTGCTGACCTGACTAATAGCTTTCATCTTTGTACTTCAAGCTGTTTCCATATGTGCAGGTGCTATGGAATTTACTGTCTTTACATTGAAAAATCAAGATCTAGTCAATATGTTTGTGGATGTTCAAATGAAAATATTTTTAAGGTAGAATTAAGGTATAAGGTTCTGATTTTAATAGAAGATACATTTAACAGTCAGAAAATTCTAACTAAATGTTAGGAATAAGTATTTGAGAGTCCAAAAATCTGAATTTCAGCAGATCAGAAAACAAAATTCTGGAATCTGCTCTGAATTGTTTTGATACATCAGTAGTTGGTAGGAGAAATCCAGTTAACTGTGTGGTTAGCCCAAAAAATTAACTGGTTCTAGTCTTGTCCAGTTGGGGCCAAATTGAAATCTTCTTTTGCTGCTGAGAAGCCTGGAGTCAGTGTTGATCCCACCAGGTGAGTTAGGCCTGGAACATCTCCCACCACTCACATGGACACAGTCCGAATCATGGAATGGTTTGGGTTGGAAAGGACCTTAAAGCCCATCCCATCCCATCCCATCCCACACCCTGCCAGGGGCAGGGACACCTTCCACTACCCCAGGGTGCTCCAAGCCCTGTCCGGTCTGGCTTTGGACACTTCCAGAGATCCATCCACAGCTGCTCTGGGCACCCTGTGCCAGGCCTCCCCACCCTCACAGGGAACTGACATTTGCTAGCAAGGGCCCTTCCCCTTCTGAGAAAGCAGAGGCACGTTGCTAAGGTTTCCTCTCTGTTTGTAGGATCAATCCACATTGCTACAACTTATTTTTGCTTTTTTAATACTGCCTGCCACTGTCTTTTCCTCTGCTCTTTCCTCTTGAACTACCCTGCTGTGGCAGATATGGAGCTGTGGCTGCAGTGTCACCTCAGCGTGCACTGGACAAAGATGCCACATCCCAGTAAAGGGGGCAGGAGGGAAGGGTGGGGTCTGCCCAGCCCCACTCCAGCAGTGAGGTTCCCGTGGTGTCACCAGCCCAGGGGACAGGAAAGGAATGCTTCCATCAGTTGTCAGCACAGCCCTGTCCTGTGCTGCTCTGCTCAGCTGGAGCACAGTGCGGGGCCAAGGGCTTGTCAGGAGGGAAGGGATCTCTGAGTGCTTTATTGAGAGACAGACTTGTACAATTAGGAGTGAATTCTCTGTTAGTTTAGATGGAGATTTGAGCAGTATTTTTCTGCTTACAAGAGGCTGGGAAGTGGCCCATGAATTTTGTTCATCTCTTAACTTCAAGAACTCTTTTTTCTATGGTGAAGTTGCTTAGAAGCTCCTTCACTGTTCATCTAGTGCTAATGACTTCAATGATACATGTTCTAACAGCAGTGAAATGCAAGAAGCCAAAACTACCTTAACAAATATGGTTCATTTAACTAAAAGAGGCAGACTGAGCAGCAGGTGGAAGGGTTAAACAAAAGGGAAAAAAGATTATAAAAGTTTGTAGCTTTGGCTTGACTACAAATAGCTCTCTTGCAGGCTTTATAGCATTAGTGTTGCTTCTCATAAACCTTGAAACCATTCATCCATTTAGAAAGATTAAATTGGTTAGTCATCCAGAACAGAAAACGTACACATCCATTTTGTCTGTTACCCAAAACCAGCTGAAGTATAATAAATGCCATTAAACTAAAGCATTGAGTATTAATGATGGCCTCAGCTGTGGTATTTACAGTTTGCCAGCTCTTGTGTTCCTGATAGTATATTCATCTGCTGCTGCTCAGGGACAGTCAGAGCAGAGCCTTTGAGTTGGAAAACATGAGTATAATATATGATGTGAGGGGCTCAGAGAAAACATCTTGGTATTAAAGCAGGGAAAATCCTAGAAATGTTACAACTTTTGTTATAATTAGAAGGTCAAAGTTAAGAGGCACAAACTTCACTTAGGATATCCTAATATATTTATAATGGTCTGTTAAACAGCTTGCAAAGACAGGTTTGTTTGGATTTCCAGTTATAGATGAAGCTATTGCTATTTCAAGTTCTGTCACTTAAACAAGGCAGACAAAAATGGCCAGACTCTCCTAAACCAGGAATTTGTAGAGGCACTTGGTCAGGAAGCAAGTTTATTATTACAAAACCTAATAAAAATTAGATTTCATTTAGCAGCATTTTTTCTTGGTTAATATCAGGATTTCAGAAGTTACACTCTTTCCCAGAATTAAGAAAATTTGCAGTGATTACTTCAGAATATAAGAAATTTAATTCTGCTGCTTTGAAATCTGTAACATGTTCTCTCAAAGGTAGGGATTTACAGTGGGCTGGAAAAACATGACATGTTCTTTAATTACCACATATAGTGCCTTTAATCAGAGCATCCAGCTTGACAGCATTAAAACTGGGAAGCCAACTATCTGAGTTTCCAGTTCCATGCTGGAAATGCCAGCTCATTCCTATAGGAAACAGGAATCAATATCACATACTGGCCATCATTCAAAGCAGAGCAGTTTGCCAGCTGTTCTTAAGCACCAGCAACTTGTGTGCAGCACAAGGAGGGACTCCAAATGAAATACCACAAACTTCTCTGACATTATTCCCAATCAGTCCTGAAGTGCTGCTCCTGTCACTGCCCACAGTGCAGCCTCAGGGAGATGAGAGCACTTCCAGGGAGTGCAGTGGATTTGGCATCAGACACTACTTAGGATTAGTTTACTTTTCTTTCTGAAATATTTCTGGTGGCAGAAAAGCAACAATCTTCCCCTCACTCCCTCAGCATTTGTCTTTTACTTCAAATACAAATGGCAAAAATACCAGGAGGGAGTGAGGTGATCTGAAAGAGCCAGAACCTCATAAATTGTGTGGGAAAGGCTGTCTTGCCTTTTCTCCAACTGATGGCATGCCAAGTTTATTTTACAGTATTTACAGTAAGATTTGTTTGTTTTGATACCCTTTGTAAGTTGTTAGGGAAAAAGCAAAAGAAAATCTCCAGGAAGTTTATAGTTTGTGATGAGCCAGAGCTCAGGCTTTAATTTGCTTTCTAGCCCTATACTTTTTACTAAGAGCGTAATATATAAAGGGGTATGAGATTGCAATTGGATGAGTTATTACTGGGCTGTTATTTATTTTCTCTGTATGAATTTGGTGCTTAAGAAAGACCTCAGAGCAGCACGCTAAGGAAGTGGAATTGTTAGTTCATTCCAAGAGCAGACACAGGAGGGGCAGGAACAACCCTGGTTTCTCCTCCCTGCGTCAGTGCTCTGACCTTGGCACATCACAGGGAGAACAAGCAGCCTCTGCCTGTGTAGCTGAGGTCCAGATGGATGACATGAGAGCAGATTTATCCATGATGGAACGGTCCTTGTGTGGCTGTGCAGGCAGGGGATTGTCTGTGCTGAATTCCTGCCAGCTCCAGCACATGGCTCAGAGGCAGAGCTCTGTCATGAGGAGAAGCCCCAGCATCCTGCAGTACAAAAAGACACAAAAAGTGGTGCCTGTTCTCAGGAATTAGGAAGAAGGAAGTGTTTTCTGGTTGTACAACATCTCTCACTAGAGCATCCTGCCCTGAGTCTGTGGAGCAGGTCACCCACTGGTGTGGAAAGTCTTCCAGGCAGGTGCTGCTCTTGTGAGCTTGTTGCACTGAAGGGAAAATAGGGATGTTTGGCTTTAATGCTGAAGCCTCGATTGTTTGAAACAAACCTCTGAACACATTGTAGGGCCTTGGGTTATTGCAGGAGTTTAGAAACAGGAGACTAATGGTATATTTTATGTGCCATGACAAACTGCACAGTGTGGTCTCACCTCTCCCTGAAACACGGGGTAGATGTGATGACTTTTCTCTGTGTGGTGGAAACATTCAGTTTCCATATTTGAAGCACGATTACCAAACGCTAGGAGCTGTCCCTATGGAGCTGGGGAGGGATTTTCCTGAGGGCAGACTGCCTCGCTGACCCCTTCCATCCCTGCTCATGGAGCAGCCATTCTCCTCCCAGGCACTTCCCTTAGCAGGTGATAAACACAAGATGCACAACAGCTGTACAGACACAGCCTCCCCTGTGCCAGTGTTGATGTGCTGTGTACACCACTGAGCAGGAAAGAGCATTTTAGGGTCAGCAAGTGTCTTTGAGCAAAGCTGGTGCCAGGAGATGCTGGCACGACTCATCACTGTTTAGTTTACACCTGTCAGAAGCAGGCAGCCTCTCAGCTCCTGTGTTTGGGTGAGTGTATTCATCATATTTAGCTTTTAAACAATATTCTTTTCATCTTCCCTGCACTTCATAGCTGTTAATGAATCCCGCAGCACCCAGGGATTAATAGTCACACTTTACAGGGAAAAGCAGAAATAAACGAGAAGAGGTCAAGTGACTGGGCTGAGGTCATGGAAACAGTTTTGTCTACAGAACATTTGGTTCTGCAAAATTAAAGTGTTGTTAATTGATCTCCCCTTGGATGTCAGCCTCCATTTTGGGGGCAAGGTGCGTTTCTGGGGGCCAGTAAAATGTGTTCACAGTGCTTTCTTCTCCCTAGGACTTGAAAGATGATCGGAGTGATGAAGAGGAGGAAGATTCTCTTACAGACACTGAAGAGGAGTCCATGAAGAGTGGCACCAAGAGCAGCAGTGGGTCAAGCAAACACCTCCTAAGCAGCAGTCACCACTAGGCCTGTCCTGCCTCACCTCCTGCAGTGATTCCTGCTCTGGTTTTAGCCCAACCTACAGGATTTAAGTCAAAAGGCTTGTGAGAGACTGTGATTGATTTATTGTTGGCTACTGGACCTGGAAAAAAGCCCAGTTTAGAGGGGAGGGAGAAATTGCATAACATGACAAAATGTGTTAATGACCCACTTTCAGAATCGTTGCAGAGTGTGTGGAAAGATGTTTGGACACGCTGACTGACAGTGCTCCACAAGGGCAAAGCTCAAGAGAGTCAAGTAATTTAGTGTCCCGTTGATTCTAATGTTGTTTTTCAATCTGATAAAAGATATATTTCATCAAACAATTTAAATCACAGATGTTTCGTGGTAGGTAGGTAGTGTGAACTCCATTAGGAACCAGAATTACTCAATGTGGGAAAAAATTGACAGTGCTGTACAGTGACTGGCATTTTATCTTTACTTTTCCATTTAAACCCTCATCAAAATGGGTATTTTTCTGAGTTATATTTCATTGCCTGGAGGCCAGAGGAAGTGAACATGGGGGAATTCAAATTACTTGTCTATGAAGGGTTAGCTTCAGTGTAGAAATATAGTCTTTCTCTGAAGTGATAGATAGCTGAAATATTGTGTCAAGGAAGTCACTGTTAAAACAGCAAAACTCAGCCCCAATTCTCCATTGAGCTCCAGGCTTCTCAGATGTCTTTCAGTCATTTTGGCCCAGTGTGCAGAGGGGAGAGAAGAGGGGAAATGGAAATTGAGTCTTTTCACAGGTTCTTGTACACTTATCTGTCCTCAAAACTGCCAAACACCCTCTGCTCCTTGCTCATCTTCAGACCAGAAAGTTAAAACTAAATCTCATCCATTCCCTTCTCATGACCTTGCCTCACAGCTTTGGACACTGCCTTCTCTGGAGCAAGGCCACCAAGTTCTGAATTGTGGTTCTGCAGTGTTCACTGCAGGTACCCAGCCACTGGGGAGCACAGGACTGGCACAGGATGTGACACTGTCACTGCTGTGGGTTCATTTGATACCAGGATGTGTGTTTCCATCTCTGCTCTTTTATAAAATGGGGAATCACATCAGCTAGACCTGAACTTGGATGTAAGTGACTTCAAGCACATGCTGTTGTTTATGCTATAACCAGTGAGCAACAGCTCCTCTTACCCAAAGTGCCTCTATCCTAAATTTGCACTTCTGTTCTAACACAAATGGGGCTGCAGCAGCATTTTCAGTCCCAGGGCTCTCCATAGAGTCCAGGCCTTGTAAACAGGGTGGTGCCAGTCCCATTTCCCTTGGCATTAGCTCACAGGGTCATAAAGGATTTGTGTCATAAGTTTGGGAGGCGAGAGGCTCTGCATGTGGTTCTACAGTAGCTGAGATCATCTGGGGAGCTAAATCCAGTAGTTTGATAGAGGCCAGGGGACCACTCCTAGAGCAGCCTCAGTGCAGAGCGTTCAGTTCAGAACGGCTCCGTTCCCCTCCGGCAGGAATTGGTGACCTACAGGAAGCATTATGGGATTGACTTGTTTTCCCAAGATTTCCTTGGCAAGTGGGATGTAATTCAGTGACTGAAGCATTGAAAGAATGGGAAATGTTTGGGATCTCAGATATGAAGAAAGAAGTGGATTTTATGCAGTTACAAAAAGCTGTAGGGGGGCTTTGTTACAGAGGCTTTTTTTACAGTGTCTACTTTTTTACTTGTATTTTGGACCATTTTGGACCCAAATGTGCATGTTTTACCACAAAGGGAATTACACTGAGGAAGGAGCATGGCCTACAGCTTCTGAGAAGGAAGAGGGATGTGTGGTGATAGAAAAGGACCCCTGTCCTGGTGCTTGTAGTTCAGTGGTGCCACTTGGGCTGAGTGGGCAGAAGCCCCTCAGTAGCCTTTGGCTAGCAGTGCCCTTCCTGCATGGATGAGGAGAACACCTTAAATGCTGCAGGGGAGGAATGTGGGGAGTGTAAGCACTGATGGCAACATGTAAAGCAACGGGAGAGTTTGGCAGGGGCACAGTTCTTATCGGGGTCTGTTTATTGCCTGCATGAAAAACACTTTCCTAACAAAACGTGGAAATCCGGAGTCTTGGAGGATTTACACTCCCTTGGGAGAGACAACGGTGCTTTCTTCGAGATGTAACGGGGTTTTGGGAGGTGGCCAGGGTATTATCATTTGATTTTGGTGCCAGAAGCTTTCCTCCTATGTCTAGGAAAGGAATTTAGGAAAGGAAACACAAAGGATGATATTGTCACAGGAATGAGCCTCTGAACAACTACTGATTTTTAAACTGGAATTTATAGTCTCCTTGAGGCCAAAACTTTGCCTTTCCTACTCAGGACAAGTCTCCCACTGAAGCCAATTAACTCTATTGGAGTCTTGCCTAGGAAAGATTTTGGACTGCAGTTATCCAACCTAATTGGAAGAACTGTTGTTCTAAGTTGATGTGAAACTGAGATCTTAAAGGAAGAACAAAAGGTAGATAAATACGCTCAGATATAAAACTTCGAGGCAAATTTTGGGTGAGTACAGAAGAATATGGAAGAAAGTAACATCCTGAAGGTGAAGATTAAGTCTGGGTACAGTAAAGAACTAAATAACATTTCAGTGGGAGGGGGTGGAAGGCAGGCAGGCCATGGAGGGCCCTTTCCGGGGATTACTGTCATGGATAACCAAGGGGATTAGACCTAAAAATTCTGAATGTAAACCACTAGGTCCTGGTAATAAATACCCACAGCACAGAAAGAAGTGGGAATGGGCTGTCAGAGTGTCCACTGTTAACATCAGATTGGTCATTTCTGGAGTTAGGTGTATTTAATTTCCCCCTTTTTACTGATGGAAACTCAAGAAGCTGAGGTCATGGGGGCACAATTTCTGCTAAAGAAATGTATGTCATGGTGCTTCAAGATTTTCAGCCTATTCAATGCAATGTAATGAAGATCCAACATTTTTATAATCTTGTTGTGCAAAGAGTCTCAAAGTGCAGGTGCAGAACAACTGTAGGTGTGTATGGGAGCACAGATAGACTCTAACATTTTCTTTTTACCATTTCACAAAGTGTGTCCTGGTTCAATGAGTTGACACTGTGCATCTGGCTTTGCTGTGTCACTTTGACTGTGCCAAAAGATTTCTGATAGAGCTGTAGACTGAAAATCAAATCTTAGTCCATAAGACGCAGGGGAAACTCTTCTGTTCCGTTTCATTTCTCTGGATTTAGTTCAGGTATTCCTGTCCATGTGTACTCTGCTTTCTCTGTACTTGTATCATAGATTTACCAGCCTGCTCTGGATTGGGTTTACAGATTTCCTTTACTCCACAGAACTCATTTTGTCAATTCATGTTATTTGGTATAATTATCTTTTTTTGTTGTTGTTCTTAATGCCACTGACTTTGGTCAGTTGAAATACACACTACAAATAAATATTTTTTAAAAACAGGTATCTAGGTAAGGATTTCCTTGTTTTCTCTGCCTTGCAGTGTCCTCCTCTCTGCTTTCCATTCCCTCCAAGCTTTTCAATGGGATCATCACTAGTTCAGGAAATAATTCCTTACTCTTCCAAGGTTTTCCTTTGCCTGGAAAAAGCTGGATGACCCACAACCTTCACAAGACCTAACAGCAATGTCTGTAAATGAACTTGTTTTTTTCTGAACAATTAACAAATGGAGCAGAAGCAAAATTAATGGAGGCATCACCCATCCTTTGTGTTATTCAAGGTTTATGTTTTGATTAAAGTACTTGTGAGTGCTCCTGAGTACACCAGCAATGTTACACCTGCTTGTATCTCTACCCAGCTGGGTTTTGAGGTGCACATTAGGGTTGCCTAGGAAGTTCTGTGTGTTAGGACTGAGGTGCTACTGCCCAGCAGGTTGTTGTGGGATTATCAGTGGCTCATCACAAGCACCTGTAAGACAGCTCAGATGTGGATCTTCAGCTGGCAAAAGCAGGAAAGCTCTACAGCAAACAAGGGAGGTGTGCTCATTTGCATCAACTGAAAAACTGCTCCATATTTCTTCTTTCCATTTCTACCTCCCTGGCTGGGAAGATTGCAGAGGTTCTGACTTACCATCTCTTCCCATGGGCAATCAAACAGAAGGGAAGGTGTTTCAGCCCAAATAATGAACTGTAGCAGAACACTTTGGTTTTATTAGCTATTTTTTTTAAGCTTATGAGTAAGAATAAAGTAGATGGAAAACAAACTGAGCAGGGCTGTGTGAGTTTTGGCTACAAACAACTTGCAAACTGTGAAGAATAAAAAAAAAAAAGTTGCTGAATTTGGAAGAAAAACACCATCTCCACAGGGACTTCCCCCAGCTGTGGGTTTGAAGAGCAGCAGATCACCAGGAATGACAATCCATGCTGAGCACACGGATGCAGCCCAGGTGTGAGAGCTCCAGAGCAGGTCCAGGGCTCTCGGCTGCCCTGGAGCTGGGAACCTTTGATGTGGAGCAGCACCTGAGCCACAAATGTACCTGGGTGCTGATTTCACTCAAAATCACTGGAAATGATTGTTCCTTGTTCCCTGGCAGTTTGATGGGCTCCCTCCAAGGAAAAGGAGGTGATCAAAGCAGTGTGATCTCCACCCAGGATTGCTACAGAGAGCTTCAAGTGGGGCTCTGAGAGGTTATTGGACTGGAGAACCCTCTCTGGGGCTGCCTGAAGTTTCTACAATAATAGAAGACAAGGCTGAAAGCACAAGCCTGAGCTTTAACACACGAGTCTGCAAACACAAGGTCATAACAGCCCACATAGGATAATGTTGTTGATGTTCCAATAGTCTGAAGATTTATGAAAATAGCTTCTATTTACTCAGCTGGAGTGAGCCCTATTCTTCTGAGTTTTGTTACCCCATAAAGCATTCAGAGGAGACCCCATAATCATTTCAAAGTCAGAAACATTAAGTGGAATAACAAGTATAAACCCTCTCCACAGTGACTTTGAAGTGCAAGAAGCATGGCCTTGTAGCCATGTAGCTCTGTTTTGAGCCAGGTGGGACGAAACAGGTCCCAGGCAGTTGTTTCAGGTGGTGAAAAGTCCATATTTTTCCTACCACAAAAGAAGCTGGTCTAAAAGAAGTTGACTTGAGCAGGGAAATAAGTGATTAAATTTACACTGAAATTCACAGGAGTTTTTCCCATGATACTGGTGAGAATTAGACCCAAATCTCATGTGACCAGTTAAAACAAGGACAGCATGGCACTGCAGTCTCCAGCCTGCAGGAGCAGGGCACAGGGTTTCCTCTTCCTATAGCCCAGGGCAAAATCCTTCCTGGAAATTTATATTTCTGTTTGCAGGACACTCACCTGAGCACAGCTCTGCCTCTTCCCAAGCTGAGTATGTATGATTTCAAAGGCATTCCTAGGAAAGCAGTCCTTCCCTTTTCAAGGCAGAATCCTCACTTCCAGTGAGCACTCTGCTTCCTGTGCCCTGCCTGCTCAGGATCCGAGCAATGCCTGGGCTGCTGATGCTAAAGCCCACAATCCAAGGCCAAATTTACCAGGAAGAAGTGAATAGGAGCTGTGGTTGTCACAACTGCCTCAGCATGTGGGTGCAGCAGGAGTCGGCTGCCGAGCCAGGGGAGAGAAGGGAGCCAAGGGAAAAGTGGGAGCAAAAATGGCTGGGACAGCACAGCAACGGCTTAAACACAGAATTGACATCAGCAAGAATCACAAAGCAGAGCAGTAACAATATTAGGAGGAACAAGTCCCAAGAGAAGGAAGAGGAAAAAGACAGTAGTTCTGTATCCCGGGGATCAGCATTCCGAGCAGCAGCAGCCAGCGTTGCCTGGACTCAGAGATGAACTTTGCAGCCAGGACAACTCCTTTTCCCCAAGCACCGGCGGCTTCACACCAAGCCCAGCCAAAGAGCTCCGAGGGCAAGAGCGAAGCAGGAGGATCTGGGAAAAACTCCTTTACAAAGTTCCCAGTGTGTGAGTGAGGGGACTGGGCTGGGGCTGGGCCAGCAGAGCCCAGCAGACCTGCAGCTGTGGCAACGACCCCACACTTCACCTCCAGCTGCTGGTGAGCCTGACTCCCCTTTGGACCTCTGAGCTGGTTTTGTGCTTTTCCTGCCTGACTGGAAATCCCAGGAGTCCTAGAAGAGCTCCTGGAAGATTTTTGTGTTTGCTTTGTACGACAAAGAGCAGGAGAAAGCTGCTAAAAGGCCTTCCTACTGCACCTATGGGTAAGTGTCTCAGTTCTCATGGGCTGTACACAGAACAGGAGAAGTCCTAGGATTTCATAAGAATCTGTGGGAAGCAGGAGCTAAATCTTATCAGGTTGTGCTAAATCTTATCAGGCTGTGCAAATCCTACCTAGTTCCTTTGCTGATTTAAAGGAGGAATTATTCAGCAACCAAAGAATGTCTCATAGATTTCCCTATTGCATGGGCAGCAAGGTCAGGTAGCGACTGTGTGTTTGCAGCTTTTTTTATCCCTTTGGGTCCTGCAAGGATGAGCAGACAACAGGCCTCCGTAGCAATGTCCCCTTTGGCCTCAGGGTAGGGCTGTTCTACAACCCTGACTATTCTGCAGGTCATGCACAGCATTTAGTGAACTGCAGAATTGCTTCCCTCTGGGGTTCTGGCTGCAGCTGCCTTTGGAGAGCCCAGCGCTGCTGCACCTGTTGCGATGAGAACGCCCCGGGTCCCTCCCGTGCCACCGCCCTGTTGGTGACCTGGTCATTGCTGCGAGGCCCCACGAGGTGGCAATAGCAGGACACGGCTCCCGTCGGGACACGGCTCCGTGGAGCGTTGCTGTCCATCTCTTTGTCCCTGAAAATAGATTCCGTTGAATATTGTGGTGCAAAATTCATGCAGTTGGTATTTCCACTTGATCGGTCTCTGTGAAACAGGTGTCAGGTTAAAAAACACTGAGATTGAGTGTTTGGTGCCAGTCCAGAGGCCCAGTGTGCTGGTGTCCCAAGGGCTGGCATCTGCCTGGGTGTTGCCACTGGCCCTTTCCCTGTAGGTGCAGCACTGTCCTGCTTTCCCTCCTGGTACCAGAGCTGTACCTGGTGTATCTGGGGTAGGGCTGGAGAAGAAAGGATGTTAAATCTGCTCTGACGCTGCTTTACTGCCTCATGGTCAGGCTGTGCTCAGCTATGAGAGCTGGGATCTGATTTGCTTTGAGAGCAGGATGAAAACTTTCCATGAGCTCTCTCCGTACCTGTGGATGGACAGGAGGTGTTTGGATCCTGTGGGCTGTGGGTGGCAACCTCCATGGTTCCCAGCTGACCCCAGCTCTTCCCTGGGGTTCTCACTCAGAGCCAGGAGACAGCTGGATTTGACTTGCCTGTCCCTGCGGATTGAAGCTTTGGGGTTGCGTGCAGGGCTCTCTCCATGTGGGGTTTCCATGAGCTGGTGCCCAGCTGTCAGCACAGTTCCCTCCATCCCAGCTCACAGAAGGGGCTGCTGGGGATCCTCGCTGCCAGCAGGTTCACTGGCACACATCTCCCCTCCTTTCCTGTGCGTGTCCAGCCCAGAATCCCTGACAGCCGGCAGTTTTAATAGTCCTAGAGTGACACTGATGTTTTGCTGTTAAGAACAAGCACTTGCAGCCAAGCTAAAGTTAATTGCCAGCTCTGTTGGGAGAGAGGATCCAGCAGCAGAGGAACATCTCAACTCTGTTCCTGGTTCACTGTACGACCTTGCAAAAAAATGACAATATTGGCTCCAAATGGACTGGGATGAGGTATTGGTGGCTGTTGCTGATTAGAAGCAGGTTGTGTTTCA
Organism: Irena cyanogastra; assembly: GCA_013397155.1. Taxonomy (NCBI): domain Eukaryota; kingdom Metazoa; phylum Chordata; class Aves; order Passeriformes; family Irenidae; genus Irena; species Irena cyanogastra. The sequence goes on from VWZV01001280.1 coordinate 351,332, forward strand.
GACTCCAGGCGTGTTGCTCCCTCCAGACCTCGCACTGACCCTCATGTTAGTGGCTCTGTGCTGACATGGGCAGTGGGGTTTCCTCACTGGCTGTGGAGGAAAAGGCAGCCCTTGCCATCCCTTAGAGGAGTGTGAAGTGAACAGCATCTGCCAAAGCGCACAGGGCTACAGATGTGGCCCTGCAATGGTCACAGCACATCCTGTCCACCCTGCTCCTTTATCCTCTGAGGACAAACATGCTTTTTCTGCGTCAGGGCAGCCCAAGAGCCCGAAAAGTGGGGCTCTTTTCCCAAATAGGTGCTCCAAGTGACCCCCGGGCCAGACAACTAACAGAGACAGACAACATCAGTTGACCAAAGCCAGGTTTGATGGGGCCCTGAGCTACCTGATTTAGTGGAGGGCAATCACTGCCCATGGCAGGGCATTGGAACGAGATGATCCTCAAGGTCTCTTTCAACCCAAATCATTCTATGATTTTATGATCCTACAAACAAACATCCCAGTTTGCATCTCCAGGCTGTGGAGCTCATAGTGAAGGCTCCTGGGACAGCAATGGGGAATTTACTGACTCAGCTGGGGATGATGGGGTGGGAATGTAAAGACTGACTGACTCAGAAGGGGGGAACTGTAGAGTAGCCCGAAGAGAAGGAGGAGGAAAAAGAGAAGGCTGACAAAACAGTGTTGTGAATTTTTAAAAGCAGTCAGAGATTGTGCTGTGAACTCTGCCCAGCTTATGTCAGTGCCATTATGGTAATGCTTCTGCACAGCTCTGCATCCAGAATGAGAGCAACCAGGAAAATCAGCATAAACTTGAGTAAAGGATTGGTCCTGTGGGGAAGATAGCTCTGAATGGTGTTGGTCCTATCGCTACACATGCAGAAAAGGTGGTTTTTGATTGCTGAGTTTCAGTAAAAGTTCAAATGGTTTGACAAAGCTTTGAGGGCAGCTTGGGAGCAGCTTGAATATGACACAAAAGAAGGGTTAGCTAGTAAAAGTCCAGAGCCATGATCACCTGAGCACATGGGCTTGGAGCTGTTTCATTTCCACAGGAGAAAAGGGGTGTTTCACAGACCCAGGCTGTGGGGCCAGAGGGGCTTGGCTTTGGGGCACAGCCCTTCCCTGGCTCTGTGCTGCCATCCAGCAGTGCCTGGGGCTGGAGGACAGTCCTTCCCACTCAATGCCTGGCTGGGGGCCCCCCTCTCCAGGGATGGGAAAGGGCCTTGCTGGCTGCAGGAGAGCTGCTCCTGTGGCATGACCCACCTTGGAGCCCCCACTGCAGCACCCAGCAGGGCCCCTGACCCTGCAATCCCTGCTCCTGGGGATATTGAGTTTTCTGTTTGTTTTGCAAATGTAATTGGCCAAGATGCTGTGAAGGGAGGAGAGAATGCCCAAGGGAGAGGTGTTAAAGAAATAGGAAAACATTATTAAGAAAGTTTTAAGTCAGCAGTTTCCTTTATTAGTATTTTCATGGTGAAGAGGAGCCACTTTAGGTCTGTGCAGTTGGATTGGACCACCTGGTCCAGGCTCCAGTAGCCATCCATGCAGATGGATGAAGTGCATCCCCTTGGCATCACCTCTTCCAAGCCATGCACCACCTTCCTGGCTTACACATCTCCCCCTCTGGCTCCTTGTGTCCTGCTGCAAGGAATACGCAGAGAAGGAGAAGCCTTATAGGAAATATTCCTTTTGGGGGGATGATCCTCATCCAAGGCAGGTGTTGGACACAAAGGGAGATGATTGAGAGGAGATAGGGAACACCAGATGTGGGATATTTCCAGTGCCAGGGAGGTGGCACCTGCATGAAGGGCTTTGCCATTGTCAGCTCCAAGCATTCAGAGCTTCTTCCTCCACACACACAAACAAAAGAATCAATAGAATCATTTTTGAGAAAGGATTATCTTAATCCCATGGTTGGGAACTTCTTCATTTGCTCCCGGGCAAAAACCCTCTAGGCTTCTCCTAGCTCACTTTCCCAGCCTGTCAGGGGGTAAAACATGGAGTTAAATGAGAAATCAATCTCATGATTGCAGGAGCCAAGGCCCAGAGAGGAAAACCCAAACAAACCATAAATCATAACAAAAGAAAGTGCCTGCTATTCCCAGGTTCCTGATAACATCATCGGAGGTGGCAACACCGGACTTCATAAAAAGCCTGGCTGAACTTTAGGGTCAAACAATGGCAGCTCTTTGCTTTGTCCATTTGTCCCCGCATACCTGGGGAGTGACGTGTGGCTGACCATTCTGGCCTGGCCGATGGCTATCTGTGCACAGCCTCCTGATCCAAACTGACCTGCACTAGTCCTGTCTGCCTCTGAAAATCCCAGCATGGCCTGCCTGGAGGTGCTGGTGCACTTACGTTTCTGATTTCTCCACACAAAATGCTGCCTGCCCTGAGGGAGTGGATTCTCCCAGCACCCTGCAGTTGTGTTGCTCAGTTGGGAGTATGTTCTTTTATATTCCTGACTTTTCTCACCCACTATGGCCTGTAGGCAGTTATTTTCTGGTCCTGACACTGTTGCAAACTGATCCTTGCAAATCTGCGCCAAAGTAACCCTGGAAGGTTTTGCACAGACAGCAGTGGCACCGAGGTAGGAATGGAGCCAGACGTGAAGCAACCTGGAATTTCAGGAGTCCATTCCTCAGCCCCTATCCCACAGAAATATTTTTCATCTCATTTCTCAGTGTTCTATGGAATAGGGTATTTTTCCCCATCACAGCTCAGTGAAGCTGGAAGCCCCCTGAAGGCAGGTAGAGTGGAAGTGTTTGTAGGGAAGATCTTCAGGGAAAACTTCATGTGATGCACTCACTGTGAGACAGACACAGCTCAGCCAAAGCAAGCTCCCTGTGACAAAAGGGACCCTTTGTCAGCCTGTGGATAAAGTCCCCTGCCAGGAGAAAGACAAGGACAGCTCTCCTGCCTTGGTCTTAGCTGAATTGGAGCAGTGCTCCCCTGAGGACACAGGTGCTGGAGGCTCAGCTCTGACCCTGGATACCTCCAGCGTCACTGTCACTTTTCTTTCTGCTCTTCTGTTCCCAGGAGCTCACGAACAGACTGTCCATTTCAAGCCAAACTTGAGAGAGGTGTCCCAGAGGGAGTTTTTCTCTTGCAGGCTTGGGAGAATTCAGGCTGCTGTAAGGAGAAACTTCCTAAGTGCCTCTGCTGAGGGCTGCATGAACAGTACTAGATGCTGGTGACTCCACTTAGAATCGTTTAGGCTGAAAAAGACCTTAAAAATCGTTGAGACCACCTGTAAGAAGTGAGTCCAACATGCAGCAGCACAGCCTGAAACACCCTCCACCAGAGAGGAGCTTTAACTGAACCTCTGGCTCAGTGTGTAAAGCCAGTCTGTAAGAAAACCACTGTTGGCACCTCTGAAACTACTTGTGTTTATTTGGCTGATGATTGGAAGTTACAAAAGAGCTTTTGTTGGTCCCTACTTGTCACTAAACTGTCTCCGGCTTCTTTGGGGGGTCATTTGCACAGGTAACAGCAGCACCTGCCAGGTCCGTGCCCTACCAGCCTGGCCAAGCTCTGCAGCCTCCGGAGGGGAGGAAATTCCCGATTCCCAAAGGCTGCAGAGAGGGGAGGAGCTGCGGGGAGAGCAGGAAAAGCATCGGAGTGTCCCGGCAGGAGAGCAGCACCTGTGAGGTCGGGGGGAGGACCAGGACAGGAAGGGTTTGGAGAAGAGTCGCTGGAGAGAAGGGAGAGGGCTGTGCAGTGGCCAAGTTAACTCTTCCCATGCTGGCATTTTCCAGGCGGTGAGCCAAGTGACTGCTTGGGAAGATGGATATAACACATGTCTGCAGTCTCCAAAGGGTTATTAACTCTGCAATAATGGCCATGAAACTTGGCTTCCTCTATGTACATTTAAAATTGAAAAAAAAGCCACCCCAACACCAGTTTCAGAGGAGGAGAGGGCTTGTTTCCTAGGAACTGCAGGGCCAAATCCACCTCTGTGATGGTGAGAGGAGAAACCTACCCCTCCCCACAGGCTGGGAGCAGGGGTGCAATGCAACCACCACAACAGGACCACAGCCCCCTCCTGCCACACACATCTTATCCTTATCAGTAACAATTTCAAGTTATCAGTATCCTTATCAGTAACAATTTCTGAAAAGCCCATGGTGTTCAATTAGTAGAGTCTGTGTCTCACTGGAACTTTGGGATTTGGATTCAGGAAAATCACCAGTGCTGCTCCTAAAACAGATTCCTTTTTTGCTGTGTGGGTACCACTGTGGGGCTTGTCCCTCGCTCCTGGCTCCACCTCTTGGCAACACCAAGGCTTGCCTGAGATGTTGCCCCTGTCCTGGGGTTTGCAGCCTCTTGGGCTCCTGTCCAAATGCTCTGGAAGTCTGGGATGCTCCATTGGGATTATCCCTACCTCAGTGTAGTCTGTGCCAGCCAGCCCAGCCACTGAGCAAATCCTTCCATGCAGTAAGTTACAGACTTCTCTTTATTGGTGCTTCTCTTCCCCCACACTATTAAATTTATTCTTTCTCTGTATTGTTATTATTTTTCTGGCAGAGGACTTTGGAAGGTGGGAGAAAGGATCTACTAAAAAGTTAAACAAATCTAAGCCCCCTCGTCAAACCCTTTCGAGGCACCAGCTCCAATCCCTTAGCAAATGAAGTCAGCTGGTGGTCTGGGTTTAAACGTGGCTGTTGAGGGCTCAGGCCAGCTTTGGCAGCTCACAAATCAAATTGCCTCGTGGTTCTTAGGAGCAGAGGATTGTCACGGGTGGAGGAGCTGTGGGGGACCCCTGCCCCACTGTGTGCCAGCCAGGGCCCTGGCCTTGGAGGGAGGCACTGAAATCATTGGTTCACAACAGGTCAGGACAGAAATTCAGGCTCTGAGGTTTTGTTTTCCCTATTATGTTACACTATTGACACAGATCAAGGCAGCCCCAAACTGAGATTTTGTCTCACTTGAATGGGTCTGGGCCAGTCCCTTTGCTTTGGTAAATTCTTATTAGGAGCAGAGTGAGCCCTAAAAGAGAGAGCAGAAAACACAGCGCTATTAAAACTCACCTGGTCTCATGTTAAAAAAGAGTTTGAGCCACGGGTCTTGGCTTACTCTGATTTTGCCTGCTGGGAGCTGCGTGCAGGTTCTCAGCTTTGCTCTTGCTGTTGACCACACGTAACTACCTCCAAGTGCCACTCCACTGAAGGGGCGAGGGGCTTTCCTGAGACCACAGCAGGATTGGACATGCTTTGTGTCCATAAGGTGCTGCAGAGGCCCTGTGTAGGGCAGAGCTTTCTGAGGTGCTACACCAGCCCATGGTGTGCCATGGGGTGTCCCTTGATGCCTGGGAAAAGCACAGCCAGCAGGGTGAAGAGCTGGAGGCTCAAGATTCTGACTCTCAAACACCCTCTCTCCTTGTACAGGAGCAGCTTGCTAAGAAACCGTGGCTCTTGCTGCCTGTTCAATGCCTGGAAGAAAAAGAATGGTGTTAACACGCTCATGTCTCCCACTAGTCCTTTTCCCAGATCCAAACAGCCTTTTTCTCAGCACTCCCCCAGTGCCCGCCCTCCCTGGGATGAGCATCCGAACCTAATTCCACTTGTTTGCAACACAGAGCCATTCCTGCTGCCAGTATGGCTCTGGACAATTCTTGTGGAAGTGCTGCAGGGAGATCTGCCAGAGTCATTCACACTCTTTTATGGGTCTTCCTTTGAATTCTTCTACAATTTCAAGAACAAAGTTGCAGATTTTTGCAGAAGTTTAAACTCTAGGACACTGCTCTGCTGGGCCACCACAATTTAAAGCTGCTAACAGGTTGAGTCTTGACTGCTTTCCATGACTCAACCATGCCAGGAGCACAGGATCCCATCCAAAGCCCACCAGATGCAGCGGAAACCTTTCTGCTCTTGGAAATCACCCCACTGCTTTCAACAGCCCCTGTCCAAACTGTCCCCGCACAGCTGAGGACATGCAGGATGTGGCCCAATCAGGTGGGAAGGAACTCCAGTGGCTGCAGGACCTCAGTGAAAATGGGAATTGGTAGCAAAAATCAATTTTTGTATCTCTTAAGCTTTAAGCACTTGATTCTTATTTTCATCCATGTAATAAGTGCTTCAGGATCATTGGGATCACTGCCCCAAATCTGTGTGTGTCTATATATTGTGGTCTGGGATGACCCTGCTTGAGCAGGGAGGTTTGACCAGATGTCCCTCTGTGGTGCCTTCCAACCTAACCCATTCTATGATATCGCCAACCTAATTTTTTTCCTGGTCTTCCAACCCCTGGCACCGGTCCTGCAGTTGGCGCTGGGAAAGGAATGGTGACTCTCAAGCGAGCTGCCGTAACCGTGTGTAAATGCAATTAGCGATGAGGAAAGGGAGATGAAGGAAACACGACGGGGCTACCCTGCGGTGGGATGCCGCCCGTCAGACCCCCGAACCCGGCGGGGATGTTGCCTGCGTCTCCGCGGGTCCCGAACCGACACCGGCTCCCGGAGCGGCCCCGCGGGTCCCGAACCGACACCGGCTCCCGGAGCGGCCCCGCGGGTCCCGACCCGACACCGGCTCCCGGAGCGGCCCCGCGGGTCCCGAACCGACACCGGCTCCCGGAGCGGCCCCGCGGGTCCCTCAGGGGCCGGCCCGGGGCAGGAGAGGGCGCCCCCTACCGGCCGCCCGCGCCCACGTGCGTTCCCCCCCCGCGGCGCCGCC